>VZSF01010518.1:109950-255296 GCA_013398295.1 Chionis minor | reverse complement strand
GCTGCTCCGCCGCCGGGGCTTCGCGCCGCCGAGGCCGGTCTGAGGCGGGACCCGGGACCCGGGACCCGCCGCCTCAGGCAGCCCCGGGCTGCGCTCGTGCCCGGCCGCCCCGCGAGGGGCCCTGAGGGCGCGGCGGTTGGAGGCGGCGGGGCTGGACCCGCTCCCCGTGGGGCTCGGCAGCCGCTGGGTGCAGTTCTAAGGGAGCGTCTGGCGTTTATCCAGGGGCGAATCTTACGCGAGCGGCAGCCCAGAAGGAAAACCCCGCCACGGAAGGGCCGAGGTCCCCAAGTGCCTGTTGCCCCCGTTGAAACCCGCCGCCGTTGTCGCGGACAGGTTGTTCCCCGGCTGCTCGGCTGGCGCGGCCGCTGAGGGGGGGCTCCGCCGGCCCCTGGGCTCCGCTCGGCACAGCCGGCACCCGGGGCGGGGGGGGCAGAGTTTGTAGGCGAGAGGAAAGTGGCAGAAACAAACAGGGAGCCGTAATTACTTACACTTGTGAAGCCGGTCACGGTGGGCTGGGCAGGGGCTGCAGAGGGGAGACAGCGTCAATTGGCGTGGCACGGGCCGCTGCCGCAGTTCCGGGGGGAGACGCTGGCGAGGGGCCCTGCAGGTGAGGCGGCGGGTGGCGGCGGGGCCGGGCCGGGCCTGGCCCCTGGCGGTGCCGCTCCGGGGGCGGGGGGCGTAGCGAGGGCGCTGGCGGCGACCAGGATGTGTGACGGACGGAGCGACCTGTTGCGGGAATGCAAGGCATCCAACCGTGGTAGTTCGTACCTTTATTTTTCTATATAGATCTCAAATCTTGCGACTCTATAAGCGTCTATCTTTTCTGAGCGTGCTCACGTACATTAATGTGACCTGTAGTTAAATGTTATCCTTTAGTTCCTTGTGTGCTACCTTTCCGTAGTGAAAGGGTAGAGGAAATTCCTTCATCCTCAAACACTTGAATATTATAGAAGTAATGCGGCGACATATCCAGTTCTGTAGCACGGACAGAGGTCTGCCAAGTGCAACAAGTTATGAGGTGGATGCTGTGTCTGTACAGAACTTGAATTTGGAATAGGAGCCGTGGGATTTGGAAACAAATGGAGTTAAAATATTTACAGCAGAATAGTAAGCTTTGCCGAATGTAGGCAGGGGAGCACGTGAAACGAAGGTGCCCCAAGTGTACGTGCAGTAAATGAATGCACAGGACTATCTTTGCCTTGTCATTTAGTGGGTTCTATTTAGAATTTTTATACATATATGACTTGCTACCTGTTCTCAGTAAATAGTTGTTACCCAGTTTTAGTAAACAAAATACCCTATTGTTTTGAACAGAAATGCCTTTCAGAATCGTGCCATATCGGTTAGCAATGTGACGAGGCCTTGTGACCCGTGAAGACACTGCAACATTCACTATCATTCCCTGCACATTTTCTCAGACCTCCGCTCTGTTTTGAATAGTGCACTTCTTCTCGGGACCGCTTTTGTGTAGACAGTTGTTCTGGTGTGTTTCCAAGTTGTGGGAGTCTTATGTGCCCACGATTTGGAGGTGTATTATGTGGAGTTGTTTCCAGCAAGCAGCCAGTGAGACCACGTGTCCTTAAAACAAAAATCTGTTTTGTTTCACTGTTCGTGAATTGACGTGGGCGACACCTGATTCTGCTTGGGTGTTTGTATGTAATGACTGAACGTCAACTCGGGAGCTAGTTTTTCCCATGTTAAATCTTTTGCTTTAAGTGCTAAAGAAAATTAACCTGACCTCTTAAATTCTGTCTATGCTGGAGTTTTGATTGTATGTTTCCAGTGGCTTTTGAACCATCTTTTTTGATGAAACATAATTTTTCTGAGTATTTTTTGTGAAGGCATCTGCCCACTGCTACAAATGCTGTAATAAATGCGTTTGGAATCCTTTTGGAGTGCTTTCTGTGTGTGTATTATATTGTAGATACCTTATACTCAGTTAAGCGTGATGTGGATTTTGAGAAGTAATTTGTTAAGAGTTGCTGTTTTCTTTGTGTGTAATACGTGGGGAAACTAGCAAACGATACGCTTAGTGGAAGACTAAATGACTTGGGGTGATACAAGTCATATTATTGATCTACTTTGTTTAACTTTATTAGTTTCTTAATGTTTAATCAGTCCCTTCATGTTATTTATTTGTTTATTAAGTCTTGGGGATATAAGCATTGTAAGGTCACAGAAGTTTTATAGATAAATTCTAGTACTTACAGGTAAATAGGTAAATCTAGTGCTTTATGGATAAATTCTAATCTGTGACTTGGAAAAAGCTTAAGCAGAGCAGCACTACGTTGGAATAAAAAGTAGAAACAGATGAAAATACTTGAACTTGCTGGACAAACAAAGTCTTGAAATTTTCATGTTTGCACCTATATTTATTGGCTGGAAAAAATGTTATCTCCACATATCTAATATTTTCTATAAAAGTTCCTTTGATTTTTTTTTTTATTTTTTTTTTGCCAAATTGCGCCGCTCAACTTGTGAGGATGTGTTGTGGATTTCAATTGTCCGAGTCATATGAAATCTGGAATAAACAAATGGCTACGGTCTTGCACGAGTGTCTAAGAGCGTGTAGAACTACTGTAGTGTAGTAGGTAGATAACTGGAAAATAAAGGACTCATTGATTACTGGAGCATATTTACTGATTAACAAACACCTTGTGCTTTGCTTTTGACTATAATAGCTGCAAAGTAATTATTCTAAAATAAACAGTTATGTAAGATGTAACTGTGGTGGCCTCCTTCCCCAAATGTAACATAGAGGATGTAAAAACAAACAAACAAAAAAGGTTTTCCCCTGTAAGGTCAACCAGGGTTGAATACGAAGTGATATGTTGGCAATTATGGAAAGGTAAACAATTATTAACTTGCAGGTGCTCAAGGCTGTAGGGAATCCAGCTGAAGTGGTTAGCATGCTAATAGCTCAGCCTGTTAATATCTAAACACAAGGGCGTGTGTGCATGCATATTTATTTACTACTTCTAATCACGTGCTGATGAGTATTCTAAGGCTTTCAAGCCTGCATAAGCGTGCTGCCATAGGTATGAGCTACTTCAAAGTATTCCGTGTCCTATACAGACCACTGCTGAGGCGTGGCCAGCAGTGAAATCCAGCAATCCGCTCCCCAAAAAATTGTTTAAATGGGACAAGAAGCAGAAGCCTTATATTCTTTACAATAAAAGCACTTTTTCTTGCTTTTCATTTTAAATAATTATATATACAAACAGAAGTGGTAACACTATGTGACTAGAAAGGCGCCCTATACTGCTACTTATTTTTTTTCTTTTTTCCCCTTCTATATGGGATTAGTTACCTTCACAGTCATACAGTTCTCCTTGTAACTCTGCAGGTATAATCAATGTGTGGTACAACTTGAAATAAAAAAGCTTTACTGGCTTTTATACCGCTGAAGCTTGCATAAACTTGGAAAGTTGGCAGGAGTTATTTGGACTTGTGTGGTTTCTGTAGAGCAAGAACAGCTGCTCTGCTGGTATCATCTCTCAAACATTTTTGTTAAATAGAAGTGTGGCTTTCATTAGTTTATTTTAAACACTTCAGCATTTTTCCAAAATAAATTTTTGGGATTATAACTAGGAGAAGAGTGTGTCCATTCCACCGTCTGTACTGTATCAGGAATCCTACTGATTTTATTTTAAATACTACAGTGTGTCCAGCTAGTGTTCCCTCAGCAGGTTCTCTCTGGACCATCACCTTTGTCTTGAAGACAACAACCAGCTGTTTGGACAGTGTGTGTTTTGGGGGTGGCTGATGGCTGCTCCCTGTAGATGTCCTTGGCTGATGCATCCAGGTAGCCGGTGGCTGGGAGAGGTTGGAGGCATGTGTGAATTGCAGTAAAACACTTACACCCACTGTGTGTGTACTGACGCTGGCTGTGATGAGTGTATCCCAAACTTGGTATCCCTCTGTAGATAGTGAGGTTCATGTGAGTATGAGTCTTAAAACATGCCTACAGAAATAGGTGCTGTCAAAATTAGCATTTGTTGATGCTCCACGGATAAGTAATTAATATCCTAGAAAAAATTCTCTCAAGCAAATTGATTACAGTGTGGAGGGGTGATGCTGCAAACTTGCCAATGTAGGTTTGGGTTCTGACCGTGCTTAGCAGTTGCAGGTGAAAAGCTGTAAAGGTGGAAAATAAGATAATTTTAGGAAAATACACCTTTTTGTCTGGCATTCAAATCTATTAAGTAACTAAGAAAAATAAATGCAAAACCAGCTTTACAAACTTCAATGACTTATTAAACTGTGCAGCAATCCTGAGTGGAATAATCATGATTGTTAAGACAGTAGGCTGAAAGGATCATAATTTTAATGTTAAGGACACCCTTCCTATCCACGCAGATAAAATTTTGAACCTGCTACCGTTCCCTGGCAGTGATGAATCCAATAGAGGGGAAAATGGGTTGCGTTGCTGTCAACTGTGGTGGCATTTCTCTTGTTTTTCATTTATTCCTGATGTATTTTTGTTGAAGGTAAACCTCTTTTTTTCATGAGGGAGGCAGGAATATGCTGAAAGGAAAAGAAGAATATGAAAAAATGTGCCAGTGATTGCATTAATTTTACACTGGGCATGCATGCTATCTCTCTCTTTTTTTTCTGAGTCTGCCATTGCCAAGAAAAAGACTTAAATTAAGTGCTAGTTTCAGGAAACTCCTCTTTTTTGTTTAATAAATTGGCCCTTAAATTGCTTTAGCTTTGTATAGCCCTTCTAATATTCTTTACAGAAATAGCACATAGTTATTTCTGGAAATAGTTTTCCCCTAGATTAAAATCTAGATTTTAAAAAAAAAAAATCATAGATAAAATCTTTGTGTTTGTCATTGTTAAAACTTTTGAATAACAACTTAGTGCTTGCTTCACATTTAGAAGTTTGAAGAGGATAGAGTTAAATTAATCTCAGAAATTGCTAGCTGTATGAGTCACTAAATTGGGAACATAAATACTCATAATCTTTGGAAAGAACCTCTCAACATTGTTTTGCTGCATAGTGTCAACTGCGAAACACAATACAGTATATTTAGCTTAAAAGTAGTTCTATTTGTATTGGAAATCATAGTTTGTGAAAAAAATCAGGTAACCTTTTGCCCCTTTTTGCTTGTTAAACTGACTAAAGGCTGGCACTACGTCTGCAGTAGAAGCTAGATTATTGTACTGTTCTGTTTTGTTTGCTTGCTTTGTTGAAAAGAAAGAAAAACTTGGGAAAAAAGAAGAGAAATGGCCAGTGCTGGAGAATTCTTCTTGCACGCTGATAGAATGGATAGGTTGTTTTGTTTACTGTCTGGTGCTGAAGCCAGATAGTTGAAGTAGGAACATCTGGATCTTTTAGTCCAGAGAGAAACAGATTTGTCTCAGAATGACACATGTAACTATGCAACATGTAACATCAGTGACATAAATTTTTTTTCTCTATTTACGTTGAATATAGTACTTAGTGTTCTCTGTATTCTGCTTAAACAGTGTATTTAATTTTGTGTATGTACTTTCTGCATTTTAAACCTTCTGTTTAAAATGTTCAAGTCTTCAGTGTTTCACAATGTTAGATTTTTTCCCTAATCAGATAAAAGAGATTTAGTTGTGTTATTACTGAGACACAGAGTACTGAAATGTTAAATTCTTTTTTTTTTTTTGATTGATATGGCAATCAACTACCATCCCTAAAAGTGACAACAAAGCTCACAAACGTTCCCTATTCCCCCTACACTGCTAAAGTTTCTGAGTTGAAACCATTAAAAGACTTGAAGCTCCTGGTAACTTTGCAGATTGGACAGTGCAGGTGAGTCCTTGGCTCTTCTTTATCGCAGTGATGTACAGTATTCTATAATATGCTGATACGCAGGATAGACTAAACCAACAGTCTGAATTCTTTCATAACTCTTTATTTTGCACAGCAATAACCAGCTCAGGAAAATCTGTGCTTGTATTTTGGGAAGAAAAGTTGTACATGTACCTGCTTGTGGTTTCCCTGATGCTGGTGTCTTAATATATAAACATATTTAAACAGTTCTGGAAGATGTCTGAGTTGTAGCCACATCCTCTCTTCGATGCTGGTAGACTTCTCCATGTGCTTTCTTGAAGGTCGTGTGAGATGAATTGGAAGATAATTGGTTGTCTTCCTTTTCTTTTGGTATTTTTTAGGGAGAAGAGCTAAGTCTTGGAAAACTAAAGGACTAGTCCTGTTGAGAACATTGTCTCATAGTAGGCTGTGTTTCTCCAGCATGGAACACTATTCTGTGTCGGTGCTCTGGCTTCAGACTGGTACAAACTTGGATGTATTTATTTATTTAACTGTTGTCTCTTATGTTTTAAACTACTTTGTGCTGAGAATAAATACAACTTTTATGCTATTTCAGAAATAAACATTGTCTCTCATATATGGCTGGGTAGACTGTCTCACTGTCTATAGCAAGCATGTGTGTGTATGGAAGAGCGAATCCAAACTTGATACTTGCTTGGAGACAGAATCATTATTTTAAAGCTTCTTCTCTATAATCTTGGAGAGTTGTGATGGAATCACCAAATACGGAGAGAAAAGTTACGTCCAGTGCCTGTGGTTCCCTGAACTACTTCCTCCAAATATCTTTAAATATGCACTTGTGTAAAGTACCTATATAAAACTTATCTGCACTTCTTAAGAGGACAAAAGGTGATTATTGTTAATGAGATGCCTCAAGAACAGGAATAAAAATCCTTTCAAAAGTAGATATTTATAAAGGTCCTCTGAAACCTTCTTTAGTGCATCAGGTACATTTTTGAAGACTTCAAGAGGTCATGGTATGCCACATGTGTTCATTGAGGTGAAAACTTCCTTGAAATAACCATAGAAATAACCATGTGTGGAGGAAAGTTTGTGGTATGCGAGGTGTGGATTAAAGTGATTATGCAGTGTGAAATTTCTCAGCACTGCCTGCTACTTGCAGTTGGAGTCAGGAGAAATATTCTTCAAGGGCTTCTTGAGTTTTCACTCTGATTTTACTGAAGTATGCTTTGGTGGTATAAAGATGCTTGGCAACTGCAGTATCTGAAAACCTCAGAAGAACAATTTGGATAAAAGATTGGGTTTGGTATTTGTTGTTATGCAGTTAAATAATGAAGTTCATTTTAAATTTTGAATTTGCCCTTCATCAAGCTGTTTGCCTAAGGCGGTTGCTGGTTAGGAGCTGAGTGCTATCAAGATGAGGTATTACATGTTTGCTAACTGTGTGTGTGGAAATGTGACTTTTCAGAAAACAACACAAGAGTAAATGTGTTTGTTCTCTAGAAATGACAGCTAGTAAGGAAATGGAAAATGGGCTCTTTAAAATTAAAGATGTTGCGATGTATGCTTGCTAATTAGTAATCTATTGTTCGAGTCTTGTGAGCATAAAGACTTCTGCTTGAGAGAGTGACAGTGTGTAACACTCCGAGGTTTTTTCCTTTGTACTAGATGCACATTGCTATAGTGATGCTACGGCTGCCTTTTTAATTGAAAGGAGTAATAGTTTCTGCATTGAGAGGTCTTAGGGCTCAGTAAAGCCTTTTTCACAGTACTCTTATCAACCAAGTATAACAAGATACTATTTCTACAATGCAAGGCATTTTGGTGAAGGTAAGGAGCTGTGGGAACATGTTTTACCAGAAGATATTGGTTATTTTTACTTTAACTGTAGTGAACAGCTGTTGAATGAGAAGTTATTTTTTAACTACTGCTACTGTGAATATCTTACTTGTCTAGAGATACAAATAGGGAGTGGAGGGAAAGGCAAAAAAGATTTTTAGCCTGAGGATCAAAGTGTATCTACACTTTGTAACACAAGGGAAAAAAAAAAACAAAAAGAGGAAAAAGACAAGAAAATGGGCTTTGTGTAGGGAGTTGCTGTTTTAAAAAGATCGGCTAATACTTTCCTCAGTCTGTTAGATAAAAATCACAGGCTGGTTTGAGCCCATGGAGTGTTGTGGCTTCAGTGCTTTCCTTGAACCTTCTTATTTTTCCTATTCAAATGATCCTGTACTGCTGTTCTGTGCAGGTGTTTGGAGGCTTGGGTGCTGTGCTGTACTAGATCCTTTTTTTCCTCCCCTTTTGTCCATTTAAGGGCAATTGCAGAACTTCCAAAATTAAATCTAAATCTAAATGACTAAAATACACTTAAATGTAACATTTTTCAGTTCTTGAGCCGGTGGCTTACCACTTCTAGGCTTTTATCTGCCATTGTGGTGTGTAAGAATCTACTCTAAGGCAGATGGACTGATAATGCATCAGATAATCAAAATTAATGATTTTAATGGAAACATAAAAATTACTTTCTTTGTAGAGATAACTAAAGAAAATTTTGGGGTGCACACTTCCTTTTGGGGTACTCTACTATTAAACAATCTCTACTCGGTCATAGAAGACTAAGTATGCTAAATTTCTGTTGTCTTTTCTAAACCAGCAAGGATGTTTCTTCAAGGCTGTTCCCTCAGCAAGATAGTGACAGTAGTGTTAAACGTAGCTGCTATAAATAAAGTCTTTGACATTGTTTTCCTATGTTTTTGTTCTGGAATTGTCTTTTGCCCACTTCCTCCTATCACAACACAGCACGATCTCTAGGACGGCACCTAATTAAAGTGCGTGTTCCTTATCTGGAACAGTCAAGGTTCAGTGTAGAAGCAGAGGTTGAGGAACAGAATGCATCTGAAGCAGAGTCTCTTAAATGAATATTCATTGACTTTCCTTAGCATCTGGCTTCAAGTTATTAAGAAGGAAGATGATAGATTTATTTCCTCCCTCAAGTTTCATCATGTGTAGTGCCTGTGCCATAAAGTTCAAGTCCAAACAAGAGTTGGATGGTGATACAGAAAGAGGCACCTGTGAATAGCGTGGTTTTTTTCTGAATGTTGTTCCTTTGCTTCTTGAATTGCATTTAATTTTCTAAGACGGTATTATTACTGGAGGCTGATTTCTGGGGATAGTGTTAGTATTCTGGTTGAATAAATCCTAAACCAGTATATTTCAAACAAAATTTTACTTTGCCAGTTTTAGCTTTAATTTTTGAATGTAAACAACATTTTTGGAGAGTATGAGACTTACAATAACTTTTGTTTCCACAACAGAACAATTCAGTTTTATTTTAGACCTACTGAAGCAGTTTGTGTTCATTAGAAATACTTTCACAAAATATTCTTAATGCTTGAAAAAAGATAGCCCCTTCTACATACTAAAATAAAAAAAGTTTTTATTTTAAAAATAGTTATTCTGAAGAAAGCATCTAAGAGCAGTCTGTGGCCCAACAAAGAGTCAGGATAGAATCTACAGGCTGAGAATTTTTCATTGAAAAGACTTTCATTGACAGTAACAGAAATAGTGGTACTATTTTATATCCTTGGCTTTGGAAAGTGTAGATGGATACCAATTTTCCATTTGTTATTTAGAAACTAAAAAACTTCTGGTATTTTGACAAGGCCATAAAACTTGTCAGTAATGTGGGCATCAGCTGTTTAATTACCTGTTGCTCCTGGTAGAAAGTGAACTAGGACCTGTGTAGACCTGTTGTCAGGAGTAGGATGACAAAAGAGTATCCCTGATGATTTTCCAGAAGCTTGTCTGACTCATTGCTGTCCAACCTCCAAAGTGTGAATGAGAAGTGCTGCTGGATGGCAACACCAAACGGACACTCGGTCTCAAAACTTTAACAATCTCCTCCATCTCAAAAGACAGTAAGGGAAGGGGAGTATGATTTGAAAGAAAATGGCTGATATCGACAAAGGTCATTCAAGACGGTAGGAGTTTGTGCTGTAGCGGACAGGGATTACGTGGTGGGAATTGCTGGAGCATTGTCCTTTGGCGTGGGTGGAAGGTTAGAGGGATGCTTTGCAGTACCTGCTCCCATCTGGAGGAAGCGTGCTCTTGGCTGCTGCAGTGCAGAGGGCAGGGCGGGCAGGCGTGGTGGTGTTTCCCATCCCCCTGTGGCAGCAGGAGCTGAGGAAGGATGCCTGTCCACCAGGGGATCTATCAGCCGGCTGTTACGCCTCTCTCCACGTGTGTAAGTGAAGGGTGCATTTGCTCAGTGAGTGGGTGACTTTGCAGATGGCTCATGTTATCGGAAACCGAGCAGTGGAGGCTGCAAGGGCATGACTGTGCATCTTAAGAATATGACTTACAGTATCCAAAAAGCCTGCTATCTTATCCAGCATATAGATATCTTTCTGAAGGTGTGGTGGATGAGATCTTGCTATCAGAATGAATAAATGCTGGCCTCTTGGTGCCCTCCTTTTATGTTACCGGAAACACCAGAAGCAGGCTTTTGTAAGATCCTGAGGTTGTCGAGGGGAAGGAGCACAATATGTTAATGCCATTTTCAGATGATAGACTGGGAACGCGAGGGAGCTGAGAAGTTTGACAAGATGTATTCTTCTCTGTAGTACTTTACGTGGAGGTTTTTTTGCGGAACATGTGAGAACATAAATTAGGTTTATGTCATATTTAATTTCTGTTAGATATATGTCAACCTTTATCATCAATTGGTCATAGAAAAGTTCGTAGCTTTTATCACTTCTTCTATCCTCTGCTTTTACTCTAGTCTCGGTGTGGAAGTCTCAATGCAGAGGTATGTATGGAGCGTTTGCTTAGATGTTTCCAAGGGTGGGGAGGGGAGTGCCGAAAACACTTTCTTTAGTCATACATTGAACATTTGTGCTGCTGTGGTACTAGTTCACGAGTGAACAGTAGTTGTTTTGTTCTTTTTTTTTTTCTTTTTTTTTTTCCCCCCTGGAATGGCAACCTTGCGGTTTGTAATTTAAATCTTTCAGCTTCCAACTTTGAGAATTAATGGACTGCTTTTAACCTTCCCTTGAACCTTTGATCTTACGAGTACAAGTGACTGTAAGAGGAGGTAAAACTCTTGTTGGCATAACTTGCACGGTCCTTGAAACATCTGGGCTTTCCCAATGCAGAGTAGAAATTCTTTACCAAAAGAAAAATTTTAATTTGCCCTGTCAGGAAACTGCTTCCTGAAAGAGGGGAACTTTACAGAAGATTTAAGTATGGACTCTTGAACTGTTGCTTCAAAACATGTTTAAGAACAACTCCCCTCTTCCTGCTCCTATTATAGACTAGTGAGGCAAGTAATAATTTAACTTTTAACACCTGCCGCTGAGCCACTTCTAGAATTACTAGTTTTTTGGGTGGGTTTGGGTTTTGGTGGTTTTTTATAGTTGTAGTTTTGGTTTGATTTTTTTTCTTTTGAATTTTTTTTCCCCTCAAAGTGGTAAATTTGAGGTCAGGCACTGATCCAAGCAGAGGTCAGATGGGTAACAGCCTGTATTCTGCCCTCACCAAGGTGAGGCTTTTGTTGTTTGTCCTTACAGAATAGTTTTCCAGATCTTTAAAGCAAGATTTCAAGAAACAAATTTGCTCAGAAACAGACTGTGCAGAATTTTTATCTCTTTCTATTACAAGGGATGTAAAAAAAAAAAAAAAAAAAAGGCAAAATTAAGGACCTATTCTGTTTTCTCTGGAATGGTAGTGCTGTGTGCTCTGTTCACAACAAAGATCAGGCAGAAAGAAGACATTAATTCCAGTCAGGACCAAATTTTGGTTTCTGATTTTGGGACTTCTATCCAATAAACATGCTTGCTAGGGCTGTTTATCTACTACTTAATGGACAGAATTTTGAAACAAAGATCAGCATTCTCTTCAAAGTACTTGTTTTGTGAAGATTGGCCTAATCTGCCTGCCACTGATGGTTCACGTGCATTGTGCTCCAACTTTTCATGCTGTCCATGACTGTCAAGTCAGATTTTGACCTGAGTTTCACACAGGTTAAACCAGCTTTTTAATGGTTCTCTATATCTTCTTGCAAAAAGCAATGGATTATTATTTTGACAAGCACAGCCTATTTTCTGGTTATGTTCTCGTAGGTATTAATTAATATACAGTTGAATCTGTCCACTGTTAGGTCTTTGTGCTGATCAAAATAGAAACCGGGTGTCAAATCAAGTCAAATAAATGACTGTGGCTAAAAATATTTTTTCCTCCCTTTTAGAAGAAATGGGAAAGGAAAAAGCTATAGGTGTAAGAAGTTCCATGTTAATATTGTGGAGCCTGTTACCAAAAAACAGTAGTGTTTCATGGTGAAATTAACTTGCCTTATCTAGAGACTTCATTTGTTCTTATCATGCAAGTAATTTACTTGAAGCACCTTTGTCCATGTAGCCCTTTTAGAAGCATTGTAACTTGGGAATTGCTATTGCCAGTATTTGAATATGTCTGTGCTGTTTTTGAGAGTGACTTCAGGCATGAATGAATTGCTATTTTCTGCAAATAAGCAAAGTATGATCTTAAGTTATTAAAATATGCTAAAAAGCTTCTCTATCTTTTCATATCAGAAGTTGAAATTTTCTCCCCACTGTTGTGTGGATCATTCCATGGCAACACTAGCTGTGACTGCTGCTCTGAATTAACATAACTGACACTGTGCATAGCCCTGGATACAGGCTTGCTGACATCAACTCTTTTGGCATGTCTTCAGAAAAGTAAAAAAAAGACAATCACTGTTGAGTTTGGCATTACTAGCAAGTCCACAAAACTGCCAAATCCTTCTCAATGTATTCATCCAATTAATCCCATTGATTTAGGACATTTACTGAAGTAAATAAAACATACTGTATTTGGTCTTAAAAGTTCTTGTCTTAAAATTTTGGTTCTCTAATGAATTAGTAAATGTGTTCTTCAATTCTATTGAATTTTTCATGTTTCTTGATGTTGTTTCTTTGTAGAAAAAAAATGAATTCTGAAAGCTCAGCACTTACCATGAGTAGCCCTGCTGTAATAAACCAATGTGCCAGAGGAGGAATGGAAGAAGAAAAAGTTTGGTAAGTTTAACTTCTAATTTTCTAGGAGATTAGTAGACAGCAATCACAGAATTGTTAGAGTTGGAAGGGATCTTAAATATCACCTAGTTCCACCCCCCTGCCATGGGCAAGGACACCTCCCACTAGACCTGGCTGCTCCAAGCCCTGTCCAACCTGGCCTTGAACCTCCAGGGATGGGGCAGCCACAACTTCCCTGGGCAACCTGTGCCAGTGTCTCACCACCCTTGCAGTAAAGAATTTCTTCCTAATATCTAGTCTAAATCTACCTCCTTTCAGTTTAAAACTCTTACCCCTCGTCCTACAGTTACATTCCATTGTAAAAAGTCCCTCCCTATCTTTGCTGTAGACTCTTTTACGTATTGGAAGGCTGCTATAACATCTCCCTGGAGCCTTCTCTTCTCCAGGCTGAACAGCCCCAACTCTGCAATGTTGGGAGATGTAGTTTTTACAATTAAGTAAAAGAATTATTTGTTGTAAATGTTTGTGTTAATGTTGTGTTATTTAACAACAGAGAAGGAAAAAGGGAAATAATTTTTTATTTTGGTTTTGAGTTTTTAGCAGAGGACCATGGGACAGGGTGTCATTCATGTTTACTTGCACAGTGCACCAGTTGTACTCGTGGAATCTTTCATGTATGGCAAATGGCTTAATCCTCCAATGCTGTTGCTATGCTTGTGTGATACTATTACTAGTACCCTTCGTACTCTTGCAGGCCTGTGGTTTCCAGAGATTCGTGCTCTGGGAGGCATTACAAAGGCACTAGTTTCTACTTTTTATTTAAAAAAAATTGCTCTGTACTGGAGAAAAAATATATGATGCTGTTCAGTGGTACAGATGGACAAATGCTTACACTTTAGAACAATTTTTTTGTGAAAACTGCAATTTTTAGCACCTTCTTTGGTGTTTTCATGGAGGGAACAGGGTTTTGAGAAGGCATTGAGACTATTTCAGCTCTGCTAATGAGAGTCTGTTATTAAGAACCTGCTGACTTTTACTTGCTGTTGTTCACTAGAGTTTAACTAGGGTTTTGTTACATTGTTTATTTACCACGCAGAAAACAACCAAAGAAACTCATGACAGGAAGCATGGTACCCATAGAGACAAAAAAACCTAACTTACGTTGTTTTTCTAGGGAGAAATACTCTTGAAAAGCTAAAGCACTAAAGAATGTTAGCGAGTGAATCTTGTATTTCCTGTTGGATGCTTGTCGGGAAATTGTGTAGAATCTTTTTTTGGTTTTGTTTTTATGTAGAATTAAATTACCAGCATCATAGTGCCTGGAAAGTAGTTTCTTTTTAAATGTCTCACACGATTCTACTACTATTCCTGGAATGTCCTCAAAGCTAGAAACAAAATCTTTGGATGAAGAGGGGCGGGATGAGGAAGACTTGTGAGCTTCCTTCCTGACTCACAAATCTAAGAAGGGGTGGGGAATTGTCACATGTTGTTCCTTTGTTTGATAGCTTTAATTGGTTTTTTTATCCTGCTTGTGGTATTGAGCAATATAATTTCATTTTCTGCATGGCATTTCTTTGTAATGCTTCATGGCAATTCTGGGTAATGTTGATTAAAATAGTGGGAGAGTACAATTTAAGTTATCAAGAGTTAGAGTATCATGGGTAAATGGTATGATTTGTTACAAATTGGCAGTTGGCCTTGGAGAAAGTGGTGAAAAATAGTGGAATTTACTTGTGTACTAGTCTTCGATTTATCTTTGGTCGTGTCTGTCCCACTCCCCCCTCCCCTGAATTCTTGTCTATATTGTTTGTGTATACTAATCTACAATTTCTTTGACAAACATTGTCATACTTGCTAATATTTTTAATCATTGCCTTCCTGCAATTCTTCATTAAATTAGTCAGAAGTGAGAGCAGAGATTGTCCTCTTCCTGAGGAATTAAATACATCTTTTTATTTAATATCCTAGGATGCTTAGGAGTTCTAATTAGGAGATAAAACAGATTTCTTTTTTCAGCCATTGTAACATTAGCTTGGGATTTGAGGTTAAATAAACATCCACAATTCCAAATACTCATCTGCAAGAGCAGACATACTCCAAAAGTCCCTCCCTTTACCTCTGTCGGTGCTAGGTCAAGTTATTCAGTGTGTTACTGAGATGTAGAGAGTTGTTTCACACTGTAGCATTAGTTTAATGCAATTTACATGGCACTTGGAAATAAATATTTCTATAGCACTAGAGTATTTAAACTGACTGGTTGTATAGTTACCGCTGTAGAAGTGGAGGTATGCTTGATAAATATTTTCAATCAGTTAGATAAATGTGAAATGAAAATTTTAAATTAGAGTCTCACCTTGTAAATTTTGGCTATGAGTAAGTATGTGACAGTTTATGAGAGTGCTAATCAGGGGCAGTAGAAACTTGGACTGACTTGACACTTAAGTGTTTATTACCGAAAGATAAATCGATCAACACTTGAGTGGTGAAGGATATATTGACATATCTCTTCTGTGGGCAGAGAATAATATATGCTGTCAGAGGTTTTGTGATATCCTTTTATATTTAAGTACTGTGTATTAGGTTATAGAAGCGGTATAAAGAGCCAGGTTATCTTTTAGTGAAAATTGTGGAGCCTGTGCTGAATTACAAGGAGCTAAAATTATTTCATCTAGCTTTAGGTATGCTTTTTATCTTCTTAAATGTGTTTCAGCCTGTATATCAACCAACAGTATGCCTTTTACTTTTGCTAGCTTCTTATTTTGTAAACCAAAATCTTGTTTGTTAAAAAGGGCATCATGTTTGTAATGGGGGGAATTTTAGTTTGGTTTTTGAGTTGAGAAGCTGAATAGCAGTTTGATGCACGTCTGGTGTAATGAATGCAAGATGTGGCTGGCAAGTTTTTTACTGTCTGTGACTCAGCTATTACTTCATGGGTGCACTAAATACAATGGTGAAAATTTCATTTGGATCTATGTGGAATATATATGAAGTTTTCTAACTTCTTTTTTTGGCTTGCTGTTGTGGGTTTTGGGGAGTACTAGAGCTGAATAAACACTTTTCTCAACCTAACGAAGTGCAGTGTTGCACTGCGTTACTGCGTCATGCATTTATTTTGGTTTTTCGTTGTCTGATTCTTGAAACATATTTATGTTCCAATGGGTTCTCAGTTGTTTTATTTTCATGAAAATGTGACTAATGTAGCTATTAGTAAAGACGTGTTAGTCATAGCAAGATTAGGAATGTATGCTATTGAAAGTATGAGGTAACAGTGTAAATTATTCAGTCAAGACAAAAGTCTCCAAAGAGCAAGAGCCCTGAGCAACATTTTACCTAGTAGCACTTAAACATCACTTATGATGCATGTAAAAGGCTTAGATATTGCATAAGGCCTTATATTCAGGCCCCCTAGAAACAGGGGGGAAAGTAAGTAATTGGTGGTGATTTTTACTCACAGCCAGAAGATGAAGTTCTTATTTTTTTTACTTTGAATAAATTATTACTAAAATGTGAACAATGGATAGACACACTTAATATCAGGGCATTAATGTTATACAACAAACTTGTGGAATTATCCACTAACCTTAGTATATTGTGATGTTTTCTCAAGTGCTGTAACTAAACTTGTGTGTATTGTATGAATGGTTTTGTGTACTTTGCTCAGTAAAAGCACAGTGCATTTGTTCAGGTGATAAGTGTCCATTGTTTTGTCTTGTCCCATTCCTTAACGTTGAGTTCTTTTATATATTTATACTTCCTTTATAAATTATAAGCGATATTTTAATGATTTCCAGTTAGTATTTTATTCTCTAAATGACCTACTGCACGGTATCCTGTTTTAAATAAAGCTGCCATAAATATTTCTGGCATGATACATTTTTATATTGGGGATAGATTAGAGGCTAAATTATAAAATGGAAATAATAATTTCTTCCCTTTTACAGAAGATAATAGTGTAACTTATGGAATTTTGAAGTTCTTGGAAAGGAGTGCGACAGGGAAGAAGTCTTAAGTTCAGTCTCCCAAAAATGCTAATGGTATTGGGAATTCTATGGTTTAACGACTTCACTGACTAGAAAGAGGACATCTGAAACCTTACCATCTTGCTTTCTCTAGAGCTAATACCAAAAAAGAATATAATCTGACATGAAAAAACGTCTGAAAAATGCCAACCAAAAATACAAGAAATTTAGTTCTGAAATTCAAACTTCCGATAGTAACTATCTACTCTGTTCTCAGTTACACTGTATAGCGATTTACAAATGCTGCCATTCTGTTTCATCAGTGGTTTGTATCTGCATAGTTTGGTACTTCTACAAGATAAAGTTAATTGAATTCCTGAACTGCAATGCTTCACTTGCTTCTATTGGTTTTTTTCCCTTCCAACATACATAATCAAGATTACCGCAGCAAAAAAATGCTTGTGGTAGTACTAGTGTGACTTCTGCAAATGTCTGATAACTAGAGGGCACCACGGCAGAGTTCATGTGTGAACCAAATCAAGCTGTTCTTGATAAGCAGGAATACTCAGAAATTTAGATGATACTAGTTGATGTTATGACCATTCACTATCTGAGCTATTACGGAACAGCACTTGAACAAATAAATAAAGGCTCCAGAGCTTTGAAATTCTAGAAGCTACTGATTTGGCAGATTCTCAGTTGAGAATGTTGAAAACTGCAAGAAAGGAACTGAAGATAAGGGAGCAAGTGGGAACTGTGTCAATTCATCTACGCTTACTAGGAAAGTAGCTGGCTGGCACCTTGTTTTTCAAAACAAATGTGCAGGGGAATTGGAAATTTTCCAGGTTTTATTATTGTGTGTGGATTTAAAATGTGCTTCCTCTAGGCTGGATGAATTCTTGCTAGGCACTTCTTTATCTTTTTACATAGGATTAAGTCGGGAAGTATTTCAGCTTTTTAAAACTAATCATTGAAATTTAGGGTTCTGGATCTCTTCCATGACGGAGTTTGTGGTGCCTTGGCTTTCCGTTTCTGTCTCCAAATACTCTGTCATGTTGCTTACTGAGTATGCAATGCTCTCCTATTTCTGTAACAGTCACCATCACTTTCAGAGCAAATCTCTCTGAAAACTGCCTCTGTCATGAGGCTCTGAAGAAATAAATCCGTAAATTTTAAAACTAACCAAACAAGCATTGTTGTATGTGGACTCCAGTGCATTCTGACTGTCTTTGTATTTATGACTTGACTTAAACTGAGTTTGGGGACAGAAACGTCTTTAAATCATTTTTGTTTGTTCTTTGTCTTCCGCTGTAACAGCTATGTTGTTTTTGTTTCGGCTTTCCTTTCCAATCTGAGATGGAAATATTTTTGTAATCTATAAAGGCATGTGGGTACTGGTGCTAATCTTGTCTGAGAGCGCTGTGGCGTGCAGATAACTATGTTAAGTATCTATGTGAAAACGTTAATTTGAAATCTCTGTCATTTTCTAAGTGTTATGTGTTTTATTGGGGGTTGGAATTACAGTCATGTTTCTGCAGTAAACTTCGACAGAATAACTTACTTCCTGATAAATTTTCTGTAAAGAAATTGACAACTTAACTGTTACTTTTGGTGACTTTTTGGGGAAGGGAAGCGATTGAAACTCCAGTCTGTGTAGCGAGAAGGAAGATAAACTTAGATGCCGAACTCAGGTATTACAAAATTTAATTGCAAAACCAGCTCCATAGTTGCATACATGGAAAGAGAAAAGCTTACTGTCATATCTCAGTGTGCCTGTATCTAGGGAGCAGAGAGATTACCAGGATCTTACTGCTAACGTTGGCGGGTGGGATGCACGGCGCTGTGGCTGGGCGGCCCTTCTGATGCGCTGGGGCAGCCGCCTGCCCTGCGTGTGGCTGCGTCCTCGTGCCTGAAACACGGGCTCTGCGGGAAGATGCCTCAACATTTCCTCACAAAGTTGGAAGGACCGACTTTTCCTGCTCTTTACCGACATAACTGTCTTTCCAGCTCAGCATTGTTTATATGAGGGCTAGATACCATTACAAAACATTGCACTGCTCCTGTTTGAAGGGATATTCTAGAAAAGGGACACACACAGGTAAAAAATGACCATCTTTCATGGGGCTGTCCTCGGGATTCTAGAAGCTTATCCTGTAAATTCAGTGTGGTTGAGATTTTGAGGCAGGAAAGACAGAAGTACAATATGGAAACCCAGAGATTCAGGGATAGACGGACTCCCTACTTGCTCTTGCACGTCTGGCTTCTGCAGTTCTTAAAACTAGACCAGCTCTAAATGGAGGAATGTTGAAAGGAGCAATGAGTTTATGGTTTGTTCCCAAGCATATATTATCTGTAGAATCAAATATTCATTCCTTTAGTCAAGTATGTGCTGTTACCTCTGATAAGAAAACCATAAATATTTGCTAGAAACAAATATTAAGGAGTAAAAAGTTGTGTACTGTTCTGTGTTCCAGAAAGAGATGTACTTGGCTGTTTTCCACTTCCTTTTCAAATGGTCCAAGTTATTATTAACTTTTCTTGAGTTTTCTGTTTAAAAAAGAAAAAAAACCCAACAACAATGGTCTTCTGTCTCTGAATTTGAGTCGGTCACCCTAGACTATACCAAGGATCTATTTTTATCTTTTTTCTTCCAGTATTTTTTTTAAAGTGGTGTGGTTATCCAGAATGTGGCTTCTGCAGATGAAGACATGGCACCTGCTTTTTTTGATCATTAGAATGAGATTTTGAAACTTCCCTTCATTCACTAAGAGCTGTCAGAAACATACCCATCAATAAGAAGCAAATCAGTAATTTCAACCAAAGTTTTGATTCTCCACCTTGACAATCCAAACCTTACTAAAAGTCCTGTCACGGATCCCAGATGCTTACGCTTTTTTTATTTTGTATTTTTGATCCAAGTAATTAGTAATGAATTGCTAACTTAGTGATAGTTACCCAGAAAAACTTGTGTAAGTTGAAATAAATGCAACTTTTTGTCAGCAAAAAATTACTTTTTTTTCTTAATATCAGAAGTGACTGATGAAGGCAGTAGAACTCTTCTTATGGTTGGGCTTTTTACAGAGTTTGTGGTTTAGTCTTCACTTGAAGCCTCACACATTGTTTGGTGCTTGGCTGTTCCTTTCCCTAGGCAAGGGATGTGGTACGCTGTGGAATATAATTAGGAGCAATGCTGTTACTTTTACTGTTGTTGTCTTTTTTTTTTTTTTTTCTTTTAATTCCATGACCTTAGAAACATGAAATAAAACATTGTAAATATACACAGGAAATAATTAACTGAAACATACCAGGATTTTTTGTATCTTTTTTTTTTTTTTAAATCAGGAAAACATTTGGGAGTGAGGCTTCACAATAATCTGGCTTTTGCAGTGAAGCTAATTTAAAACACTTTAGCCTCTCCGTTGCCTATTCCTATTTTCACCATTACTTGCCACCAACTCTGTTGTGCCAATACTGTATTGATCCATTCTGTGAATTAAGTGAAAATAATTTTGGTTAAAAATAGCTTTCCCAAAAGGAGATTAATTTTTATTTCAGTAATTTTATATGTCTCATAGCCCTGCAAATACTTACTTGGTACAACTAGGAGTGTGGAAAACTGCAGCAAGTATGGGGTAGGGCACAGTGACCAAAGAAGTGGGGAGTCACAAGGTTTGACCACTTTACTAGGACTACTTTGCCAAAAGTAGTGGTTTTTATCCTAAAATGGTAGAGTTATAAAAATATATAAGGAAAAGTAATCTCAAATAAATTGACACAATTTCATACTTCTTTAGATAATTAGTAATTATTTAAAAACATCAGCTTTATGAATAAAAATTTCCTTTTGGTCTTTATTTTTGGTGCTGTTTCAAAACTGGATGCAGTATCCAGTATGCTTGTTTTCTAGGGTTTGTAAGAACTTCATAGGTAAACATTACTCTTTTAAATGACTGGAAAAAGATTTCTGGCTTCAAAAATGTATGTGCACTATGTAGCTGTCTGATCAAAGGAAGGAAGTAGGCTCATGTAGTGAGAGTATTGACTTCAGTGGAGCAATATGAAGCTGTAAGAATTTGTAGAGCCAGCCCAAGAATGATACAGGCCTACTTGGAAGACATTTTTCTTAAATCAAATCCCTGTTGTCAATTCTTGTGTTCTATACAATATGTCACCAAAAAAAGTTAAAATTGATATAGTGAAGATACCTAGTTTGTTTAATATTATGAACATCTTGCAGATCT
Organism: Chionis minor; assembly: GCA_013398295.1. Classification (NCBI taxonomy): domain Eukaryota; kingdom Metazoa; phylum Chordata; class Aves; order Charadriiformes; family Chionidae; genus Chionis; species Chionis minor. The sequence continues at coordinate 234,292 of VZSF01010518.1, read as the reverse complement.
GTTGACTTTACTGGGACTAATTCACTGTAAAATTAACTTGCAAGTAAACTATTACGACAAGAGGGAAACTTAAAAGCTTTTCCACTGAAAAAATGACTAGAGTGCTGAAGGCACTAATTTTGTTAGCCTGCTTCTAACAGCACATTTTCTTTAGGAGGCTGGCCTTGGTTTATGTCACAGATGATGGAAAAAAAAGAAACAGGAAAGCAAGGCGAAAAGAAATAAAACACTAGGTACAAAAAGGTTGAGAAATGCAGGTTAGCATTTAAAACAAACAAGTGTGCAGGGTGGAAGGTGGGGAAAGGAAAGTAGATAAATGAGGTAAAGCCTCAGGCTATTCTCAGTGTTTGTTAGCTGCACACTCGCACTTTGCAGAAAACATATTATGTGCCTGTACATAATTATGTAGGATTTCTATTGCAATACAGTCCATTCAATCCATGGTGGTTGGGTTTACTGTGGCTGAGGTGTGATCTCAGTTACAAAGTGCTTTCTCAGTTTTGTAATTCTTGGTTCTAAACAGCTGTTGCGAAGCTAAACCTATTTTTAGCCATTCACTTCTTTAGGACCCACCAGGCTTACAATTACACAGTTTATAATGTGATTTTATTTAATAAGGAAAAGAGGTTCTATAGTGAGGTTCTGCCCAGTGTTCAGATCACTCCCTGAACATATGGGTTATGTTAAATGTCTTTTGATTATTGTTTTATCTGAGCTTTAAAATTTGGAAACTCTTTGGTATAGCAAAAGGAGTTTTTCTGGAGTATTGTGCAAGCTGTATTTGAACCTTTTATTTGTTGTTGGGTTTTGGTGGTGTGTTTTTTTTAATTCATCTGTTATTTAAAAACCAAATAGAACTAATAGGGTCAACTGAGATTAAAAAGATACTTGAACTGACATGCCCATGACTGCAATGTGAGTAAAAGTGAGGTAGGAGAGCAGTGGTGTGCAGCTGAAAAATCTGCATTTTTCATTATGAGGTAGCATTAGATACCACATGGTAGATACTTACCTTAATGCACGTGGTTTTAATCATCCAAGCCTTCTTCCTTAATGAACATTAGAATAGGGTAGGTAAATTGCTGCATACTGTAGCTCAAAGACAGACAAGTGCTCACTCAAGCTGACTCCTAACTTGTGTGGGAAGTAAGGTTTCGTGCCATAAATCATCATAACTCCGTTGCAGCTTTTGCCAGTTGCTAACTGATGAAGGAAGAATTATGTGTCTGGAATTAGAGTGAGAAGAGAAACAAGTTTAACAACTTTCCCTGTTTCTCCCCTGTCCTTGTTCAATCAGCAGAAATGAGTCATCCCAAAGAACTGAATTAAAGTGGCTCTAGTCAAGTGCAGTTTAACTGCAGATGTTTGTGATTACAGAAGGCACATACATGTTTGGAGAATACAAGGTTACAGTGTTTGCAAAAAGGAAGTCCCATAAATTGCAGATTAACACTTTAGATAGATAAAAATAATTGTATTTGCAAGAGGCCTTGAATTAGTTGTTTTTTAGTAATGTCTTATTGCAAAGATGGGAAATATTCTCCTTGGAAAGCTGAAGAATATTCAGGATAGTTAGCATAACCTAACCTAATTATAAGCTAATAATAACCAGACTGTTTTTATAAAGATAAATATTTACAAAATAGATTTAAAAAAACCCCCCACTTCTATCTTACCTAACTTTCCTAGTTTATTTAATGTACTTCTCTGCCCATAAATGGAGTAGTAGGATCGAAAATTGCTATGAAGGAATCATTTGCATGGGGACTTGCAGCCTGAGAGCCAGTCCCTTAAAGGAAGTGGGTGAAGATCCAGGAGAGCAGGGAGAGGATGACTCATATCAGCTTGTGTAGCACACCCAGAGACAGTGAGGGATGAGACTCTGCTGAAATGGTTAAAGTAAGAGCAGTCGCCAGCTGCTGACTTCAGTCTCATGCACACATGAAATGGGCTTTGTAACTGAAAACAATACGCCCCAGAGTAAAATACAAGTTTAAACATATGTTTAATCATGATGTCCTACAAAATTCGGCATGGATTGCATTTCCTCATCCTGGATGGGATCAAAAAAGAAAAAAAAAAAAAAAAAATCTTGATTGCTGCCTGAAGAAAGAAAAGCGTTCAGCTTGTATGCTGGCCTGAATCTCAGTCCCGCAAGATGGCAGGCTTGATCCGAAATTGAGAAAGCCTGTTTTCTCAGCCCGGCAGAGGAACAAGTTGCTCTCGGTGCTGAGCTCCCTGGTGTCCCTCTGGTTTCTGGTTGTTCTCCTTTCCCCTTCCCACCCTGCCCTTTGCTTTGTTCTAGACTGCGTAACGAGGTATAACCAGAGGTGAGAGTTACTGATTGCTTGCTTTATTCTTTTTTTGGTGAAAAAAGATCACTCCCTAGGTTCCTGGATGAAGCTGTCATCTGCTTTTTGTACATGTGATTATATTGTCTATAGCTCATACTTCAAATAATTTCTATTGGTATTACATCTCGTGAGAAATTTGCTACATGCTTGGTTATGACTATGTTGTATTATACCTGCTTTTTCACTGTTGTGTATCTCTTCTTTATTATAGCTGTTGGCCTAGTTAGAATAAACATTTCTGGAATACCTAATTAGTTCCAATTCAATGTCAAGAAGTTTTTATCCAAGTAAAAGTTAACACTACCCTTAGGCTTGTGAGCCTTTTGTTTATAAACGTGTATTAGTGAACAGGCTAATGTCATGGCTTTTATACTCTGACCTAGGAGTAAATGGAATGTTCACAAGGAGTGTATAGAAAGTGTGACATACATTTAGTTTTAAAGAGCTGAAGAATGTTAAAAAACTATAATTCTTAGTTACATTGTTGTAGGAAGGGAGTGTAAAAATCTATCGATACACCTGTCACTAAAAGTCTCTTCTTTCTTTCTTCCTGATGGGGCATATTGGTGAAATCTAGAAAAGGTATTTAATAAAAATGAATGTCACTTTGGACTTTCTGTGGCAGTCACTCTCTTGGCTGGAACAGGAATCACTTGAACTGAGAAGCTGAATCTGTATTGCTTTATCTAAAGAACAAGGCTTTCTCATTTTGGCACGCTAAGATTATTTTTTTTTTTAAATTTTTTTTCCTCCCTCTGTGGATGAGGGAAGTGCACACTTGACAGGGTGATAAATAACACAGGCATGGTGATTAGGCTCAGACAATGTAAATAAATAATATGCTGTGGAAAGAGGCCTCAGCATCCCTAACTCATGTTTTGGTCATTTACAAGTTGAAGTTCCGATTATAGTGGATAAGAACTTCTTCAGTGCAATTTTGCAAACATAGAGTAAATTAATTTGCATAGTTCACAACAAGGATGAAATGTCATCTGTCTCAGTTTTTTTCATGCCATCTCATTCAGATATACTGCATCTTTCTGCATTTTCTTTTCCTTCTCTTACTTTATGAAAAAACCCACAAAAATTGCAGAAATAGTAAAAATTTCTATTTGCAAAATCTGAAGCATGTTAACAAGCAAAGGTAACTAGTCTGTTCCAGTAATGGTAAAAATAACTTGTGGCAATAGCAAATAAACAGCAGTAAGATAGTTTTAATGATTTCAGGTTGTTTTAATTCCCTTAATTTCCGCTTGTCTACCAAAATTGTTTAACTCTGGCTTAATTAAATATACAATGATGTGATACTTGAATCATAAACAATAGGCATTTAAAATATACAGAAATTCTTACACGTTTACACGTTTACAAGTAGAAGAGCTTTCAGCTATCTGTGTGGGTTACTCATCAATATCCCCAAAAATCATACCCCAAACCTCCACCATTAGAGCTGCTTTAGCACATCGCCATATTTGATGCACATACTATGCATTTTGTAGGAAAAACATTGTCATTTAAAGATTTCCCTCAGATCGGTTTGATCTCTCAATACTGCATATAATATTATGACATTTCAGCAAGTCAGTCTTTTGAGCACGCTAACAGAGGAACAAGGTAATGTTTTCTTATTTCTTTTTAGAGACTGCAGGCTATGACAATTAACAGATGATACTGATAGTACTTGTGAAAGATTTCAGCAATTACACGTGAAGTTGACTGTTCTTTCCAGAGTATGTCTCTACTGCTAATCAGCCCCACCTCCATTAACTGCTATCAGTACTTCAGGAGCAATTAGCCCTCCCGGGACCCTTACTCATTGTGGGCAGCTGCTTGTCCCTTACTGTAGTTAAGTCTGCTAGTGTGTTTCAAAACACACCATTCTGTGTTAATTAAAATTTTCCAGGCCTTTGTAGGAATTAAGTTATCTTACAGATTCATGAGAGCTATATTAGCACTATCACCGTTTTGACCTTTAACTGGGGGAGAAAAAGTTGTCCACTGAGGCAAAAGTTGATATTTGGTTTAAATCTAGTTGCCACAATCTCTTCAGTCTCATGGTGGGTTTTTGTTCTGGTTTTGGTTCTATTAGCTGTACCTGGGAATCAGTTTAATACTTTTCAGGGGTTTTTTTAAGCACTATTTGGCTGATGAGCTCTAACATAATCTTCTCTGCTCAGTTTACATGGGTTTACATTCCTTCCTCGGCCGGTACCTTTCACTTTTCAATAAAGGCAGCCACGTTCAGCGGAGCGTACCAGGTTTTGTTGCATTTCATTGTAGCTGAAGTATGTTTTACTTTTAGGCTGATGTAGGAAAAGTAAGAGCTCTTAACTTAAACCAACTAACAACTTCAAAATTCAGCAAGCAATCAAAAAATGCCCTCAAAATAAATTGCAATAAAATATATAAGTAAATACACACGAATTGTAGAACAGTGTGAGTTTCAGCTAACTACTTTGAAGCATCTTGATTTTCTGAGTGGGTGTATGTGCACATGCCTATATGAAGTGCGTCTCTGACTTCCTTTTTTTTTTTAACGTAAAAAGAAAATCCTAGTGATCCACCATAGCCAACCATCTGTTTCCTGTATGCTTACACTGCTTCTCGTTTAGGAATTCTTGTCCTTGTTCACAATTCCTTTTCACTAAGACTCCAGCGTATGTTCTTGTAAGCAGTCTGTTTTTATTTTATATACTTGTTCAACATGTAGTACAGCAGAGCTTCTGGTTAATACCCTAATACTGAGACACTTAAACTCCCCCCCGCAATAATAAATTGGTTCTATATTTTGAGCTGATTCTTGACTTTAGAGGGAGCTGGTGATAAAGTTTTTGAGGAAAACAAACAGGATGTTTCTATGGGAACATTTAAGCATTGTAGTATTTGGAAACAAAAGATCAGAAACAAAAGGCTGATTTTTAACCTAGTCTTTCCTTTGGGGGGCAGGCAGAGGAGAGAAGGCTGGAGAATATGTGAACTGGTTAAATGAACTGCGTTTTCCTGTGGGCCCTGAAAATTTCTATAGCTAAGTGTTGTTAGAGAGGATGATCTGAATACGTGTCTTTCAAGCTGAATACATTTGGTCGCCTGCAGATCTCTCAGATACGAAAATAGCTTTTCTGTAGTAAGATGTCGTTACATTGCCTTAAAACTACACAAGGAAATTCTGCAGCTAAATCTGTAGATTTGATTGTTGATGGGGAAAAGAAAACCTGACCTAATAAAGGCTCACATGAAGGTCATTATGAACAGAAACTCAATAGGAATACATGACTAAAATAAGAGCACTACAAAGTATTGACAAATACCTGTAAATGTTTCAGAATATCCACTTACATTTCTTAGTATTAAGAATGCATGTTTTTTTTCCCCTGACTTTGAACTTCAGTATCATTGTAAGAAGCATGAATTAAAATTCAGAAATTAACCGGATCTGTTGGCAGGAATACAGGTACTGTGTTTCCTACTGTGTCATCATCTTTTCTGTCATGTTTTACACTCAGTGGTGAAGGCCAGAAGCTAACTGTATTTTACTAGCTGTCCAGTTAGTTATATTTTCATTTAAAAAATAGAGTCTAAAGCTGTATTTTAAAAAGTGAATTCAATTACTTCTGTACTTGAGGGTGTGGAGAAGATTTTGTTTCAAATAATCTCATTTATTGTAGCAAAGTACACCAAAAAAGGAAGAGCTCTCAGTTTTTCTTTCTTGGTGTTTCCCCTACCCTACTTGGTACAGAACAGTAAGACAACAATAGTTCTGTTTTGAAAGCTATATAATGTGTTTCTATTCCACAGATTAAAATGCAAGTTATATGTGACCAGCTAGGAAAAAAAAAAAATTAAAAACGAAGGTTCTCTTTAATGTACTGTTATAAAAATTTTATTGCTGCAGTTTCTTTAGATCAGTTCACATCCAAAACTTCATATTGTATTATTTATTACTACAGTAGAACTCAGAAGATCATACAAGTTGTAACTGGGCGCATTTAAGTCACTCTCATATCTGTTATTTTTCTAACTTAAAGCAGTAAGTGAAGTCACAGTAAGTCAACTACAAATCAGTAAGTGATTTGTACCAAAATGCAGACAGGGAAAGTGATGATATGCTTTTATTGTACCTTTATATATAGCATCACTCTGTCCCATCCATCAAATTTTGTAAGATTTTTTTTTTTCTTCCCCCAGATAGCCGTGTTTTTCTGAACTGACAACTGACCTAAGGAACTGTGTAGTCTTTCTCCCCTGTGCTGTGTTGACATGGGGGCACTCCATAATGAAACAGAAAATAGTGGAACATGTCCACCAGTCTCCATACAAATGAAGAAGGAAGCAGGAAGAAAAATTAGGATATAGGAAGCTAAATTAGTTTATCACTAACATTGATATTTATTTGCTAGTCTGCTGGTTTATTATTCCTGAAATAACAGAATGATAATAAACCCCGCCAACTCTTGCCTTCCAGTCTGTCAGAATATGATCTGGTGAAACTTCTACAACGATCCAATTATTCAGTAGTGATGCCTGTTTTATAGCATCTTCCTGATCAGTTCTTGTAGGAGATAAAGCTATCTAAAATTTCTTAGGCATCATATGGTTAATCCAGAGGTTAAATAATAGTTTCTTTTCATGGTCTTTATAGTCTGTGATTCAAATTAATTTCCCTCCTTAATGTTACTTATTTAATCTGCAACTCCTCCGGCACAAGCCAACGTTTTGCCTGGTCACATATTCTGTAATAGAGTACTTAATGAAATGCAAAAAAATCAATTTCAACAGAGGTTTGAAATCAATCATGAACTTTTCCTTGTTCTCATTTGTATTTCATTATATTTGGAGGGTGTTTTAAATTTATATATGACGTTGCATTTGCCATTTACAGCTTGATTAAAAAAAATTGAGATGATTAAACACAGGGAGAGGGGAATTTAGAGGGAAGGTTCTTGCATGTTTTACAGTGAATAGGCTGCTGAATACCTGTGCATTCAGAATCTTTTAACTTTCCATTTACTGGAGTAGGAGAGTTGTAAGGAAATTGAATTTCTTTTGTTATCACTTGCCATCGAGTTTTGGTATATAAATGAGAGAGCACACTGTAATTTACAGAAAGATCATAGTGCACAGTGGCAGAAAGGTAACTGCATTACAGGTTTTATATTTTGTGCAGCAGGGGGCTGTATTTACCAACAGTATGGGAATAGATGTTTATTGTTTTGCTTTTCTGTGGGAACTAAGAGTGACTACATAGGGTATTTAATTAAAAAAAATTTATTATGTTTTAATTCCATTTAAGGCTTAGCTAAACTTCTCTCACTTACTGGTGTTTGTCCTTTGTTTTGGAGGATTTAATAGTACAATACTGGTTTCATGGTAGTTTTTTAGTATCTATATCAAGGTATTGAAAAGATAAGTTCTTCTAGCAGATGAACCATTTCTTCTTTTGAAGGTTATTCCTGTATGATTGGTTCATAGTGTGAGTATATATGCTGTGTATGTAAGACTGGACTTTTTGGACCGGCAGTGTCCTTCAGGTCTGTAGGTGTACTTTGCATAGTTTTCTCCTGTCAGCCTGAGAAGGTCTCTTTTACAGCTCCTAAATAGCCTGTTTACAAGACAACTGTGAAATGTCCCCTTACTCTGTACGCTGCAGTTTGCAAAAACTGTATACAGTAATTTTGTGATCATAAACAGAATAGGGATTTCTTATATTCCTCTGTTACTGTGGCAACGTCATGCAACTGAAGCAGCTGTCTGTGCTTCCCTGAGGAACACTGTCAGTGAATGTTCGTTCTGTTTTCTAATGTTTCTCTAACAAACATTACAGCTAGGATGTGATCTTTTTTTTTTTTTTCTCCCACCACGCTCCTCAAGTCTTCCAGCAACTGAGTTCTACCTACAGAAACACATAATTGTCACAAAAGGTAGATAGGAAGATTGACAAAGGACTCTAGAACTGGCAAAAACTTGTTTTGCGTTCTGAATCTCTGGTGTTCTTATTTAAAGGAAATGGTTTTGTGTTACAAGTTCTGTTGAAGATCTTGAGTATCTCCTTCGAAGACCTTGCCCATCTCAACTCAAACTGTTTTAATCAATGATCCAAATAACATTTTTTGCCCAGCAAGGAATCTGTGACATTCTCTTCTGCCAAGGTATTAATAGTCCCCAGAACAGTCTCATTCCTCATCAGATCACAGCTGATTTAGGCTTTTGCCTCTGCTAGGTGAATCGATGAGGATAGTTAGTCTAGAGAAACAACTGTTTCCCCTGAGGAAACTGCTAACCCTTTTTCTCAGGCTAATCTAGCAGTTTAGAAATTGCTCAGGTAAACAAAACTTTGACACTACAGAGCAAAATATGGGATCAGTATGGATGCTTGTTGTCTTTCTATGTCACAAACTTCATGGAGTGGAAATTTTAACAAAGCAGATGAATTTCTTTGGTTGCCAGTGCTAACTTGTGTAGGAAAACAAGTTTAGTTATTCAATGTACCTGTATTTATTTGAAAGTCAAGTATCTGGAATTTCAGGTTCTTTTACACTGTGACTCATACGCTTTGAGATTTCTGTAAGAATGGAAAGGTTTTTGTGTGAACCTGTTGTAAAAGTGACATAACACCCACTTTTTATTATGTGTTATTGCCTATTAAATGTTGTAATCTGGTGTGCAAAGATTTACACTCACGATATCAGAGCATGCTTACAATAAATGTCTTCTAGGGTAATTTAATGCCTTAATATCACTTTAGCAATCAGTTAAATTTCAAATGCGCTATAGGGCCAACTTTCATTTGCTGAGGCTTTTGCTCACAGTAGAACTTAGTCATTACAAGTCTATTGCAACTCTGTTTACATTCTGCTAGAGCAAAGATGTAACTGCTCTTATCAGGTTTCCATTTAAAGACAACTTAAAAATACTGTAATGTTTCTTTTGTGCATTTTCTTTTCACAGTGCAGTCAAGTTTAGAGTGATCATCTTAAAGCTCTTTGTTTGCATATCAGACACAGTGTTAAAATATATTTTGCTTTGATTTAGGTTTAACATTAAATATTTTTCACTTGTCAGTAATTTTAAATTTTTCTGTCTTGAGAACAGCCACCTGATTTTATGAACTTTAGGAAAAATCATTGCACTTTTTTCCCTGAGTAGAATGGTTGATTCATTGTGGTAATTTAAAGAACAGATTTTTTTCCCCTTTCCATAGATTTACTTGAAGAATAAAGTTATGACACATTTTGAGTTGAAAATAACAACGAAACCAACCCCCCAAACTTTTTATCTTTCTCAGTAGGACATAAGGGGGAGTGGGAGCTGGAAATTATGAAAACATTTACTTTGCTTTTCAAGATACCTAGAAAAGTCAGATTTGCAGAAAGATGTATGTGTGTGGTTTAAAGAAAGCCTCGTTTCCTCAGGAAATGGCATATGACTGTGCTGTCTGTCTTTTGCCAGTAACTTTTCAACCCATTGCCCAGTTTCACTTTTTAAAAGATAGAAAAAAATATCAGAGCCAATAAAGATAAACTCAGGTTTTAACCTAATTGTGGGTGGGTGGAGGTGAGTGACCCCAATTAGTGCCGCTGTTGTGAGGAAGGCCGCCGGAGTGCCATTTAATGTTCTTTTGGCAGGGCCCTGCCACAGACACGTTGCTCGGAACTAGCCGCAGCCTTTTCGTGGTGAGTGTCACAGAGGTAATGAGGGACAGAGAGCCCGAGACCTGCTAAGGCGGGGGACAGAGCAAAGGGCCTGCTGGCACAGGAAACCCGTCTCCGTCAGCCCTGCCCCTGCAGAGCCTGTTGGAGGGCGCATGTGGGGCTACGAGGTGGGGTCGCTTGAACAAGCTGATGCCTCCGCTGTTACCGTGCGTGCTCGGTGCTGTATCTCTCTGTGTTCTGATTGGGATCGTGAGGTCGCATGCCGTGCACAGGATGTGGTTGCTGCTTCGCTTAATTCGGGTGCTGCCTCACTCGCTTAGGAATGAGAAAGCAGCATCCTGTCATTAATCTGTACCCCTAACAAAAGGCCCGTACTGGAGCATCAGACTTGTAAGGCTGAGCTCTCTATGTTCTTCATGGTTTCGTTCTCCCAAGGGGTTGACTCCTCACCTTCATCGATGCGTACCTAGTCTTTCTCAGTCTGAAGCTGTCAAGGCTGGGAAATCTGCCTATAGGGCTACTGGACGAATAATGCTCTCGGTGAATCTTGCAGCATCATAAATCATTAATGCAAAAGACCCCGCTTTAGTTGGAGGTGAGAAGAGCATTGGATGAAGTTCACTCTCCATATCAGTTTTTTGTAAAATCCTAGAACAGCATTTTTGATGCATTTGGAAACGAGAAGTGCTGTACTGAAAGCAAGGCGCTGTTTTATTAATCAAGAGATACAGTATAAGTGATTGGAAAAAGCCAACAGCTTGGCTTCAGAAACATATTTCACATATTCAAAAGAAGTTAGGACCGTTTACCTTATGTTCCTGTCACTCTGGCAACCAACAGTAGTTCTGCTATCAATGAGCATAAAGGAGAAACGGTATATAATTTTATATCATCATTGATCAAATCAACATCTGTTTGATGATTTCCCTTGTGGTTTACGACTCTCTTACTTCAGCAGCTGTAGTAAGTAGGAATATTGTACTTGTGTTCTGGTTCTTTCTGCGTTCAGACTGAAAAAGCCTGTTCTTTTGTTTTTGTAATTAATAAGCTTTTCAATTTTTATAATGAAATACTGCAGTGTATGTCTACTTCCTAAACCTAATTAATATGCCTCTTTGAAACCCAAATACATTAGTTTTCAGCAAGAATGACAGCAAAGAGAAATGTACCCTAATTTAAAGGCATGGCATTAAAAAAAGTTACAGAGGAGCCATAATAGTGGTGAATGTCTTGGAAAAAAAACCCCAAACTGATGAAAATACAGAATGAAATGGTGTGCAGTTTTGCAGCTGCTAACATTCTGCAGTGTAACAAAAAACAATAACTAGTGAGTCTAAAACTGGTAGTTTCTGCATGTCAGAGTGAATCTTCTACCATATATTATAAAGTTGTTACAAATCATGGAGTATTTTCTTGGAGGAAAAAAAAAGATACTGTACTAGTTTATGCGATGAGAATACAACAAGGGCAAATGGTCTACAAATGTTTCTTTCTTTGAAAGCAAGTAATCTCTGGCAAACTTATGTTAAAGATTTTTCTGAATGACTTACTGGAGCAAACTATATTACTCCTTATGGTTTCATAAATGTGGAAAAACCATAAAGTTATGTATTCAGCTGTGTTTACTTCATAGGGCTCTCTGACAATCTTTTCAGTAGGTAATGTCATTTCTGTATTAGCTTTTTTGAAAAATGTGCTCAGATGGGAAAGTTTTGGTATGTATGGCAGAAGTAAATGGATTCTTGCTCCTATCTTTTGGAAGAGCAAGGTACAACAGTGTGATCTTAGCAATATTGATAATATATTAAAATACATATTTGGACTCTTTATTTTTTTCCTACAGCAAAAATACTCTTGAAAATAATGTAAAGAAGCATTGTATGCTTATTAGCAGTAATTTTCCCTTGATGGTGTGTACAAGTGATGTTTCTTACAAGATATGTCTGCTTGCAGCTTTCATACTTGACTATTTTTTGACCTTTAAGCACTTTCATTATATTTATTTTGGGAGGCATCTTAAAACAGGTGATCTGGAGTCATAGGTCTGGAATTTTGGTTTGACTTTGTCTTTTGCCTATAGCAACATACACCAAAACATCTGGAACAGATAATGTGAATGCACACTATGAGGCAAACAAAATAACATAGTTAATTATTGCACTTGCTGCTCTGACATTGTACTTCAGGCAGAGGTTGCAGAGGAAAGAAACCAAATACATGTATTAATTAAAGTAATTGATAACAAATCTCATAAATAAAGTAAAATAAGAAGGATATAGGCCTTCCTGCATGGACAGACAATATTACCTTGAAAGAGATGAGAAAATTTCCTTCATTGGTGGACCAACCCATCACTGCTTTACTTTACAGCAAAATCCCATTTCCTGTCTGATCCACTGGTCTCACTTAACATGTTAATTCCTGTTTTTCCAAGAATTGTATTAATTCAGAAGGTAAAAAAAAAAAAAAAAAAAAAAGAGGGTGTGTGTGTCTATTCATCCATACAAATACCTTTTTTTTTTTAAATATATATGTATTTCTGAGGAGACTGGCTCCACATCTCTCCTACCCATAAATACAGTTTTTAATGAATGTACTTTGACCCAGGAAAAACAAAAAATACACGCTTTCAGAGTCATCACTGGTATAATTATAGGATTCTGTACTTGTAACAAAATTGTTTTGTCAAAGTTTTCTCTATGCTTGTTGGAAATGGTCTTGGGCTGAAATTACTGTGAGGTAGTTGGTGTATTTATATTGAAGAGAATAGAAAACATCACTCATTGCTGGCAGAAGTAGAGATAAGTGAACATTTTCAGTCCTGGGTTGATGTTTTGAATGGAGCTTTAATGGAACGATAGTTTCAACACGTTTTACTCCATTGCATTCAGGGGTTTCTATAGTAATTACTATGGCAACACTGATGCACAAAATGTTCCCACAGGAACCCAGCTGTGAGTAATAACTAACAAATGAAAACATGTTGCTTTTGCATCTCAGGTTAAATATCCCTTCAGAAATGATGGAAATAGAGAAAGCGTGGGGTTTTTGCTTACTTAATAGGGCATAATTCTACTACATAAAAATCCAGATATTATGAAAGGAGTGTTTGGTTTCAGAGTACAGACATCCTTTGAATACATTGCTGAAATATCATCCCTCAGACCAATGAAGAGTGTTCACAACATGGGGTGTAAAATTTGGCACTGGCTTCTAATGTTTCATGTTGTAAAGAAACTTCCAATGCCAAATCTGTAGTACAAAATCTTCCGCTCAGGAATTATAACTTAGCTTTTATTAGCGTTATTATTTGTTACGTAAACGGGTTTACATAATTCTTGAAGATAAAGCCATCTTGATAGCCTTCTGACCTCACTGTGCAATGCAGATCAAGATCACAGAAGTCACATGGCAGGGGTCAGTATTTGTTGACTTCAGTGTCTATTTATAAATTGCCTTCAAAAACTCTTCCGATTTTTTCAGAAATAAATTTGTTAGTGTTTGTATTAAATAGAATATCCTGATGTCAGAGGATGCAATATTTATTGAAACTGTTTGTTGTTAAATTTGGCTTTCCTTGTATGTGTAAACTGGCCTTTGTGCATATAGTTGCCTTGTTTGTATTTATTTTGCTTCAATTCAGAGCAAAGGGGAAACCAGTCCAGTGTTTATGGTATGAATAAACTTTTGAAGTTGAAAGCATTTTAGGGCTTGATTTGGTAGTTTTACTGTCATGGTGTAAAACAAAATGGTTATGGAGCTCAGGGGATTTATGGCCACAATAAAAAGTCCTCATGAGTTATATCAAACAAGGGAAACTAAAGTAATCAATATTAAAAGGATACTGCTGATTCTTTTCAAGATCTGAAAAAGTATGTTAAAGCTGAATAAGAAAATTATGAAGATCACTCTGTTAAATATGAGAGGAAAAAATTTTCTAAGCCCAGGGGGCTGATGGTTGCTCTTACAGTTATTTATGCAACTTAATTGGCATTACTGTGCAGATGGAAATGAAGACGAAATGGAGATTAAATCACTATTTGTTTTATTTGGGTTCCTGTGGTGTACAATTTGCTAATGCAGTGAAAGTTTTACAAGTGAAAACGGCTTCATAAGTCTAGAAGTTGCATAGTTTGATCTTGATGACTTGTATGCATATATCGTATATTGGTTTAAACTTTGATTCAGGGCCTCTTGTAGTTTATTTTGGTGCACAAAACAAAACTGAGTTAAAAAAATACTGGCAGCTTATTAAAGAAAACTGGTTGTATTTGGTGCATAACGACTAAAAACGTTTGCTTGTCTACAGATGTTTCAGCTCTGAGTATCCTAAATATTTTGTTAAGCGTAGTTGTGTTTATTGTACCTATTGATCTTAGTAATCTAATGAACTGAAAGTTCTCTCCCAGGTTTCATATTCCCCTAAAAGAAAAAAGGGTGTTTCACTGGCTGCTTATCTTTAAAACGGCACTCAATGTGGGGGAAAAAAAAAAGTTTAAAAAAAAAAAAATCTTAAGTCATGGTACCTCAAATTTCTAAATAAAAAGCGCTAGAAACAGGGAATGGTTGGCTGAAGAAGTTGAAGCTTTTCTCTCAGACATGATATAAATATTGAAACTCGTTCCCATGAAAGGTTTTTGTTATTGATGCTTCTTAATACTCTGTTCTTTATTTAACTGATGATGCTTCGAGTGTGGGAGAAGTTCCGTTGCCTATGTTTCAGTTATGCCATAGTAAAATACTTGCTCGTGTCCTGGGCAGAGTCCCAGTATGCTGCGGAATTTAACCTCTGGTGAGATTTTTATGTCCAAGTTACTGAACTGTATGGGCCAAAGCAGCTAAATGGGGCTTGGCATGACAGCCTGCAATCCTTTAGGCATGGCAGAGGGCAGAACTAGTGTAGACATGGAATTATGGGGTATAATTTGACTTTGTTGAGTAAGGGGCGCTTACTGCATGCTGAAGTGAAGTCATGGGCATGACTGCATACGCGTGGAGAAGTTTCGGTTATTAGCTCCAGCACTGACAATCTCTATCCTGTTACAATCTCAAGAGAAGAGGTTCTGGTCTGTCTCCATAGAAATTAACAGGAGTGGTTCTTGTCACTCAGTTTAAAACACCTCTTCATACAAGAATTATCTTTCTCAACAAAACAGTATTTTGAAAATTACGATCCTCTATAACTGATCGCGTTTAATAAAAGCAGGTTTCCTTCCTTGACTGACTGGCTTAATGCTGTATCCTTGAGAATAAGGTGTGAAAAGTACCGGACAGCACTCTTAAAGAGGTGTGCAGGAGTCTCACTTTTCAATACAGAGAAGCCTCTAAATTGGCTATAGGCTTAATGACATAACGATCCTCTGATGTTTTTGTTACAAACCTACATTTTTGGCCTTTTCAGTTGAAATACAAGCTGTAACACAGAAGAGGATAAAGTTGCAAATGAACAGGTAAGGAAATAGCAGTAAAGGAGTTTTAAAATCTTGTCTTGGACTGACTTGCCCCCAAATGTTAGTTGTTTTACATAGCGTTGCCCTCTTCATTCAGTCCTTCTGGTTTTTCTAAATGCCTGTTAGTGAACCACAGCTTTGCAGGAATTCATGTTTACCTTCAGAGAGAGAGGGAGAGACAGATGACACAAATCCAAACAAAGAGGATTTTCAGAAAACACCCATTTCCTTTATGAAGAACAAGATGCAGTGGCACTTGCATGATCATTTTGAGGGTGTTAGTAGCTTCTGTATGGGCTAACTGAAAATGCTGTTTAGTTGGATTTCACGAACTACTGAGAAATCCCTCGTCTGCTTTCTCTGGATGAACATTTTTGTTTCTATCTAACCAGTAAGTATCCAATCTCGCTAAACTAAGTGGATTTCCCATCTTTAGGGTCTCAATGAGAGCTTCTGTTTCAAAAACAAATGGCATAGACAGATTATTCTCTTTCCTTGAGCATGAATATTGTGAGGTTTTTTTTTCTGTTGCTCTCATGACGGAGGCCGTTTAAGCATTACCATCAGATCCTTTTTTTCACCAAGGATCAGGGGATCTTACCTGGATGGCTGACTGTGGGGTGCAGATGAGCGAACATTTCTTTTTAATGAGGAGTTGTTCTCTTTGTAAAGAATTCAGCATGTATCTGTGATACAGAAGTGGGATGGGGTAATGACTAAAAATTAACAGATACGGTACTGCCATTTCTTCTTCCTAGTATTATTGAAATGCTATAGGAATAATTTTAGTCTGTGCATTCAAAGCGAGCCAGTGAATAATCTTCCTAATCTCAGCATTTACAATAGTCATGAAACAGTGATATTTTGTTATAGAAACATGATACAGGACTCTGCTCATCGCCCCCGGCATTCGTGCAGCCATACCTTTGTCAAACAGCAGCAAAACCCGCATCCTCCTGTTGGCTCCTAGCCAGGCTTTTCTGTTTCAGTTGTAAACAGGGTTTGGATATGCCAAGGGGGATGCATTTAACGTGGTATTATCAAACGTAACTTATTGCGTTAAACCGCAACAGTTGCAGTTGAAGAAATAAATTATGTTTGAAGCTTTAAATCAAGCCTGTATTTCTTCAGAAGATGAAATGTTACATCATTTGGAATAATTGATTTTTAGATCAAAATGTAGAACTTCTCTTAGTCTTCAGGTTTTTTCCCCTCTTTCATAAAAATAGTACTCATTTTTACAGGAAATTATTCAAATGCAGAAATGAAAAAATGCATTTTGTAGCTTCTTCGAGTTTTATTAGTGATGGGATATTTTATGGTGCTGTGCCTTGATTCATAGTATAAATGAACATTTTCTGAAGAAGGCATGGGAAAAGAGTAGGGGTGGGATGGCTCACTGGTGCGTGTACCTGCTTCAGCGATGCTGGCTTTCATCTGTGTAGGTCCAGATTCACAAGGGCTGTTTTTCTTTCTTAAGATGTTTATGACATATAGTTCGTGATAGTAGGACAATAAAAGATTATGTTGGTATTCAGGAAGTCAGCCCAGCTAGTAAAAATCAGTTATGTGGTTTTTCGTTGGTGGGTGTATTTGTTTCTCTCAAGGCAGTAAGTGTTCAGTCTTGATCACCTAAGCGGCTTTCCTCCCCTCTCCCCCTGCCCGCAATTATCTATCAGTAGATGCTACGGGAGTTTGAAAAGCTCATATCTGCAGGGTTGGACCTTGCTAAATCAACCATGCAAAAAATCTTTGCTTTTAGGAAGAAAAACGTATCAAGTAAACTCCACGTGAACTTAAAACTTTTCTGAGTCAAATTCTACTGTATTAGGTTTGGTTTTTTTCCTTCTGGAAAATAAATGAGCTTTTCCACAATCTCTTTTTAGTGCCAAAATGCAGAGTCCTAGTACAGAAGAGAAATAGTATTTCAGCTTTCAAGTGGAGTTATGAATATTTTTTATTAACTAGGTCAAACCATGGGTTTTTTTCTGCTTTTAAAATCAGTACCAAAGATTCATTAATTTATTATTATCTGTAACTTAAAACATCTAAGAGAATCAGTATTGTTCAAAACTAAGATGTTTTTGCATATCTTGGGCTTCACCAGGTAAACCACTTTAATTTTTATTTTTTGCGTAATTTCGCGTCACAAATATCCCAGTGTGTTAAAATAAATGTGCATTTATGAACAGTATATTAGTGTACACTTTTGACAGGCTGAGCAGATGACATTACAAAGAACAATTATGAACAGTAAGTTATTATTTAACAGTATCTTCATAAAATATTCACAGCTGTAGTAACAACCTTTAGTTTTGCAGATTTAAAAGAATTTTTACTTCACACCGCTTGTCTCTAAGTGGTTTGAGCTTTCCTTTTATTATCTGAGTGAGTATTCATGTAGATTTTTATCTTCAAACAGATGTAGCAGTTGAGTATTTTAAACAAAACATACACAACTTGGATATTCATATCTAAAAAATACTGTTGTAGTCACTGATTCTGAGTGCAGAAAGACTGCGGGATCAGATGAAGATGTAATAGTTATGTGAGCTTAATATAAACTGCCATAAATCATTCTTTTATCTCACCATCATGCTTCAAGACAGATAACACTTTTTTTTCACTAAATGTAACAAACTTTAAGATATTAAGTGCATGTTGTAGTCTCTAGAGTCTTTTCTATACTTTACTTATTGATTGTTATTATATAACTAACCTACAGCACAGTAAAGGTTGCACAAAAAAACTCCACTGATTTATTCTGGGAGGCGTGCTAATTTGGTGTCTGAAAATTGTGTGTAAAGATTTCAACAAGGGTATCTTCATCCAACAGATATTTTTATTGTATCTGTTCATAGTACCTGTGTGAGGGAACCTAACAGAAGACCTGGCACATCTTAAAGGATGAAAACATTATTTTATGACTATTAATATTTTTTCTTAGCATTGCCAACAAAATTCTGGGGAACATAGCTGGATTCTGTCCTGAGTTTTATGCAGAAAGAACAGTTATAGGTCATATTCAAACTTTGCAAAAGCTCTACAGTGTCACTGATGTGTAAATGTTATTGCTACTGGTGAACAGGTGAGAAAAAATCAAGTTTTAAATTAATTTGAAGAATTGGAATATGCTAGGTATATACCTATAAAACTCAACAAATGTAAAATATAGGGATCATTTTTTGCAAAACCATTTTAAGGAGGATCAATGTTTTTTTCCAGACAAGCCTTAGTGATGATGCTGATTTAATATGAAATAGCGATTTTTTTTTTTTTTTTTTCTGAATGCAAGCAGCACATGGGACAACATAAACATACTATAAGACAAATAATGCCTATTTCAGTCTTGATTGAGTTGCATTCATATTTTTTAATATAAATTAACTCATGGGTACCAGAAGTTCTAGAACTTTTATTCATGCTGACTTAGGATTTTAACTGATTCTCGTGGGTCACAGAATCTGTGACCTTACAAATCTTAAGCTGATAATTCACAATGTGTTTAATTCAGTGGCCATTTACTCTCCAGGCTACAAAATAGTGGCAGAAGCATCTTGGGTTAAAGATGAACCAACAGCTCAAACGATGTTACCGTTGTTGAACGTTCCTGCAGTAATAAATGTTTGGAGCAGTAAAATTCCAGATGATCCTTACTAAACAGCAGGATCACTAGGAAACTAGCAGGCAAACAAGTCGGTATAGTTCAGTCAATCCCTGGTAAATGTTTCAAGGGATCTAAAATATATCTGAGCTCCTAAGATGTGAAGACGCCATTTCCAGGGCTTATTTTGCCAAGGCTGGAACTTAAAGTTCAAATGGAAGATGAACAGTTAAAACTTCTACTAAAGAGGAGGGGGAGGAATTTGACACACAAACAGATAGACAGGGCTGAAAGTTGAGTATCTTCACAGCCTGCCTTCCCAAGTGGCAGGTCTCCGCTTGTACTTTTCTCAGACTGGATGGACTTGGTTTCAGGCTTTTGTTTCGAAGGCAAACTTTCCGTAGTGCTCTCCAAACCAAGCTCAGCTAGCAGGTTTGTTGACCCCGTCCCTCCCACAGTCTGAAGAGTTCCTGTATAGTCCCACTTTTTAGTCTTTCGTTCTTGAAAATGCAGTACTGGGTACAAAATGTTTTGGTGACTTTTAGCTAAGTGAAAAAGATCCATCTGTAAGAAAGGTCAAGTATTATAAATTACAGCTTTAAGATTGCTGTTGGAAATAAGCGTAGGAAGGAACTCCTCTCTTTTCCTCACACATTATGTACTTCCTTTTCACAGCCATGATCTAGTCTGTGATTATCTATTCGACGTAGTTCAAGAGTGTTAGTCAGTGTGTGCAGTTACAGGAACCATCCCTGTCTTGTTCCTGACATCTGAAAAAGCCTTACTAAAATCTAAAATAAGTTGCCCAGACACTAAAGTGCCTCTGAAAGTCAGATCTGCCCACTGCTGTTAATGTCTATTAATTTGTCTCTGTCCGTCTTTGAGATAATGTTTTATTTTGTTGTATCTGCTACCTGCTTATTCTGGTGATGACTTTACTTATTGGTCTGGCCAGTACATTATTTTTTTTTTCAGAGTGAGTCTAGTACACCTACTGATATAGTATCCCTCCTATCAAAGTGTAAGATTTATTGGTTATTTCAAAATTAGAATTCTTGGGCAGTTTTGTAGCTTTATTGTTTTATATGTAAAATATCAAATAGCAACTTAGTATTTCAGTAGCTTTACAATGCAGGCTGCTTTTTAAAATTAGCTTATATGCTGTTGCAGTTCAGAAAAGATTTATCCAGTGAACAGGATGTTCAGAAGTAACAGTAGTAGTGCCCTGTAGAAAAAAGAGCAAGACATTAATTTAAAATGTATTTGAAAAAAATCTGAAATACTCTAATTATTTTTCAGTACAGTTCTCACTGATGTTGACAGTTGGGAAGACCAAGAGATCAAAACATCTTTAAAGTACTGAAGGACCAAACTGAAATGTAATGTAATTACTGTAATTGATGAAAACTGTAAATGGCGTCTTGTTTTTGGTAGAACTGTATTTTGTTACTTGCGGTGCAGTTGAGAAGCAGAACTTGTATTTTACTTTATTTTGATTTGTGTGTTCAGCTGAAAAATGCTAGTTCAGAATGGTGGTCATGAACAATTTATGAATATGTTTAGCCTAGATTGTTTCTAGTTATGGGGACAGTGAGATTTCTAAAACAGTCTTTCAGTGTTATAGGAGGACAGCACTTTTGTAGTTTTAGCATCTTGCCAAGTTTGAGATGGGCTATATGAAACGGTTGCTTGTAATGAGAAACTAGACTTGATGCATTCACTGTCTTCCAGACTTAAACTTTGAATACCCCGATGGAATAGAAAATAGGGAAGCAATAGCCAGGCCAGATGCATAGAAGTGAAAGCTTTTGAAGAAATTATTTAAGGTAGCCCACGGCGTGGTAAATGAGTGTAATGCTTCAGCGTGATTTTCACCGATTAGAAGAGCAATGCACACATTAGGTGAGAAAACAATCTGTGAAGAAATTTGTTATGCCCTTTACGTATCAGATCAAGCCAGTAAATCATGGAAGAACATACAGTGACTTTGATATGTTTCACTGCCTTTTTAATTACCTCCTTTTGGTAAAATTGGCTTGTTTCATTAGGCTGCTGCATTTAAGGCTCTTTAATAAGACTAGAATAGTATTAAAAAAGAAAGGAGTTAGCATACCATTTGGAATAATAGGTTCATTCTCACCAAAATGAAGTAAGGTTCTTGACTGATAAGGAAGGAGGTTACCTATTATGAAAACTGGCAAATGTAGATTTAATATTGTCTGCTCTGTATGAAGACTGGCTGTTATTGTGTAGTCTGGGATGCTTTCAGTGAGTGGGAAAGTTACAGACTGATAACAACAAATGGCTAGTCATCAGTATTCTTCTAGTGGATGGCCTTCAGTTTAGTGTAGATGAATGATGTAACAAACATTGCTTATTACAGAGGTCTCGGTTCTTGTTACAGAATGATTGTGGGGAGAGATAATTTTTAATGAAGTTTTCAATTCCCTTGTAACTGTTGTCTAAACTATCATAAATCCTGCTATATTGAAGTTGAAATGTCTTTTGTTTCCCCTGTATTCAGTTTAATTAAAATAGGACTAGTATAGCTCTTAATAAACTGGGAAAATAAATGCATGAAGAGCATTAAAATATCAAAGAAAAATTGCAGAAATGTAAGTTTAAACATGAGATTTTTTGAAAAGTGACTAAGGAGCACAACTCTACAGAAAGTTCACAGTACTTTTTGGAAAATCTGACTGGTTCTAGTGTGAGATCATCTGTGAATAAAAAGCGTTCTGAACACTGTTAGGACAATTGATAATCTCTGTAACTTACTCTTGTTAGACACATTTTTCTCTTTTTCATAATGCACTTACATTCCAGTGAGGCTTTTGGGTTAGAAATTCAGTTTCATAATATTTTAACTTGGAAAGCTGTACTATTAGGATTTATTAGTGGGACAGTCTTTAATGTTTAAGTCTGTGATGTATGCTGCCTTGTGCTTTTTAATTACTTCATCAGCGTGCTTCAAATACTGATTTTCTTTCTCATTGGTTGGCTGGTAGAGTGAAAAACTGAGATTTGCATCTCAGCCTTTCATGTTACACGAATGACTCCATTGTTGTGCATATAGTTTATTATTTGCATTATGTTGGCATCTAAAAATGTCTACTGTGATCACAGGTCTATGATGTGTTTTAATATACACCAAATATTTTACACCAAAATAGAGAAGACACAAAAAAGACAGAGAGAAATATTGCTATCCTGACTCCACAGAAAAGAAACTGGGGCACAGCATGTTGGAGTCCTTCAGGAGCTATAAGCAGCAGGAACGACTTCCAGGTCTTTTATGTGTTAGTCCAGTGCTTTAACTGCAAAACATCCATCCTGTTATTGTCGGATGGTGACATTTCACAGGCAGCAATTTAATTTGCTATTTTTTAACCAAGTTTTTGTATTCCTGTTATTATTTGTGATCGCTTCTGTAATCTATATAATCGCACGGTTGGAGTTGCAGTGTGCTCAGCACTTAGGTCCCAGTGCCAAACTATTTGTTGGTTTGGTCAACTTCAACAGGTCAGTCAAGCTTTGATCTGACTTCATGTGTAAAATCTCAGCAATGTTTGTCTGCCTTTGTAAAGTAGTTTAAGATCTTACTGGTGAAAAGCACTTATTAAGAGGGAAGTGGAGAAATGTTATGATTACTTTTCAGAAGTAATTGTACAGTGATAATTATAGGGTAGGGGAAAGGTTTTGGAATGAGTAAAAACTGGAGTCAGCTTCTCTAAGTTTTTAGCGTCACACAAAGTTATGGCTAGCTTGCTTTACGTTGGCGCTTTGCGTAGCTTCACTGTTAGGATTAAAGGCTCTTTAGTGTCCCCATCTAGTTCAGTTGGCAGACTGCACCGTCTTACATCACCGGGCATAACTGCAGTTTCATAGGCCCACACTGTTCAGGTCAGGGTTGTCTCTGCTTGTTGAAAATCAGTAGGAGTAATAGCTGTTGTCAGACATCAAGTCCGTGTGTCTCTGAAGGCTTGTGAGGCTGCCATGTCCCTTAGCTCTCAACCAGAGTTAAAACATTTAACTAAACCCAAGAGAGAAACCTGTCAGAAGCACAGCCAAGGAAATCTAAGGTGCCTCAGTACTTGACACCTGTGTTTTTCTTTTCTCCCTCAGTTGTCACTCCTTTATTGATATAGAAAATGAGACAGCTGAAAATGTGAACGCTTTTCCTTGTCTCATCTTGCAGGCCGAAACAACAACAACAGCAGAACAATTTTTCCTTGTTTCCTTCTACCAAGGGCTGGAATTTCAGAGGGGTAAGTTTGATATTGTTTTGTTTATACTCTGTAACATTCCCTCCTGCTTCATTCCGTTGCAATGGAACTGTTGTTAAAACGTGACCTACGAGTACTAAAATTAAGGCGAAACAATTATAAAATGGAACTTTTCATTTTGTGACATCCTAAAAGACCTTCTAAAAAACCAGCTTTTGTTTATGTGATTGGCCGACTATTATAAGGGGTGGTGGAGACCATTTAATGTAAGTGGGTTAACAAACAGTGTGACTGAAAAAGAAAGAAAACTGGTGTGTTTTTGTATCTGAAAATAAATCAACAAAAGTGAACTGATATGTACTGTTTTTTAAGTGCTTGTTTAATATAGATATTTGTAAAGTTACTGATTGAAAGCTTGTATATGTAAATTTTGCAGAAGTACAGTTGGAGAATAATAAGGAAAAATTACATGGATTTCTTACAATGTAGAAGGGACTAGGTTTTATTTCTGTTGGGTTGACTGAGGAAGGAAATATGGAAGCATGTGTGTTCCCAGAGTAAGCAAGTGAAAAGGTACACGGAAAAACCAAAGCAAGTGAAACTGAGAACCTTAATATTTGCTGGTTGTATCAGAAGCTTTTATTTGTGTCTGCTTCAGGTTTCAGATGTGTACTTCTTAAGCAGATTATTTCAGAGTTGTATTGTACCCTCTCTCTCCCCTGTGACGCTGCCTACGCCATTTGTTGAAAAACTTAATGTGACGGTGGTGGTGTTCAGATGGCAACGGCGTGTTTGCCATTGTGTAAATACTGTAGCTTGGGATACAGTCTAAGAGGAGGAGTTGCTGCTGCGTGTTGTATCTTGAGTCATTGTGTTACTGCAATCTTTAGGTCAAAGGAAGAAAGCTCTTTTCTGCTTTGCAGACTTCATTTAGGATAGTAAACAGTAAATTACCATTGTCCATAATGTGGACTGACGTATACTAAATCTAAAGAGTTCAGTTTTATATTCAGAAGAGTATATAAATGTGTTTTTTCTGAGCTTCTTCAAAGAAAAGATTTAAGTAGAAAAATGTTACTTAAATGCTATGCTGAAAGGGTAAAACAGCATCGATGGGTTTACTGGTCTGTGTTGGGTGCAATATGGTAAACTTCATTAAAACAAAAAATACTTTTCACAGGATCTGATACTGACTCTTGCATTCTAATTTGGTATTTTAAATAAAGCATACACTATTGTCTGCTGTAAGCTTTTTATTTTCACCATCTATTTCTTATACTGCACTGCAAAACTACAGGATGAAGTCAACAGAATTACTGAGAAAGTGGTTCCCTCACAACAGCAGTGTCAAGAATGCAAGGAAAATACCAACAACCTCTAATCTGTAGATTAGTTATAAATTTCAGAGCCATTTTAAAAGTAGAGTTGATTCTACTATTTCTCCAAATTCTCTACTGTACTGTAAAAGTAATTGAGGAAGAATGTTGTAGATATGAAAATAGTAGGAGGAGTGGTGTAGGTATGAGTTGTGGCTGGAGAAACAGTGATCCCAGGTTCAGAGGGCAGTAGCTCAATGGGAGTAAGAGTCTGGGGTTGGTAAGTGGGGCAGCATGAAGTCAGTGATCCAAGCTGCATGGCGGAAGAAAACTGGGCAGAGGAAAACACAAAGAACAGAGAACAGTGGAATGAAAGACTTTGAAATCAAGAGGAGAAATCAAGAACCTGAAAGGAGATAGGAATAGGTATTATTTATAGCCTGATTAGAGAAAACAGGCAGCGAGTAAAGGGTCTTTAGACTGCTTTGTTCATGTGTTGAAATGAAGATCTGTGGGAGCTGTCTGCCACCTTATTTTTGAGGAACTTATGGGACACTAACACAGATGTCAAGTTCTATAGTTGTAATATTTCATGGAAAGCATAGTAATTGACAGTTGGAGTTAATAGTTTGAAATAAACTACTACGCCAAGGGAAGAACCTGTATCAGTTGTTCACTTGATCTGTTTAGAAGCTGAAACCATGACAGCTGAGCACTGGACCAGAGAGCTGAATCTCTGTTGATGTTTGCAATGTGTCAGCATCAACTTTATTGTGATGGATGGAAAAGCTGTTTTATGAAAAGCCCACTGAGCAGACTTGAAGGCACAAAGGTTTTCATACAAATGGTGAATGATAAAAGGTTAACTTTGTCTTTTCTCAAACCGGGGTAAAAACTTACCAAGTGAAAACAAAATTAATGTCGACAGTGGAGCAGTGCCACACTTGAGTATAGCAAACAAAGCTCTGGAACTGATTTATTCATAGCATAAGTGTTTAAAAAACCCTAGCTATTTCTATATTACAGACTATAATACAGGATCATTTCAACAGTTGCAAAAAATAAAGTAGTTAAAGTACACCTCATTGCATTGCTGTGTTCATCTACCTATTCTCACATTGCAGTCAGTGTACTGGTTTTAAATGTCTTTGTATCATGCTGATAAAGTGTGCATGTTTAAAGCATCCTTGAACATACACCAACATAAACTTCAAAGTAAGATAAGGAAGACCCAACTGGTAAACATTTACCAAAGAAACTCCTCTGCGCTTCTCTTTTCCTGCCCTCGCTTAAATTTATTTTATCAGAAGAAGCTTTTATCTATGTTGAAGCAGCTCTTTGGAGCCCCATGGTTAGAGATCATATTTAATTCTCTCAACAGGGATTTCCATGTCAAGATGATATTGTTTATGTATTTCTACCAATGCTGCTGTTTTTAGATAACGGTAGCAGTTACTTCTAGAACTTTGGGCAGTATTTAGGTAGCAGTGGGGAGAAGGGAGTTTATTTTGATTTAAAATAATAATGACAGCAAAAAAAATATTCCTGTTTTAGATTAAATTGTTTTAGATTAAATTTAGGCTTAAAGTTAGTGAGCTGTGCAATCTCTTTGCTATATGCTCTTCTTGCATATACATATGAGGCATCAGGTTAATTTGATCTTTGAAGAGATTGTATAGTGAGGTGTCCAGAAAATAGAGTATTTTAGAGGGAAGGTATTTATAGTGAGAATTGTAATTTCAGAGGAAAAAACACAGAACCCGTGGAGACAAGAATATCACAAACTGGAGGGATAGTGTAACGGAAGAGCCAGAACATAGGAAATGAGGTAGTAGATGTGGTGCTTAGAGTAGAAAAGGAATAAAGCAAAGGAAGATACTGGGTATAGGATTGGAGAGGGAAAGAGGAGGAAGCTGCAACCTGGAAAGTGGGATAATCAGGATGGGGAAAGCAAGGAGCAGTGAAAGAGGTAGTGAGAGAGTGGAGAGAGATAAAGTGTGGAAATGCAGGAAAGCTTAGTGGGCGTGAAAGCAGAGAGATGGAAGTATGAAGTGGAGGCAGAAGTCTTCTATAAAACACAACAAATTTATCAGTTCAGCTTTTGCAAGTATTCACTCCAGGAAAATAAAGACGCTGTGTGGATGGGGAGCAATTTGTGGCCAGGGCTTGGTAAGAAGAGGCGTGAATATCTCATGGGATGGGGCAATTCAGAGGCAGGTCAATAATGTACATAAAGAAAAGAACAGCACAGATCTTAGCACAGAGGTTGATATTTGTCTTTTTTTCCCCTCTCTTCTGTTTGCCGTTAACTCTTGCTCTTTTTATTCTTCTCATCTCTGGGCCTTCCTTTCCCTTAAAACCTTGATGCAGACAGGCAGCTCTCCTCAGCACTGCTCTGGTGCGTATGCAGGAGACAGCAGTTCAATGTGCTGTTCCTTGTGTCTATGGAAATAATGTGTTATGTCGCCGTGTAGGGTGGGAAGCAGTTTTGTTTAATAAAGCATCCCATCAAACAAGGTTTACCTTTACGCAGTCATGCACATGCAACTAGATGTCAGGATTAAAGCTTCTGTGGTTGTTCAGTAGTTATGATACAGCCTTGAGTTACACACTTGTGTGCTGTTTTTTTCCTTAATAAGAGTAGTCAGGATTATGTTTAACAAAGTTCTGAATCTAAGAAGACTAAGAGTCTCTCCTGAGAAGTTTCAGATTTCAGCTGCTTTGTCTGGCTCCTCTCCTGCTCCCTCAAAATTACCCACTTCATGTTTTTGCCAGCAGAATAATTTTGTAGATTGCCTTAGTTATGTGAGTGATGGGCTGGTGTTACTGAAATTTTTCTTTTTTTTTTTTTTTTCCTAATAATGTATTTACATTCATTTGCAAAAGCAGTGGTACATAGCAGTCCTGCTGTTCATATGATGATACTTAAGATGGCTATGAAGATACTGCCAGGCAATCAAAAGAAGTGTGGTTGCCTCGTTAATGAAGAATATTGTGGTTGTAGGTGTAACTGAGGAGGATGCTGATTTTTGTCTCTGCTTATCGTTGATATTTCTCTCTGCTGTTCCACCAAGAGCTAGCATCATTTCCTGCATCTTTTAAACAAACATCTGAACCATTATTATGGTTTTCCTACTTTTCTTTCCCCTACACACTGAATTTGGCTAAAGAACTTTAGTGCTAAAAGTATAAATAAATAGTGAAATCTAAACCAACATTTTCTACTTGAAATATTTTGAGGCATGTGTTTGGTGTGCGGTTGCCTGAAGACTGAAGAGAATTTACTGCAACTAGGCTTCTTCCTATTTCCTCCTTTTTTGTTTCTTTTTTAGTTTTGCAAAAGCATTTAACTAACCAAACTGCCGATGTGGTCACCTGTGAGGAAGGCTGATCTAATTTATGAGAAGCCTCACATAAAAATGTGCTAAACATGCTGAAAGCCAATTTTAGATATGTAAGTGGTTTCTTTGCTAGTTCTTCTCAGACAGTATTTACAAAACAGTTTGTTTAATGTTTATTTTGTGCAGGCTGGCAGATTTCAGTTATTCCCTTCAGGGTGTGTGAATCTAAACAAGATAAAAGTTTCTAAGGGAGAAGTTCTTTCCTAGCTTTAACCTGACAATTAACTACATAAATTACGTAATTACATACTGCCACAGAAAGCACCTCTTTACCTTTGATGGATTCTGACTGGTTTTACTTAATGTCTGTATTCACTGATACTCGTTTGCTTAAGCGATGATGTTCCCCGTAACAGACACTTATTAGGAGTGGTGTCAGGAAGGCCTTTATTCATACTTGTTGAAGCAAAATTATACACTAGTGTCTCTAGATCAAATGTGCGTTACCTCATAGGATGACCAATATGATTTTAAAACATTTTATCATGTACATTAAAAAGTACATGTGATTTTCTGTTATTTTAGTGTACTTGTATTTTATATGCACAATTTAAATAGAATCCTCCGTAGAGGGGGGAAAAAAAAAAAGCAAGCATGGCTGTGAGTGGAATAATTACACCTATTATGACTTAACAGTCAGAAACTCGTTCCTTCATGTGTCATAGAAAGACTCCTCCACGTGGGGGAGTCCTGCTGGCATCCCTGCTCTCCCATGGCGCTCTGGTGCTCTAAGCTTGTCCATTTCCCTCTGGGGAGAGCCCTTGTGTTTCTTCTAACCCCTGCAGCAGGTTAAAGGGATGCTACGTGGATGCTTGATCCCTGACCCATCTCATCCCCCTTTCTCTTTGAAAAGAAACAGTACAAATTCCATATTCCTTTTTCTCCTAACAGAGGATGTATTCCTGTGCTGCACTTCCTCCTTTTAGATCTCTTCCTCTTTCTTCTTCCAGTGAGTGGCTGTCTCTCCCATTTCGGAGTTTAATTGCCCCAGCGCTTCTTCTCTTCTACTGTCTTTGTTCAGGCTTGCTTTTATTCTGCCTTTGTGAAGGTGCTGCTGTGCGTCTGTCCAGCTTTGACCTTGCTTGGGCCAGCATGTCTCTGCTACCTGGTATTAGAAGTGGTAAGAAGCAGTTCTTTGAGTCTTTCTGCTTTAATGTATTAAAAGATGGATGCTGTAAATGTAGAGTCTGTATAATGAGCTTACTAAAAGCTGAGCTTCTCTGTAGCCTTGTAGTTCTTTCTTTGGAGCATTGCAGGGAGCAGGGAAACTACTCCAGACTGTTGATAGCAGCAGTGCAGGGGGCAATAGGCATGTTAAAAATTCCCTTCTATAATACACAATTTGTAGTCTGGAATCCTAGAGTTTATAAACTGTAGTAAGTAGACAGCCTGGACACTGATTTTTATTTGTAAAAGAGCTGTTTTTGATGTCTCCCTGCTTATTCTATGGGCGGAGTTTTAAATGTTTTAACTTATTATTGGTTTTGTTTTTGAACAATCCATTGGAACTGTTGTTGATTAGTCACAAGACTAATTTCTCTTGGAACAGCAAGGTTTATGTTGGCAAACAAATAGAGATGCTATCAGATATTCATTGTGTGGCATTTGCGTAACTGGATAGCAGTCAATTCCATCTGCGGTTCCAAAACACACATCAGAATTCTTGTATTCTTAATGTATACACTGAATTTAAAAAGCAATTCAGTGTCACCAGTTAGACAATTTTGAAGAATTCAAGAATGTATTGGTCGAAACTCATGCGCTGACTCAGCACGGTTTAATTACTCTGATAATTTCTATCCACAGTGTGTGATGTTAGGTTAGTTATGTCAGAATGTTTCATTTGGAATTCCAGCAAAACATTATTTGTTGGTATATTAGTTCTTAGGTCTGTGATAAATGGCTGTGTCTTTTTGTAGGATCAATGGGTAGTGTAAATTACAGGGTTCTTCACATACAGTAGTACTTGAATATGTGCTGGAGAGACATCTATGAGTTACTTATAAAGAAGAATGATGCAGGACGGTCTTTAGGCTTTGCCAGGTTTCTAGTCATTTGGGACTCAGGTAGAAAAACCTACCTGTGCACGTTTTGTGAGCTGTTATTGCTCAGTTGCTCATGCTATCTAGAGAAGTGCCGTAATGTTTAGGAGTTTGTAGTGTTTTCATTAATTCAGAAGCTCTTCTATTAAACTTTCAAAGTTCTTACATCTAAAATCATCTATGAGTTAAGTACGTAGCCTTTAAACCTGTCCAGTTACCTAGTTTACAGGGCTGCTTTCCAGTTAATTACATGCTAGTTGTATAAAATACAGATTATGTGTTTCTTGGGACAAGAATTTTGAGGAATGCTTAGAGAGCACTTGGCTAATGTATTCTTGAAATGAAGAAACTGTCATATGCTTTTATATCTGCAAAACCTTTCCATCATTATTTGTACTGTAAAGGTAGGTATTCTGTTTATTAAAGTTCAGTTATTCTGTTAATCTTTTGAGTTTTTCTGATAATGAAAATACTGTGACATCCCCCATTTGAAAGGATTTCTTACAATTTCACGTTATCTTTTCACAGGATAGATATTTTCTTGAAAAATACTTTATGCAGTCATTCTGTTAACATTGTAGAGCTTTATTTTATAGATCTTTGTAAGTGCTTTGCAACAAGATTATTTTTGTTCCGGGTGTGGTTTGTTATTTAGGGTTGAAATATTCTGTATGTGCTATAAACCCATCACACCAGCTATTTTGCACATACAAACAATAGCGAGCTTGAAGCAGCGTGTGATAAAGCAGATAAGTCCAATTGTCATTCTCTTAGGCTAAGTTTGATGTTCTGTTATATAGCAGATTTCCTGTCTTTAATCATAGAGTGGGTGTTACCTTGTACTCCTGCTGTCATTTACTGTTCTTTTCTTTGTTCAACAGCAGATGAACTTGACCCCTGTTCAGTTTAACTCAAACCAAACTCTGCCCATTTCTTTGTTTCCCCCTACCCCACCAGTGGCTGTTCTTTGAGATCACATGATGTGAAATTACAATTTCCTGTGACTTCATTTCAGGAGCTTGCAAGGGTTAACAGGGTGATGCTGTTGTCCAGTTGAACTTGATGCCACTTGGTGTGAGAAACCAACATTTTGGAAACCATTTTGAACTACGCATCGGTATTTTATTGTTGCTACGCTATTTCAGATTAGCAATTTTATTTTAAAATTACTAGTGGACGTGAATGGTTGTACGCATAGACTTTAATTGCTTTTTTGTTTGTTTTTACCAGGTATGATGCTTGCAGTAGAACTTGGTGGTGTTACAACCTGTTACAAAGATATGTTATTAACATCACTCTTTACTTTTTTACCAAATCATTGCAATGGTCTGTTGTCTCATCTCCCAGTGCTTATACGGTAAAAGCTCACTGGTCAGTCTAAGTTGATTGTAAAAGTTTCCAATTTGGCAGTGTTAGATAGTACTATTTAAAACTATGAAGTAAGTTTTAAATAAAAAGTAAATAAAAGGGCTACCCATTTGGAAAAGGTTGCACAAGCGTAATTTACAGAAACAGCTGGGAAGTCCTTTGTGCTGTACTAGAGGTTTTATTCAAACATCTGCCTCTCCCATCTCCAGTTCCACGGGTTCTGATTTAGGTTGGCAAGCTGTACTTGTGACAGAAAGCTAAACAAAATCTTTTTATGGACCAAGAGAGAAGGAAAGCCTTCTGAACAAGCTTGTAAACAGTCCTCAAGAGCTGATGGAAAAAGAACAGGAAATTTGAATTCCCTCTGGCATTTTCAAATGGAAAGAAGCCTTTTGAATGGGTTTGTTGGTACTCTGTATGAAGACTGCTGTTCATCCCAAATGTAAAAGTGCTTTCACAGCCAGCTTTGCTCTGAGACATCTCAGTCTTAGAATGAGTCCTAATTATTTTTGAACTAAGCATAAGAACAAGATTCTTCTTGAAAGCTAATCCTATTTTCTGTGGTTAGAAATGCACACAGCAATTAAAAATTATGGCCGTATTTTAAAATCTGACACAAATGTATAATAAGAGCAATATGACGGTGCCTTTTATTTATAGCAGCCTGGAGACAAATTTTGTTACAGTGTCAACCGGAAAACAAAGTCTCCATTTTGGTAGATATCATGAAAACATAATAATAAAATATTTTGTCTCTACAGAACTTATAATCTAAACTTTCATAAGAACATACTGTAACATTTCTTAAATAATACCAAATCAAATTTTTAAAGAAAATTCAGATCTGTTGAAGCTCTTAAATTCTACTCATGATGACAGATTTTGTAATTCCTGGATTCTGCTATGTATTTTGAAATGGGATATTAAATCCAATTCAAGATGTACGAAGCATTGCATATAATATGATCCGAATATGATTTGAGCTGACATTCTAAAACTCTGTAAAATACACATTTAAAAATATTGATTGTATTGGTTTTGATTCAAAAATTGTACAGTGGTGCTGTCTCTCTCTAGATTGTGGTTAATTGTAAAGCTTTTCAGAGAGAGTTAAATTTAGCATCCTTAAAACACTCAAAATGCACAAGGAGAACGCAGATTCAATCTGTCTGTGTGCCAGCAGGCTCCCCACTGGATTTGGAAAGCTTGTTTCTTTTCCAAGCACGGTTTCAAGTTTTCAGTGGTTCACAACCTTAAAATATCCTTAGAAGAAGTAACCTAAGTGTCTGCAGTCGCAGCGTCCTCTCAGACGCTTCCAGTCCAAAGCAGAGCAGTAGCCTTGTGAAGAGCTGATAAAATGAGGGCAGTTGTACCCAGCACAAGGTGATCAGGTTGCACGCCCTGACTGGAGGGATGCTAGAAGAAGCTGGGAGAGGAGAATTGCCGCACTATCTGAGGGTGCTCGGTTGGGCAGTGCCTGGCGCAGTTTGGTGTGACTCTTGCTCCTGGGCTACTGCAGTCACATTAACAGTGACAACAGTTACTCTCACAGCTCCAGTATCTTCAGAAATCATGACGGTCTGTCACATTCTGGGAAGTATCATTTCAGAGTTCTCCAAATCATTATCTTGGGGAGTAGATGTGAGAAATGACAAACAAGATAATTTGTGCTGTGGGAGATGTGATGGGCAAATTTGGAAGTCTTGCAGAGGATTTGGCAGAGACATACCAGTGAGCATGTCTCTCAGCTCTTAGAAGGGGCCAGGTAAAGCCTCTGGGGTCTCTGCTTGATTGTAATTAGAGAATTAAGAATCAGTTGACACAGTCAGGCCACTTCCTAGCACACAGGCCAGTGTCCAAGCCTATGAGGCATTATGTCAGAATTTCAGTTAAGTATTAAGGAGTCAAAGGCGGTCCAAGGCGTGATGTCAGTACGCAGCCTAAACGTATCTTGTAGGGGGTGTGAAAGCAGGACTGAAACCAATTTGTCATCTCTTAAGGATTACTGTCGTGCAAACTTTCACGTATTCTCCTGTTTGTTTAAATTCTTATGACCTTTTATTGTCTTCTCATAATACTTTGTTGAAGAGTGCACAACCCTGTAACTTGCAGAAAAACTTGAGCCGCTTGTAGCTTAATTCTCCCAGTTGCTTTCCTCATGCCACTGTCGCCTACTGAAATGGACTAAAGCTTGTCTGTTTGTTTTTTTCCTTTTTTTTTTGTGTGGGCTTTTTTTTTTTAAGGAATATTTAAATAGGTTGATATCTTTCTTCAGAGGAACAGGATTTTTTTTTCCAGTAACTTTTTTATTTATTTAAAATTTAATATCCAGTAATAAATGTGTATCAAGTGCCAGCCTTGTAGAGGCTTTCCCCTATCACCAGTAGGTAAACTGAAGAACAGGTTGAAGTCAGCCCCCTTACAACACAGTTTCTGGAACGAGGGAGGTAGCTGCAGGGTTTTCTTGAATGGCCTGGTGGCCGCATGTGAATCTGTGTTGAAATAACTTGGGCTTCTGTACAGGAAAAAGGGAATGGTGGGTATCTTCTACCACAGTATTTCACATGTGTATGTTCACTTTAGTTGTATGGTTAAAAATCAGCACTAGGAAACTGCCCTGAAAGAATGTTTTTATTTACTTACTTAATTTCCTTACTGTTGAGAACTTTAGAGACAAAAGCAACAGTGAAACTGCTTACGGAGTTATGTTTGCACTTTGCTATCATTTTGAAAAGATCAGCTACCAGAAGATACTTGGAAACTGGCTATCTGCTGTCTGAATAAAGATTTATCGTGTGCTGCTTGTTGTAACGTTTGACAGACTTGAACCTTATGCCACCACAGTGCTTTGGGCTTTGAGAATATTAAGGCGGGAAAGTTTATCAGACAACATGTTGTCGGATTTTTGATTTGTCATTTAAATTATTAACAACCTGTGTTCATTCTCTGTTCGTGTAAGCCAAAGCTATAGTAATATTTTAATTCCTTTTACCCACAGTTTTTTGTATGTTTCTGGCTATTTGATCCTGTGTTCATGGTGCTGTCGTGTTTCGTTTCATGTTTTGTTACTGCATTGGACTCAGCGGCACTGCTATAGCTGCACAGAGACCAAATGAACAGCTTTTATATATTTATGTATTTTGAGTATGCAATTATGATTTCTTGATGTCAATCTTTTGAGGCAGTTGCTGCCTGGAATGTAGATGTGATGTCTTAGATTTCCTTCCTTGGTACTTGTGTGGGTCTTCACAATATATGTAGGTTCAAGCTGCACCTTCTTTCAGGTGGATGCTGTTGATGTTGCTGTCAGTGAAGTACAAAGTACTGTGGAGCTGACTGATGCAGAGCTGAAGGGAAAAAACACAAATATGATCTTTTATTTACTCAGAGGTTAGAGAGCAGTTTTTGCCATCCTGTTAATCTGTGTTGATTGACTGGGGGGGTAGGGGGCAGACTGTTTTAAATGTTTCCTAGATTGATGAGAAAAAGTCTGGTTGGCCAGTCCCGTGCCTGACACTAGGCTGAAATGTGTGGTATCTGCCTTTAGGCTTCTTAAATTCTGATGGCTACTGAGGCAGAAGGTTATAGATGACCTAAGAAATAGCACAAGTATGAATATAAAGAAGCATAGCAAGTTAGAGTGTTTGTATGTTGTGGTCTCCAGGAAACAGAATACGGAAATCCGAATGTTACCAGGAAATCTGATTGAAAAATGCCTGCCTACCTAACTTCATCTTTGGTGCAGTTTAAAACCTATGAAAACCGTAACGCTTCAAAATCTTGCACCCCTTTATTTGAGCCTGGGTGAGGGATTGCCAAATTCTGATAGCAAAGGATTAGGGTTTCCTGTGATAGGGTGAAAGATTATTTAAGAAATAACTTAGATCTAATGGCACCCTAATGACAAGTTAATGGAAAGGAAAAAATCGTCGAAAAAATTTTCCAGGCTTATGTATAGGATTTATATGGATTTACATGGTTTTCCTTCGGAAATTAAACTGCATTGTGTTTTGAAGGGTCTGAAAATAAGGTGGCTAGATTTGGTTTTAGCTCATCTTTAGGCAGGGAAGATAGGCCAACAGGGTTTACAGTACCCTAATTTTTCACCATGAGGCTGGTGAGGCACTGGCACAGATTGCCCAGGGAAGCTGTCGATGTCCCATCCCTGGAGGTTCAAGGCCAGGCTGGATGGGGCTTTGAGCAACCAGGTCTAGTGGGAGGTGTCCCTGCCCATGGCAGGGGGGATGGAACTAGATGAATCTTTAAGGTCACTTCCAACCCAAACCATTCTATGATTCTGAAAGGGAAATACTTGAGTCTTTTTTTTTAAGTCTTAGCTTAAAATGTCTGCTTCCTGAAGATTCTTTCAGTTAATATTTT
The DNA here is from genome assembly GCA_013398295.1 of Chionis minor. NCBI lineage: Eukaryota > Metazoa > Chordata > Aves > Charadriiformes > Chionidae > Chionis > Chionis minor. The sequence continues at coordinate 198,502 of VZSF01010518.1, read as the reverse complement.
CTGTCTGCAGAGAGGTGCAATGGCTCTTGCTAAAGGAATTGATTGCTGACTGCTATCACTTTCACCTTTCTTCTTCTTCCGCCAAGCTCAGCAGAAACTTTTTGTTCTAATTGAGTTTTGAACTGATGAAAGATTGCGCCAGCTCACTGAAGGCCTGTTTTCTTTAAAAATGAAGTTCATTCTTGCCTACTGGAAATATGCAGTTTTGCAGAACAGCTTAGCGTCGGTAGATCTGAGCAAGTCACAAAATATTGAACAGGATAGGGACAGATCAAGAGTGAGGTGTGAGGATGTAGGGTATGTGAAGTAACTATCTGTGTCTGTGCGTATGCAAAAATGTATTCTTCTCGTATTTATTATACTGAAAACTTGATTTTCTTTTTGTATGTTAAAATGAAACAGTTGACTAATATATTCAGCTGTTTCTCTTTGTCCATTATGGATACTTGCCTGAACTTTTCCAACCACACAATTATTACTTTAGTCTTAAACAAACAAAATAGTTTCTTTGGAATAGGGACATACTCAGTCTTCTAATATGACTAATCGCTAAGTCTTCTAAAACCAAGAATGCGCTATCTTACAAATGTATAGAAAATACTTTAAAAGGTAAGCACTCAAGAAACTTTTTGCTGCGTATTTGCAGTGTGCGTACAAAGGATCAGAAGAGTTCCAGGATTTTACTTTTCCCTGTGCTTGCACTTGTTCTTTACATTAGAGTCCATGTATGCTTTAAAAAAGAACCAATCTCATGTATCTCTTAATAGTTCCTTTTTACTAGTTTCTGAGAGCAAGTTTCACTTGCCCAAATAGTTAATTCAGTTTGTGATGCAGGAAAGATGAAGGAAAGCCATTTGAGATTACTCATTTTTACTTGCCATATAAAGTGCTGTGTTTCAGTCACTTGTGATGATTATTGATTCAATTTTTGGGGTCAATATTCGGCATTGTTTTCTCGCTAACTTTGTCTAAGGAAAATTTATGTCTGTGTATGGATTTTGAAGAGGCTGCTCAAGTGCACACTGAAACTGGTATATATGAATCATATGCAAATACAAATTTTCATATAAAGTGTGGTAAGTTATGTATTTTGATAACTTGCTGGCGAGCACCTCATGAAACTTAGCTTTTCTTACCTGGAAGTTATGTAACTGGATATGATGGCCAAATGAGGCAATTAACTGAGTATATGTTAAAGGAAAATATGTACTAGAAAGTGCTAGTGACCCACCTGGCAGTTTGAGAGAGTCCACTGAAGACTCATTACTAGCGGGTCGGTCTCTCTGTCATGCTTGTCTGAAGAATGATTGGGCATGCAAATATGAGAGCTCTCAAGAAGTATTGTATTTTGCCTTTTGAATTACGAGTCTGGAACCTAATCCTGTAAGTTTGCTGACTTCAGGTTCTGAGTCATATTGATGGCTTGTGTGTGTGTATCTAGGGAGTCCTTGCAGGAGGAGATCCACAGTTTTGAAATTTCAAGTGGGCTGGGAAATTTTGTCTCGTCAAGATAGCAACAGTATTATTTGATGTTTTTAAGGCAGTAATAAGTCTAAATTGAATGGTTTCTAGATACTTAAGCTATATAGTTTTCCAAACTCTAGTGAAATGAAGATTCACTGGGTTTTGTAGTATGCAGTTGCCAAAGGCTTGCTTATCTAGACTGTTGAAAAATCAGCAAAGATGGAGTTTCTTTCATCAGGTACATCAAACGACCAGTAATAAAATGGAACTTTGCACTTCCTTGACATGTTCTCACATGCAAAATTTGGGTGCTCTGCCAAGCTCGTCTTTGGGCCTTGATTCTGGGCTGTTTCTAAAACGTTCTGTGCTGAGTTCCTGCCATTATGCCTGTGTTAATTTAAGAACTCCCGCTTAGCAGATCCTTTAATTTCTGAATTACAGAAAGTTTTCTGTGAACCGAATGTTTAAAAGTTCTACCCAGTGTCTGCCAGCTGTTTTGTTTCGTGAGACATCTGGAGATAGTTGCCTGCCCCCGAGTTTAAAGCCCATTGCTGCTGAGAATTGCCCAGGTAGGAGATGTGCTGTGTTTCAGTTGCTGAGTCTCAAAGCCCCCAGAGACCTACCCTACTACTTTAAAACACACTAATGATGTTTTTATATTTACCATATCCACACCATTCACTTGTTAGCAATTTCTAAAACACTTTTATCTGTTTCAAATATTATTTGAAGCAGTTTATGAGGAAAACCCACAACAGAGATAGAGACGACAATGCATGTCACTCCGCTTCTGACACTTCTAGCACGCTGCATGACAGGAAGCGAGAGCAAACTGTGTGGCTGCATGGGGAGGAGTTCCTGCCGAAAACTGAAGGAGAGGCATAGGGACTCCTTTGTAGAAAAGACTTTTCACTGTCACGCCGGAGATTAAGAGACCTCCTAAAATCTGAGTACAATATAAAGTACCTCATGGTGTGGTGTTGCTTTTTTGTGCATCATCAGGTAAGTGTAAATTTGAGATCATGTTACTTTTTATTGTTTGTGTGTGTGGCATTGTGGTAAGTTGAAATTGTACAGATACTGCTCCCACGCATTACAGGATTTAAAATTGGGTATTAATGAAACCAAAATGTTGCTTTGCAGGAATGTTTCCTTCTGAAAGGAAAGAAATCTGTTGAAAATTCGGATAATATACTCTGATATTCCCAATGGCGTGGAGGACAGTTTATTTTCTCTATGTATTGGTAGTTTACTGCTGCACGATAGTGGGTTTATGTTTTTGGGTTTTGCTTTTTTATCATACGTGTGTAAGCATCTCTGCCTCTGGCTCCTAGTGTGAAAATAAGGATTTTGGCTGATGCTAGGGTGTAAATGGGAACATTTATAGCTGTATGCATAAGTCTGTCCATTGTCAAAGTGAAAGCTGTAACAGATTCTATTTACAGCGTATTTACAGTGCAAAATGATTCTGCTCTGCAGCGTATATGTATGTGGTATCACCTGGAAAACTGTGTGCGGTATTAGACGTTACACTTTGGAAAGATGTGGGCAGAAGAGTAGCAAGATTGATTGTAACTGTAGAAAACACAGCCTATGAGGAAAGCTTAAAAGACTTGGTGCATGTTGCGTGTAGAAAAATAAGACTTGTTATGAGGTATGAGTATACATTTGTCTCTGTGTGGGAACGATTATAAAGTTGGTACTGTTCTCTGTGTTTGCTGAGGGTAGCACAGAAATAAGTGGGCTTATTTCATAGCAAGAGAGATTTAGGTTAAATATTTTGGGGGGAAATGCTTCCTGATCGTAATGTGAATTAGGTGGTAGAATAGAATATACAATTATACTATAAAATCTGTCATTCCAAACTTTTCAGCATAATTTAGAAAGAGCTGCATTGTACATATTGATCTCTTTTACATGTTGCAGTGGTTAGCATTTAGTACTTGATGGTTCTTCATGGTTTGTGTGGGATTTTGGTTTTCAGCTGTTAATATGTGAATAAGAGTAACACATTAGGGTCACAAGTGCACAAATCTGATCTCTAACTTGGCAACTCTAGTCCCAGTTTGCGGCATCCTTCCAATCATTGGAAAATTAGAGACCTTCCTCTTATTTAAGAAGCAAAGTTATTTCAAAATGTTTGCGTATATGTTGCATAAAACTGTACTTTGAAGTTATTAAAAACGTGACAAAGGTAGGAGCCTGTAGTGCGAGGCAAGCAAGAATGCGTTCAAGGGCCTATATGCCCTTGGATTTGCTGTGGAGGATGTGGCTAAAGTATACCGAAGCTTAAGACTGGATTGTTAATTGGGATATTATTTTATTTTTATGTTCCCCGTGACAGTTTTCAATGCTGAGAGAGGGTCTGTGATAAATTATTGCACAGAATGTTTTTGAGATGTTACCAGGAAAGCTTTGTGCAGTTCTGACTTAAATAATGTATTGCAACAGGCTCAGAAAGTTTACTAAGACTGTCAGAGAAATGAGGATCTATTCAATTAGTGAAAACTAGTGTAATAGATGTTATGCATTTGAATTCTCAGTTTTCATAAAATAGCTCAGGAAGGAGACTGATGGCTACTAACTGCCATACTGTTAAATTGGTGTAGTCCTTTGGGATGTACTTGATATGCATCTTTGCTGTGGGTACGTATTTTAGATATCATTCACTTGAAAATTTATAGTAGAAATCTAATAAATGCCACACTTTTCATGAAACACCATGGAGACGCGTGTTTGGCTGTGACGTAGAGTCACACAGATTGTTTGGTGTCTAGTAATACTGCAGCACTCACAATGAAATATTTTTTAAGTTCAGCGCAAATTCTGTTTCCTGTTCTATATGCTTTGTCCAAAATGACTGAAGTCTTTATCCTTTTGTCAATTTTGGATGAAACTAGGCAACAAGTTGAAAAAATAACTCAAGAATCAGGAGTCATATGGATATCCACCAATACGATATAAGCCTTATTTCCTGAGAAATGGAGCTTAAGTGTTTGTGTGGGTGTTTATATATAGTGAACCCAAAAATAGACATAGCAATGTGTAATTTCAGTAAAAGTAGTGTTGTTTTCATCTGCAGAAAAATCAATTCTGTGTGCAGCCATTTTATCTTTTCTGTGTGATGCTGAAGAAGAGCACTTGAGGCACTTAGATCAAAAGCCATATGCAGGAACTTGTCTGTGGTTTTAAAGGTACAGCAGCAGAGTGATGCTGACTGCAGGAGACTGGGGGAAAACAGAGCAACAGCAGAGTATTACAACCATAAGGACTGACTGCAGTTCATGCAAAAGCAAGCCAACTGAATGCCACGTGGAGACCTGCATGGAAATCGTTTCATTCTGCTGCGTGTGGTTCCAGGGCTGTGCACAGCATCAGCAATCCAAGCTCTCTTTTACAATGAGAAGCTCCCTTAGATTCCTGACATTCTTGAAAACAAACAAACAATAAACCCCCCAAACCTAAAAAAATAAATAACACAATAATAAAGTGTCACTTGAATGAATCTGCTTTTCAAGTGAGAAGGTGTCATTGTGGTTCCTGTTCCAAGAAAAAAAGTCATAACTCTTACTTACACAGATGTAGAAGTTTCGGAACCAGAAGTGGTGCTTGACAGCTGTGATTAAATGGTCGACTGCAGCAAGTACAGGTCGTTGCTGTCCAGTCAGAGGAAGTCCCCATGCCTTCACGTGCACTACACTTTTAAGGATAGAGTTAAGAGTATTAAAATAGCGTAACTTTGATTATTCTTGCTTTTACAACTAGACCTATAATAAACTCCCTCAACACAAGCATACAAGGCTAGGAGCTGCAGCTTCATCACATCAGCTTGCCAAAGGCAAAGGAATTGGGAATTATTTGCACGCTGCCTCATTATGGTACTTGGGGCCACAAAGAACTGGACCTGACAAATCTCAGCTGAAAAGTGTTTGTGAGAAGATGATTAATCTAAATAGCATATGGACTCTTTTAACTTGCATCTTAGTTTTTATTTATATGGTAGGTGACTTTAGAATCCGTAGATGTTGATTGTAAGTGTTAATTAAGGCATAATTTATGTAGCAGTCTTCGAGTTCTGACTGCAAAGGATTATGTAATAAAGATTGCTGTCCATTCATGTAAAAAAGAACTCCTGTGGGGAGAGAAGTAAAAGGATGGAACCTAATCTATCTGAATTTATAGTAAACTCTGAAAAAGTTTCAGCATTGTAACTCTCTGCTAGATTCCAGTGACTGATACTCTCCCCTGTCTTCCAAAAAGGGGAAGGAAGAAGCTTAAATAAAGATAGAATAAATACCAGTCCTCAAACAAAGCTCTGCTGATCCTTGTCCTTACAGCATCCCGTACATGCACACCCATTTCCTGTTGTGAACGTTAAACACATTGAATATAACTTTCATTTCATTGTTCACTTTGGTGTACATTGACCAGAAAATCTCAAATCCATCACAATAAGCACTGTAGAAGTAAAGCTTGCTTTCTGTGCTCAGAGAAGGTGAAAAGGAGTTGCCATTTTGTCTGGCAGAGATATGAGTGACTCGGAAGTGCTTAAATACCGGAGTTTCAGTGGCAATGTCTGACGTGCTATAGGTGACCGCACCTCCATTTTGGAGTTTTCTGCTGTGTTGGGACAGACTTAGAGCAGACTCTGGTTTTTCATTTCTGATTTTTGCTCGGGTCATCAAGAACAAGCAAGTTTTGCTGCCAACAGCAATAACAAAGAGGCTGCCAGCCCAACACGTGCGGAGTGGGAAACAACCAGCAAAACTTTGTACCAGCCTCGGTGCAAACTGTGCAATCGGGTCATCTCTGACTGCTTCTCCCTCAAAAGGAATAAAGCTTTTGTTTAGATTTTTGTGTTACTTTTGAGAAAAAGAAACATGTAATGTCTTTGGTGTTCTGAACAGTAGAGGGCAGTGAAACGTATGCGGAAACCAGTTTTATTATAAAACTAAGGAATTTTTGGTTCTCTTCAGAGCTTAAGCAAGTTCTTTTTGCCAACATAACATAAAGAACTGTGATATTGGAATGCAAGGTAACAGCTTCTGTTCTTTATTTTTAAGTTTTGTATTAGAATTCAGTATTCTGAAGTTATGGTACCAAAAAGCGTGTACGATGCATCATTCAGCTAAAAAAAGGGCCTGTTCTCTGGGAAAACTTGCTTTCAGATGCTGTTGTCTTCCTGTGCCTTCACGCTCTCAGAACTGTCAGCGGTACGGCCATGGGAGGAGAGCAGCAGGGAGGAATAATGGTGCTGGCCCGAAGGCGAGTGGTAGGCTGTGGTCAAGTTAAAAGAGGGCTGCCCTTAGAAGGGGACAGGAGATTAATTTCTCTCACTGAATGAGCTTAAACTAGGGAATGCATTATCACTTGTTTGTGAAATTGTAATTGGTTAGCTCTGAACCAAACTTAGGAGGAGCACCACATGCGACAGGAAATGCAGAGGTTTTTAGCTGGTTATTGCAGAGAGAGGTGGAATCACCTAGGTTGGAAGAGACATTTAAGATCATCGAATCCAACCATAAACCTAACACTGCCAAAGCCACCACTAAACCGTGTCCCGCAGCACCCTGTCTACCTGTCTTTTAAATACCTTCGGGGATGGCAATTCCATCACTTCCCTGGGCAGCCTATTCCAATGCTGGACAACCCTTTCAGTGAAGAAATTTTTCCTAATATCCAATCTAAACCTCCCCTGGTGCAACTTGAGGCCATTTCCTCTTGTCCTAAATGTGATTAATGTTTGTGATTAATATGACGTGGTCTCCCTCTATATGGACTTCTTTATAGAACTCTGCGTTGTATCAGACAGGCCAAAGTTCTTTTTTTTGGCATCTATACCTTTATTTCATCTTAGACGCTTGAATGTCAGTGCAACAGTAACGTGATAAGATGGAAAACGGGTAATCCTACATGAGGCTTGTTCTTGTTTCAGTATCATGAGTGTTCTGGCTTGAAGTTGGGAAATGCGACACTGCTGCTGCCTCTTCTAGTTCACGTCCGAAGTCTGCTTTGTCATGTTATATCCCACCACCTGTGGCAGGAAATGTTAAATTAGTGATTATTCAACTAGCCTTCAGATAGAAGGTTATTAATCTTTTGCTTAGTAATATTATACCTGGTTTAAGCTGGATCCAAGACATATTTTATTAACTGAGTGATAAGAGCAGGTGAGAAAAATGTTGAAGCGTTTAGTCAGAATTTCCTCCTGTTGTATTGGGAAGACCAAAATGCTTACCTTCTAATCTGAAATACTTTAACTTTTTTGTGTGCTGGCTGTGTCATCTGTGAAACTTCTGGAAACATTTTAAATTAGTTTGGAGAATTGAAATACTTCAGTCCCGGTCCAGTTTGTCATTATTTCTCTCCTCCTACCTCACTTCTTGCATACTTTTTTAATATCTGCTTTGTACTGTTTGTGCCACGTCACTGGACTCTGTGTCCTGACTCTGAATCTTCTGAACTCTGTGATATAGCTAACTGGGAGCTTGATACTTCTGAGATCATTTGAATGCGATTTAAAATGGAAACAGTGAAAACTTAAAACAGATATTATAACACAGAAGCAATAGCAGGTGGAGGTTTTGGAGTCATTAAAGGAATAAATTTGGTCCTGACAAGTAGTATTTTTCAAGACTTTTTAAGAGAGGGATGAACATGTTATGGATGAGTGTGGAAGTACTGACAAACTACAAAGGAAAAAAAGATGAGAATTGTAGCATCTGAGTATTCTTTTAAACTTTGCAGTTTCTGTAAATGCTAGGTATCTGAGAAGTAGATGGCTGCTTAGACTCACCAGTATATTTGAATATATACCTGTGGATTTTGCTGATAAAAATTATTTACATATCAAAAGAATTTATAAACTAACTGGATTTTTTGGAAGGAATGTTGTATAAAAACAGTGCGAGTAGAAACTTACATGCAAGTTTGGATTATTGTTGATGTTTGATGTCTTTATAGGAAGACAATGACATGGTATGTTCCTGCCTTATTCCCAGCTGCTTAAACACCGACTGTAATTCCTATTGCAGAAGGCCATCATCAGGCTTTTGATGTCAAGGTTCCTTATAGATTCAGAGAACTCTCAGATGGCTAAGGACATACTGATTGCTTTTTAAAATTTAAAAAAAATAATCATGTAATAAGAGTTGGTTTTCATGCAGACATAGTCCTCCCTGCCAAGTGTGGCTTGAACCTTTTCTGGTCTATGATGATTCACTTTTTGTTAAGGATTTGGTCTGTTTTCTCCCCACCCTCCACATGAATCCCTTTTGGATTTTATTTCTTACTATACCTGATCTCTTCAGATTGTTTTTCTTTGCTTTGTTTCGGTTTTAACTGTCTCTGATAGAGATACTGTCCTTTGGGTTGTCCTTCATAATAGTCTACTGTAAACTGGAGAGGATCATTTAACAGCGAATAATGAATCCCTTCCTGCCTTTTCCTCACCAGCAAAAATGGTAAAAAAATTTGTTGGCTAAATGGTTTTCCCTTTTCTGCATTACTGCAAATTTTATTTTTGTTTAGTTTAGGGTAGGTTATTTTTTGATTAAACTTGTATTACAGGGGACAGACTTAGCATATATGCAGTGTTTATATATTAATGAATGAATGCATTCATTGGGTCATTAATCGTGAGTCAATTTTCTTTCATAAAAGTAGGTAATCAATTAGAAAATCATTCATATGTAAAATAGAGACATATAATGTGTTTACATTCATGCCTTTTTAGATGTTTTCCTTTAAAAATGCAGTGTGTGGTGATGTTATATGATGAGAATTGGGATTGGGAGTCCACAATTGCTCTCATTATTGAACTTCACAAAAAAAAAAGTTAACTTGCATTTTGCCACCTAGAAATCCTTATAAAGAAACTTTGAATTATTACTGGTATGGAAAACTGTTTCTTTAAGTTAAACTTAACAATGTTTACCCAAATATTTTTTGTTCATCGCATACTTCCCTCCCCCAAAATCTTGATAAGATGCTCAAAGGAACATGTGGTTTTTCAAGGCATGTGTATGCACGTAGATATTACTCACACACACACTCATATATAAATACATACGTGTATGCGTCCCTACCTACTTATGTTTATGTAGATCGTATATTAGAACTGTGTTTTTTACAAAGTTGCTTTCTTCCAATTAGCAGTGTTGAAGTGTGCCCAGATGTATATTCTGGAAAGACTTAAGTTTTTAGATATTTTTGTGAGAGAACAATCTGACATACAGAATGATTAAATGGTTTTAAATTTTTCTTTATTTTGGGCTTTTTGTTTTGGAGGGTTGGAGAAAGTCTGGTGAACTGAATGGAGAACGAATTTGGTAGAATGAACTGAGCCTCATTTGTTAAACGGATTTCTGTATGCAAAAAGGGCTTAAAGAAGTTGATTTGTGTTTTGTTTTGTAATGAGTCTGTGTATGACTTAGAAGGTTTAAGGGTATTATGTGCCCATACAAATACATTGTCTTGAACTGTTATTTATTTTGATGCCAGTCTGTGTGTAGACACATTTCTAAGCAATTAAAATGGATAGGTGATTTAGCAAAAGTCGTCGATTCTACTGAAAAGCATTTCCTTTTCCGTCACAGGATGTTTGGGTTTTTTTAATCAAGCTATTTTTGTGCATCTTTGCATTTCATCTCCTGGGTGGTAAAATATAAATCTCTGGTATTGATAACTAAACCCTGTGACGGAGAGAGGATGTTAATCCAGCCTTCCTTTAACAATGTCTTACTGCTGTAATTCCTTTAGTTAAATCACTGCTTTAATATATAATTGGATATCTTACTTTCCATCTCCTGTGGGATAATTATTGAGAGCAACTCTTTCCTGCTATGCTAAGACCAGGAAGTGTCCTGTCTCTGTAACTGGGGATGTAATCAGAGCCTTTAAAGGCAACAGTATCACAAACATGGATCAAGATTCAGACTTGTTATATACCCAGTCATTGTGGCCCACTGACTTAGATTTTTTTATGTATTTGAAAAGACAAAACAAAAATTACCAAATGTGATAGAAAGCATCTGCCAGTCTAGAGGTGCACATTCAAGTGTGTGTAGTGCATCTCTGGTCAGTCAGAAAACACAGACTTGTCTCTACTCAGAATAGAGAGAGGTTACTGGTGTGCTACTGGTATACTCATTTCATGCAGACTTTTTCTAAAGGTCTACAAATAATGGTGCAGGAAAGGGGAGTTACCAAAGTGTTGCAAGCTGTCCTTTTTGCCCAGCAAGGTAAACAGCTTCATAACGATTTTCAATCCATTTTGTTTCGAGTACATGCAAATTTTAATAAAGAATTACTCTGCAGTGAGATAGCAGGAGACATTTGTCCATTGCTCGTGGGATGACATGGAGTAATCACAGTATTTTGCATTCAATGCAATGCTGCAGTATGGCATTCCTCATGTAACTACTATACACTGGAGGTAATGAGTGATGATGTCTAGTATAAGGATAGCATACTGCCTTTTAATTCTGAAGGGTTTTTTTATATTATTACTCTGGATTTAAAATAGGGGTTGTTTCTAATTGGATAGTTCAGTTTAAAAGTTCAGGGATATTCACATTAATAGCTTTAATGTGCTTCCAGAGTGCAAAGACAGTGCACACTAGTAGTCATGTGTCTTACAAATTTATTCCTGTTTCATAGTATTCATAATATGTTGGGGCTTCTTCCTGGATTTTAATTAAAACAAAACCTGATACAGTCCCTAACTGGACATGGTTCTGATAAAACAACATGCATATGCAGTATATTAGAATGTGACTATGTGTTACACGTGTAAGGAACATAACTTGTGGATTTAAGCCAGACATGATCAGGTATCCATAAAGGCCTGCCTCGACTTTTCTATCCCTTGACGTGTTTGTGGTGAAATCTTCTGCAGTTTTCTGTAAGGTTTCTGCATGGGTAAACTCAGGAACTTGATATTAGTGTATGTCATCTTAATATAGCCCACTTGGAGTGGGCTTTCCTCCTCCCTATTGCACATGCTTCTTCAAGCCATATAGTCTTAAAAGAGCTATTAATTTTTAGGGCTATTTCATGTGCGAGGTAATAAAATGGAATTAAGAAATCATTCCTTTCTCCCTAGTGCTATGCCTGGGCCAGTGCAGGGGTCATGTTGAACAGAGATTCACACTTTGTGTTTTTTGGTTTAACATAGACTTGCATGACAATATAAGCTGGTATGAAAAACCTACTGTAAGATGGCATGATGCAGTTAGGAATTGTTTGATATGTTTATTTGTCATTCAAACAATAAATGCAATAGCTATTCAAACCTCTCAAGAGCACTGCTTACTGAAATTCTCTCAGGAAGTTCAACTTTTTCATTAATATGCCGCTCAACTGATTTCAGTATTTGGGCTATCAATGAATTTTATCATTTATCAAGATCCTTGGCTTTGCAGTGAAGCATATTCCACTCCAGTTGTGTACGATACATACAATGCTCTATCACATAATTCTTCTTCTGGATTCATCGCAAAGCTATTACGCTGTATTTTTAGGAACTTTTGTGAAAGGAATACACACCAAATTGTGGAGATCGAAGTGGAGTCAAGTTTGTGTTACTTGATGTGCTGTGTGATTTGAAACATAAAGCGAAGAGCAACATTTAAGGGGTAATTTTCTGGAACGTGAGAGATTCAGAGGTCAGCTGTGTTGTGCTATGGCAACCGAGATGGGACTTGTAACTCCTTTGGGTGAAAGATGCTCACAAAGAGCAAGGATTAATTTAATGAGCACCTTATGCTCCCTGCACAATATCTACTGCAATCTTTGCTTCTAATCCACTTGATATGGGCAAAGAAATTTATCTGGTAGCTCAATTAATGTAAATGTCATCTTCCCCCCACCCCCGGTGTTCCCCACCTTGGTAATAGCCCTTGAAACTCTTAGAAAATTAAAACATTATTCTTAACTGCAGTGGTTGCTGATATTTAACAGTTTCTGTATGAAATGACTTGTCTTGCATAGCTGCTGGGACAAACATGTAAAGAATACAAATAGATTAACACTTGCAAACTTGCAGGTAACAAGAATAGTATAATACACATGCTGCTAGGGAGATGATTTTTGTGTGTGTGTGAGACTTTTCAGTAAGTAGAAGAGCTAAAACAAAGTGAGGAGTGATCCTTTGATTAGCACAATAAGGTACAGGGTAGAGCAAGCTCCACCGACTTTGTGGGGGCTGTCCCTGACCCATTCAATATGTAATTGCTTTTTGTACAATTTACCTGTCTTTTCATCCCTTTTGGTGTGTACATCACAGTTGATACCGATTTGTCCCTGACAAGCGTATTGAGATTTAGTTACCCAGCCAAAGAGGTGGTCTCTAAATAAGATATGAGCATGTTAAGATTTACTACTGACTACAGTTTGTGCTGTGCTTTACCTGAATGGCCTTGCCATGGACACTGCTTCGTCCGTGGTAGCTCTGTGGTTCGGACCCGGATACCCCCGTTGAACGTGGTAGCCAGAAGCCCACACGGCTGTTGCTGCATAGCTTTCCTTCGGCACTCACGGGATGTCCCATCTCCTTCAGGTTCACGTTATGTAACTCATAGTCTCAATCCGCTTTCGTTAGCGTTGGCCTGTGTTGCAAATGCCGCTTTCTGTGTTAATCTGTAGCCGTGTGACCGCCACTAGGAGTCTTTTAATCTGTTACTTAACAAAGGAGCTACCCATTTGGTGTGTGTGTGTGGTCATTTGTCACATTCTCTTAACAACGAAATCGCATCTATTACACTATAGAAAACAGTTGTTCTAGTTCAAAAATACGTAATATTTAGAGCCTCTTTTTTTTTTATGTTTTGTATTTTTTTTTATTTTGACTTGTCTACAGAGTATTGGGAATACATACACCTACCTTACCTTTTTTTTTTTTTTTTGGTGATGGAGTAGTACCTTTTATTGTATGACTGTGTTGATTGTTTTGGAATTAACTTTTATTCTAATATTTTGCAGACTGAGATTTAGGTTTACACCATTTTTATACTGCCATGACTAAAGGTGTCAGACTTAAACCAACACAAGCTGTGAATCCGGTTGCATCCCATCCAGCCATACACCAGAATTGCCATCAGTGTAGATTCTGGTATACCAGATCCATACACCATTTCAATTTACCCTTCTCTTCCAAAAATTTGTATTTCAAAAATAAACACCCCTTGTTTTGATTTAAACTGTGTCTGCTGTGTGGGAGGGATGGTACCTTTCAGTTTTGTAATTTCTTGTTTGCAAAGTAAAGAGTGTTGACTTAAGTAGAATCAATATATAATTTTTTGAGGATAAAAATCATGACTCATGAATTCACATTGACTAACCCTAGAGTAATAATTCAGATCAGTTTACCCTGTGAACACCCCCTCTCCCCCCAGCCTTATAAAACACAACTACAGGATAAATAAATATGCTTAGTATTATTTCACATATTTCTGTTCATTGCCCAGTGGGGTCTTGTCCAGAAATTTGTGTTCTATGCTGTCTTTTAACTTGTTGCTAAAAATCTGTGCTTATAACAGTAAGAGGATTTGATTGTGCATAATCTGAGGGTGAAGAATTACTTTTCATAAAACACTTCTCATTGTGTAATATGGTTAGAGAAATCATGATTCAATTTCTGTTTCTGAATAACAACCGTGTTAAAACACAGCTGCCTGTGACTTTAAAATTATTATTGCCAGAAAAGTGAGACAAGGTACTTCCTAAAAAATAGCACTGTTGTGTTTAAAGATTATTGTGCAAGTCAAAGATGACAAAGTGAGTAAATATAAAAAGTTTCAGCAATTTCATTTTAAAACAGCATGAAATAAAAGCTTCAGGATTTTATGATAAATATTTATGATATATATCTTTATTCATCAAAGAAAGTTCTCAGAAACCATGTGCTTGCCCAAGTAGATGCAATGTTTGTTTTACTGGCTTGATGGAATAAAACCTCCAGGCCTCAGAAAAGCTAGTGGTGTGTGGACATTGGGGAGGGGGGATACAGTTTATATATATATATATATATTTTTATAATTATTATTAATTAAAAAAAATACCTGCACAATTTGCACCTCCTGCCTTTTAGCTGAACTCTGTTCATCTCATAAGATAGGAGCATGGCATCTGTATGGGGTTTTTTGTTGTTATTAAAGTGATCATCTTTGACTTCTGTAGACTGGAAACTAAATCCCAGCTATTACTATCTGTGAATGCTTATCTCTAGTTGACAGTGGAAGACACCACAGCTGGATAAATAAGGATCATGTATTCTGTGACTTCTTGTTTCCTGAACCTTTCTGTCCTGGTAGAAAATGCAGAGCTCTGTTAAATGAAACTTCATGCTGCTATTTGAAGGGCGTGAAGATTAATCTTGTGGTGAACCTGTGAAATGACATCAGGAGGGACGTGCCATTTTCCAAACCAAAACCTGAATATAGAGGAGAATGCAATGACTGACATCAATATTGGAATCCAACTATATGTTAATTTAAGTCCTGCAGTACATTTTAGCTATTATCCTTGCTGTGCCACGTTGAGTGTCTGGGAATAGTTCTATATTGCTGAATGTATGTCTTGAAAAATCTAAGTATAGGGTTTTGACACGAAATACAAATTTCTCCTTCTCACAGTTTCATTAGTTACAAAAGTTAATATCTAAGTGTCAAAGTACAATTTACAATATGCAATATAGTTACTGATGCTTTTAGTTAGAAATGAGTTTTTTAATTGAAGTGACCTCTCTGAGCAGGAAAAGAAACATTGGTTTACTAATGTGCTAATGAGTAGCTTTTGAACTTGTGAAAATAGAGCTTATATTCACATGCATGGTGATTAGTATGATGAGAGAAAATAATTAACTGTATATATACGTACATATATGTGTATGATTTTATGTACACCTGTTTCAGGATCAGGTTAGTGGTAGTTGGTGGTGTTCATCAAAATTGAGCTTTTCTTTTCATTTTGTTTTCTAGAAGAAACGAAAAAAGAGTACTCAAGATGAAGATACAATCAGTATCTGCAGCCTGGATACAAGTGTGAGTAATTTTGTTTTCTTTTTTGCCTTTCCTTCTCACCCTCCTGAACTAAAATATGGCTATTGTGGATGCTCTGAAACAAACCCGTTCATCTTTTCATCTGTACTGTTTTCATACGTAGTATGAATAACGTGTTCTGCTTATTACTAAAAATTTAAATCTGATATGTCACAGCTTTTCATTTTTCTGTGGTAAAACTTTTAAAGGCAAAAAAAAAAAACCCACCCAGAATGACATTTTACTGTAAAGCAGAGAATCTCTTATTAGTAAATAATTATCAGGATAAAAGAGCCTTGTGAATGCAGGACTTAAAACAGTCCTTTTATTCCATTGCGCGGCTGTATGAGAGATTTTTTTCCAGTTATGTAAGTGGTGGTTAACGCTGGTGTTGTGAAGCTGTGTAATGTGATAGTAATACAACTGAGAGAGCTACGTGTGTCACCGCTGAAGCGATGCGCACATCACATACAGCTATGCTGTTCTGTCACACACGTCAGATGTGAAGAAGCCATCAGAAAAGGTGTTACATAAATTGTGCAGTTTTTATTGTGTATACTTCTCCAAACAAATAGACTGCTTCTGACTTACGAATTTTTAATTTTTTGCTGTAAGTAAAGGTGAGATGTTGACTTGTCTGCGTCGGCAAAACTGTTGTGTTTTTTTTGTTTTTGTTTTTTTTTAAAAAAGGTACTGCAGTGACTGCTTACTTTAAAAACAAGCTATTAAGACCAAACTCTTTCTGTTCATTTTGGTAGATGTTGAATACAAGTATTAATGAGCGTAACCGCAGAGTGAGCTGCAATGTGTGTTGTTCTTCATGTGAAGTTGTGACATAAGAGTACGCTTACGTTTATCATTTCAAATCCATGGAACTGAAATAAGATGTAGGAAAATTTACCATTCCTTCTGTTTGGTGCTTGTGTCATTGTTTTCAGTGTTTTGTTTACAGTCAGCTGTTGAATCATTATTCCCTTTAGGCAGACCTCTCGTAGCGCGAACAGAAAAAGTAAGTAAGTAAAAAAAAGGGAATAAAAGCTGCTTAACAGTTTTTTATTTATTAGCAGGTGTGCTAATAACCTGGTGCTGTTGTTTCTTTAACAATGAGATTTCATTTTTGGTTTTGGAGTATACCTGCTCTTTGAAGAAACAATTACATTTAAGAGTTCATCTGCCTGGATGGCTGCAGACAAGTGCAAGCTCTCGTGGGCACTCTGAGTGGGGCTGGGTAGAATCCAGCACCATTTTGGAGATCATAAACCCACAGCAGCCTGCCCTTGTCTGTTAGCTAATACCTTAATGTTAGTTAATTGCAGTAGACCTTACATTGGGCCCAACTTCAAATGAATTGTTATTCCTTTAAAGGAATTTTAGAGGAACTTTTATTCTTCAGGGAAAATTCAACATTGCTGACTATTTATTCTGGACAAATTGATAGCTTTTTTAGATGCCTGATTCTGATCTGGGATAGAAAATGCTGGTTTTAAATATTTTCACGTTTCTGTAAAGAGTATGTATTTTATTCTTGTATAATTAAGACAATTATGTAAAATTTTCTTCTGTAGAAGCTGTTATGCTGCTGCAGAAACACTTGGACGAGTATAACTTCTGTTTTCGTTAATAGCTAAAGATTGAAATACTGCTTAAAAGGTACAGTTTCTGTTAATAGGTGAATTCTTAGAGGAGGGCGATCTAACGTGATCTTGCCTCTGAATTTGGCCCGCATAAGTACAGAAAGCATAGAGCAAAGTGAGGTTCGTGGTTTACTGATAAACAATAGAATGTTCTTCATTTCCAGCTGTGAAAGGCTACTTAAAATTTATAAAATATTATTTCCTTGACACTACTTTTCTGCTTAACCATTATTATTGGCAAGACAAGTGAATATAAACATGAATCGGAGGAAAGATAAAGTAATTAACTAAATGCTTCTATGCTGATCTATGAGACAATGATTATTAAAACTTGAATTTTGATTTTCATGGAAAATGTTTGTAAATTTCTACTTTAGAGGGATCTTGTCAACATGTGTGAAGGGCTGTTAAGAGAAGCGTTCTCGCTATCTTCAATGAATAACTTCACTACTGAAATTTAAATGCGTGGTGAAGTCTGTTCTTAGAAGGTTATAGGGAAATAAGGTGTGAGAAAGGAAGGGAGGAAGAAGTTTGAACCTTTCCTTACAGGACTTCAGAATTAGTCAGGTCAGCGGGGTGGGAAACATCCCATGAGGATATAGTGGGTAGTGGTAGGCAGTGTGTCTTGAAGAATATTACCAGAAAGTACTGATTATCCTACGCTGTACGGACAGACAGAGTGTAACGTCTTGTGTCTTTGAAACTTACTTTGCCCTGAACTCTTCTACATTATAATACTGCAGTTTCCCGTTCAGCGTGTGATGCTGTGCTCTCATCACTGATAATAGCTGATGTTCAGGCTAGTTTGCCTCTGGCTGTGACAGAAGACTTAAACTGTCAAGGTGACCTCCTTCGAGAGAGAAAGTGCCTTGAGTTTAGAAGAAGTGTGGCATGTGACCTCAGAACAACAGCCTCAGGTTTTTTCGCTTTAGTTAATGGTTCAAGTGTGCCCATCAAAACTTGGTGCTGTTGACATTAAAACAAGTTGGGCAGGAAGGGTTATGTGTTTTCTAATGACTTGTGTTCCTGTCAACTGGATTATAATCATAGAGGAGGTAAAGGAGGACTATCACCTTTGTAATCCTTCTGGACATGGCAAATAAACATTTGCTTTTCCTTCCACATCATATTTTGCTGATGGAGAATGATAAAGACAGTGCTGAGTATACATCTGGATTGAATACCTGCTCCTTAAGTTCTAGGTCTCTTGTCATTAGAAAATATTAGGGAGTCTTTTAGTTGCACTGTGGAGTGTTGTAGCGTGGCAGTTGGAATCCAGCAGTCTGTGGCTCAGTACTTATCTGTAGAAGCATTTGGTTCTGTGTGTGTGCTTAAAAAGCACAAGAAAAGGGAGACATGCTAGAAGATGCTATTTATATTGGGGAGAGATGTGGCTTTCCTCAGATTGGGTTTTGCTCTTAGAGAGCCATAATTGACATTCCAAACAACTAGAGTTTTTGTTACAGAGCAGAGAGTTGGCTGTCTTTTGTTCTCATGTTTGTGAAGGCAAATTTCAAGAAGGTGGCAAATTTTGCAAAGAATTGGTTTATACCTCACAAAAACCAGCTGTGGGTGGCATTATGCAAAATAACCTTTCCTTACTGTGTTGCTCTCCACTATTCATATTCACTTTTGCCAAAAAACCCCACAAAAACCAAATCAAAAACAGAGGGAAAAAAACCAACAGAGAAGTACCTAGAATAATCAAAGTTTGGAACAGTTTCCATATAAGAAACACCCAAATATACTGAAACTTAAATAAACCGGGGGAGAAAATGGTGGGTGATTAGTTCTATGAAATATGATCAGCATAAGGTTTTTAATTCTTTTGTGATTAAGGGCACAAGATGAAACTCTCTGTAGAGTTCACCTAGCAAGCATGCAGCAGCAGAATTCTGGCACAGGGTGTTATGGATACCAGAAGTTTGCAGGAGTTCAAAAAGCAGATTGGACAAATTCATGGAAGAAAAATCCATCAAGAGCTATTAGACTGAGTGAAACCATCCATCTGAAGAAATCCTTCAACTTGCATAGTTCTGGAGTCTGGGAGAGCAAACTACATGTGTATCACTAGGTGTTTGCTTGCTCTGCTTTCGCACACCTCCCTGCACAGCTGGTTTTTACCATTGCTGGAGACACGGTACTGGCCTCAGAGCTCTGTCCTTACCCTGAGTCATAGGCACTCTGAGATGACTTTAATTAGCCCAAAACACTACCTTTTTTTGCTTCCAAGCAGTGGCAGTTTTGAAATGAAACAGTGAGAGCCCTATGCTTAGTTGGAGTCTTTGGGTTGTAGCATGACATAAATAACTAAGGTTCCTTTGGCTAGCAACTGTCTTACGGCTTTGAAAAGATGTGCCAAATTGCTTATATGTATGTGCCCAATGAAAGCATTTATTTTCCAGGACAGTGGCTAAGAATATAAAAATTTGAATGCATGTGTTCCCTCTTATGAATTTAGATTCTAACTGGGATAATTATACATTATTAAATTTTTACAGATAATAAGTCTCTCAGGCTCTGTAATAGGTTATTTTTTATTAAATAGTGAATGTATTTAACAAATGAGCATATTAGGCTTTCCTGTGCAGCATACTTCCTGGTTTACATAATTAGGTGAATGACTCCTCGTCAGTTCTTGCAGCTCACTTAGCTGCTGATGTAAGGAAGTGCTGCCCATGGCGTGCTGCAGTCACTGCTGCACAGGCTTCGCAGGCATCACCTCAGGGATATGCCTCTGCTTTGTACTTGCCAATGGAAAGATCTGGCCATCTTTTGCTCTGTCTAAAGTTTCCAATTTGTGTAAATGCATGTGTTCATCACCTTTGTCCAGGAGAAAGTGGGGATGGGAAACAAAGAGGATATTAACTATTTAAAGACTGGTGTTGCACCGTACCCTGGAAAGCAACATACATACTGGTCTCCTGCCAATTTGCATCATCTGTCTACAAACTTTGTAAAAATAGATTTTTTTTTTTTTTTTTTTTTAATGACTGACCATTGCTAGACACACCTGTCTTTTCCAGGGAAATCGGTCATAAAGACAGAATTTCCTTTCACAGGAAACGCTGCTTCGAGCTTTGCTGACTCAGGACAAGGACTGGTAACCTACGCATGTCAAATGACCTTTGTGTTTGGTTAGTGATCTGGACTGGTATTGATGCTTCAGGAGCTGATAACCTGGCTTATTAAACTGACTGGTTGGTCTTGGCTCATTTTATTGCCAGCTTGAAGAAGTGGATTTGTAAATCCCTTCAGTGTTAAATAGTTTGTGATAACTTGTGACAGATGTGGCCAGCAGACTGTGAAGGCTGAGTGCATGAATATACAAGGCCGCTGCAGCCTGAAGTCTGTATTTAAATGAAAATGTACGTATTATCCAATGTGCTTGTGTTTGTGTTGGCCTCCACTGAAGGTTTACCTTGTATTTCGTCTATACATTTAGCTCAGCCTGTAGTGCGTTTCATGCTTTTGCTCTTAAAATGCTCATATGTTCTGGACTGATTCGCATATGCATATTGATTTACAGACATTACACAATTAACACGGCTTATACAAACTTTAGATTTTATAGATGTTCTTTTAGAGCTTGGACAGTTGGGACCGAGAAACTGAGGATCTTCAAAGATCCTAGAGGGCTCCGTACTACTTTGTGTTTAAAACACCCCCCTACAGCTTTACAATTCGCTGTATTCCTCCTTGTGCAGACGCTGTGTCTCCCCTTACTTAAATTCTGAGCGGCTTCCAGATTTTTTTCTGCCTGTGCTTTTCCTTTTTGTTGCTGTTGCCACTTTTGTTCTTTTCTGATACCCAGACTTTGAATCGTGGGTCTTCAGTCTGTGCAACCTTCTTTTGAGGCTGGTGGAGTGCTGGAGGAGTGCAAGGGTTTGTGCTGCACGGTCGGGGCAGGTAGCTGGGTCTTCTGCTATGCTCTGTGCCTTTCTTGGACACAGGGGTATCCACGGAGTTTCTCTAGCCACGTACTCTTTGGGAATTTTGGACTGTCACATATAGATAGTATATCGCACTGCGCGAAGTGGTGATGGACACTGTTACCTGGAGATTTTTACATAGCGCAGTCAGCAAGGTAGGTAAAGGCAATGTATTTTTAATGGCTGTTGCAGAAGGGGTAATTGCAAAGTAGGTGGTATCGTGTAATGGTGACAGATGATATCATGTGCCTCATAAGTCTCAATTCTATGAAATCATGAGTACCGCAGGAGGTATGCAGAGCAAAAACCTGGTAAAACCTAATACAAAATTTGCATTTTTCAGAATAAGATTATACTCATTTAAGCAAAATCTTTTTCAGAAGAATAAACAGGGAGATGGTGTGCAGTGCTTCTTTGCATTCATTTGTATGCAAAATTTGTTGTAAAGTCATGGAGTTGTTCTGTTGTATTGAAGAGAAGGAACATGCAACAAATACATTTAGACAAGTAAAATGCTTTCGTAAAGAAGGTAAAATTCCATATGCAAAGCCTCCGAAGAGTTTTTTATTTTAATTATATAGAAGTTGTTACTACTGAAAATAAAACTCTTCCAAATGGTCATTTATTAGTGCATTCTGAACTGGAGGAGTCTTACTGCTCATCTGTCTACTTGCAAGTTAATAAAATACACCTCAATATAAAATACAAACAAAAAGATACCCAGACTTAAGCTACATTTACATACAGTACATCAGAATTCATTAATTTTGATTGCCTTTAGTGCTGAGTGAACATTTGTTTTGTATTTGAGTCAATATAACTGAAACATTCATTGACCTAATTAAACTTAATTATAAACTCAATAATATCTGATTGCTAAGGTATGGCAAGCTAGCTTTGAAAAGCTTAGAGAGGATTACTTCTACATCAGTTTATCAGAGTTGATATAATTAAAATATATATTGTTTCTTGGTCTTTTTGTTTCTATAAACTCTGGTCTGTTGCATGTTCATAGTATGAAAGGCCTTCAGCTTGCCCAGTAATATGTATACAATATGTTTGAATTATGCATGACTTCTTAATATTGCTCCATTGCATAGGCGGTCAGTGCTCCATCTGGATTCAGACTTTATTATAAAGTGACTGTTCTTAATCCATTATTAATCCATCATATGACTGTTATAGACTAGACGCTGTCTGCTGCTGGGTATTATTTGGTAATATCATTTATCTTAAGGCTATGTTTTGTTATTCTCTTGCCATTTCTCATTAAACAAGGCCTACAAGTGCTCTATTGGAAAAACGTATGAACTGCTGGTTATGCTGCATTCTCTTTTTTTTTTTTTTTTTTTTGTATTCTGGAATGATCTCAGACTTCCTGTGTAGTGTTGCAATACAACTACTCTTTATTTATTTGAACAGCATCTCAGAATTTGGCTAATTGTTCCAGTAAGTCTTACAGTTATTTTGGTGAAGATAGCAAATTTGTGACGAAGTTGGACATCTTCAGTACAAATCTGTCTATACAAATATGCTAAATCCTATGGAAACATGGACCAAGCTGTCTTAAAGCATACTTGTGTAACTGGGAACTGTGTAAGAAAATGGTCTCTTGTATGAGTTCACCCAATTTCTAGAAATTGAGGCTGATCTGTAGATACCTTAAATGAAGTACTGTTGTTAAAACTAACTTTCTGTAATATTTAACTCAAACTATAACAATACCATACTGTGACTTGCTAGCATCTATTTGTCTGATCCATTTAAATTCATGTGCAAGATATAATTGGAATACAACATCCTTTCCTCCAGTACAGAGAATCCACTGACCTTAGGGAAATTGTTCCCTTTTATTTTTTTTTTCATGTCAGAAACTGGACATGGAAGAAAAAAGACTTTGACTAATTAACATATATGGCAAATTTAGTACAGCTCTGCCCATATGCAAGACTATTAAGCAATCCTGTATATATTAAGGGTTCCAAAAATATTTTTTTTGATGTGCAGTGTTTAGTCTTAGTTGTAATGTACTATGTATTTCATACAAAACAAGGTCTATTTACAGACAAAAAAGAAAGTGTCTGCGTAAAGAATACTTGTTATATAAGTGGTGTCTGTAACTTAAAAATGACTGAAAAATTGGGATCAGTGAAGGAAAATGCAGTTTAGGGAGCTACAGTCATCTTGTCTTTGGTAAACTAATAAAACTTTAGGAAAAATATTATTGCCAGTGGGTCTCTAATTTTATATTTCATAGAAAAGGAATAGAGTTCGTGAATATATGTTTATAAATCTAATATACAAGTAAATATATTTATATACTTTTATATACTTTTCATTTATACCAGCAAGTTAAAAAATGCTGAACTAAATGCAAAAGAAAAAAGTCAGTCTTTCTGAATACCATGTTAAAGAAATTATGTATTCTTTTTAATGAAATAAAAGTGTGACCAGAATGAGCGTTGTGTTCTGGCAGAATTACTGAAGCGGTTGCTGTATCAACAGTAAGTTTAGTATAGGTAAAGTATTTACAGACAAAATGGGGGAGGGCAGAGAGACTTTCAGGCATTGTTTAAATTGAGTTTGTATGGAAGGTATAAATAAAATCTGCAAATTATATTTTTTCAGGGAAACAGATGTTGCGTATGTCTGCACTAACACACAGATCTATAGGTGTCTGTACTTGGTCTTTTGGTTGGTGCTTTGGTGGTAGGATTCATCTTGCCTACCTTTTGGCAGCTATAGCTATGAATTAGTTATCTGGATTTCCATTTGAAATTTGAATGTTGTTTTGACAAGAATACGTAAGAGATCAGCGAAATCTTGCCTTGAATACTCTGTGAAATGTGTTTTGTGGCAAAGGGAAGATACTACAGAAGAGACTGGAGAGAAAATACAAGTACAGGCTCTAAGGAGGTTGTTGGGACATGTGTGCCTTGTGCAAGAACGCATAAACTGGTGTTCTTCTGAGCTCATGGTACAGCTGCAGGACTCGTTGTATCCTTTCCTAGCATTCCCTTGTCTAGTTTTTTTTCTCCTCTCCTTCAGCTTATTGGCATGGATGCCCTTTTTAGTAGAATAGAATGGACTACTTCAGTTGGAAGGGACCTACAACGACCACCTCGCCCAACTGCCCGACCACTTCAGGGCTGACCAAAAGTTGAAGCATGTTATTAAGGGCATTGTCCAAGTGCCTCTTAAACACGGACAGGCGTGGGGCATCGACCACCTCTCTGGGAAGCCTGTTCCAGTGTTTGACCACCCTCTCAGTACAGAAATGCTTCCTAATACGAAGTCTGAACCTCCACTGGCCTAGCTTTGAACCATTCCCGTGCGTCTTATCGCTGATATGGGGTGAAGAGCTCAGCACCTCCCTCCTGTCTTCCCACTCCTCAGGAAGCTGTGGAGAGCAACGAGGTCGCCCCTCAGCCTCCTTCCCTCCAAACCAGACAAGCCCACGGTCCGTAGCCGCTCCTCAGAGGACGTGCCTTCCAGCCCCTTCACCAGCTGGGCTGCCTTCCTCTGGACGCATTCAAGGACCTCAACATCCCTGTTCAATTGTGGGGCGCAGAACTGCACGCTGCACTCACGGTGAGGCCACACCAACAGCGAGTGCAGCGAGATCATCCCCTCTCTTGACCAGAGGGTTCCACCGTGTGTGGTGCACCCCGGGATGCAGTTTGCCCTCTTGGTGCCAGGGCACGCTGTGGACTCCTGCACCCCGGATCCCTTCCTGCAGGGCTGCTCTCCAGCCGCTCCTCTCCCTGCTGCGCCTGTGGTTTCAGTTCTGTGCTGTGCCGCACCAGCTGCTGCGCTGAACGCTGCCAGGAATGGCGTAATCGACCTCCTTAACGCCTGCTTGGTCCTGCTGCACAGGAGATCAGTAAGTAGTAGGCAGAGCTACAGAAACCATGTGCAAAAGAAGGGAAGACCTTGAGGGGTTTCCTTCATCAAAGTACATAAGCCTATAGTTTGACTGACTTTGAAAGTGTTTGAATAGTCTCGTTGAAATAACTGCCAGAAGTCAGAGGAACTACTTAAATGCTTGAAGATAAGCGTGTTCAAGTGTGCTTTACTGAACGGCAGTGTGATCTGTAGAATTTAAATTCCATGCATCTTGTAAAATCTTTGAAAGATTAGAAGCTGCCTTATTAAGAGATGTATCTGAAGAGATGAAGAGATACATCTGAACAAAAGGAAGCACTTGCTATTTATGATCTTGACTAAAAAAGGCAGAGTTAGACTAAACAAATTATTGTACTGTTAAGATGTGCAACAGTAGAGGAAAAAGCAGCAACACAAATTCCACAGCTAAGGGTGATGGATATGTGCGTAAAGATACAATAAACAGTAAAAATGAAATAGAAAGTCTGAGTGGGGGGGGAAAAAAAAGATAAATTCAATTTATTGTGTATGCCTTTTTCTCTCTTTGAGATTCTTTCTTTGTGCAGTTCTTGGCATTCTGCAGTCTTTGAGGGGTAAATAAAGCGAGATTTTGGGGGAATTCATTGATTCCTAAAAAGCAATTTTTCTTCCAAAGTTTTGGGGTTGGTTTTTTGTGTGGTGTGTGTTTCGGTGGGGTTTGTTTTTTTTTTTCCTGATGAATTATGCTCAGTATTACTGCTCTGAAACTGAAAATACATATAACTGGAGCAAGACGCACATTGTGAAACCCCTTACAGGAATCTAGGGATGCTTTCTGGGTATTGCGAAGCTATCGCTTATACTTTTGCCATCTGTTTGAATTGTTGATCAGATCTTAAAATGTGAAAAGTCTTGGGAACTGTGGAGGACTTGTGACACAAAACTGGAAATAGATCATACCAATTCTTAGATTTAGTGTATTTTGGTGAGATCAACCATGGTCATGCAAATTTTTTATTCGTTTGACCGTAATGACAAAAGAGAAGAAAATGAACTAAGGTTTTGCCTTCAAATCAGAAATGTTTCATCCAAAAGATCCATTCAGTCTGTGTGCTTTGCTTCAAACCACAGCACATTACCTGACTGGAAAATATGAGGCAAGAGAGAACTTTATCTTCAATAAATACATAGAAATTGACATCTGCATGTAACACTATTTATCTCTCCGATGCAGTCAAAAGTAGTATACGTAAGTCCATGTTAGATTGAAAATAATTAGTTTGGATAGTAATAGTAGTGTATGTTAGGTTCAGCTCAGTCTGGCTGCTTGGTTATTAACAAGCCTTGCAACTTGCACTGAGCTCTGAAGCAGCGTATTATACGGCTTGCGGCAGGTACCTATAAGCCCTCTTGGCCACATCTACATAAACTGCAGTCCAGCACTTCTTAAGCTGCAGTAGTTATTTTGTGTATGGTACGCTAAAAGTCATGTTGTGATTAATTTCCTTTAATATCTTTTCTATCCTATGTTGTCTTTAGAACAGTGACTTTATAAGCAGATGGTGGTGAGCAGTGCGTTATTTTCTACTGTTCCTATCTCATTGCAGTGTAGTAATTTGATAAATTGAATGTTATTTTCTTGAATGATGCTCTTTTTCATTATGATATTCCTCCACAATGGAAAACGACAATTGAAGTTTGAATTCTGTTTAAGTTACTTTTGGGTTACAGAACCAGACTTGACATACCCTTATTTTCAACATGGCAAAAAAGGGAACATTTGTGAACAGACGTTAGCCAGATGTTATTGACGGCTATGGAGTTGGATATCCATTAAGAAATGCATGTGGTGATTGGCTTGATGAAGATTTGCAGAGTAGTAGTTACATTTTCATGACAAAATTGAATCAAGAAACAAGAGTTGTTGTAGTTTGGCTGGTTTATTTGGAGGTCAAAATAAAAACTTATATTAGTTCTATAGTGATAAATATTATGTAATCCAATTAATTTACTAAAATTAAATTTCATACATCATCACCGGTAACTTTATTTTATATTGAATCTATAATATGGACCATGCAGACAGAATTTGTAAGAAAAATGAAGGTTCCGTGTAAACAATGTGCTGTGTGTGCCCTTTAGTCAGAGAATTGAGGTTTTCCGAGTTGTGTTATACTTTTGATTAAAACGTCTAGCTATAATTATACCACTGAAGAGGGAAAGGATCGCCCATTCCTCTTCAAGTAACTACTAGGAGTGTTGAAATTGAGACATACTCCAGTCCTTATTGAATCTCAAGTGGAAGTCAGGTCAGGATTTAATTGAATTAGCGTGGCTGTATATTTTAAAGTATGTAAATTTCTGTAATGCCAGCTATGTTTTGGCTATGCCTCTAGAAGTGACCAACCACAGTAGGAAATCTAAGTTTGCAGAAAAATACACCTATAAGCCTCTATAACATCACTAGGTAAGGGCAGGCCTCATGAGGGCATTTGTCCCATCCATCTCTCTCAGTGGTTGAATGAAATGATAATGAAGTTATTGATTACAGATGTTTCTGCAGGCTTTTTAGAAGCCTCTGTTGCTTCTGCTGGCAATCTAATCTAGAGCTTCTCTGTGTCTACAGTTAACAAGATTTTCCTAGTCACAAACGAGTTTAAGGCACTGCCTTATACAATACATGATAGTTCAGGTCAATGTAATACTATAAAATCCACTGAACATCAGACAGGGGATCCTATACTACGCTTCACTGTAGCCAAAACCTACTGAGAAACAAAATTTCACATCTTTTGCTTTACAAGAGTTGAAGATGATATTTTTAATGAAGTAAAATGCAGCAACAGTTAATATTTTAGTTAGGCAAATTAGAGGAGGTACTATTTGTTTCAGCCACAGAGAGGTTAAATTAATTTTGTCAATACATTGGCCTCATTTTCACAGAATCAGAAGATGGAGTTTCCTACAGATTTTTGAGGTTATCTTGACTACTTGGGTTGTGTTTATTCCAGCATGAGCCTTCAGTTTTCTGTGCAACCGTCAGTGAACCATCCAACCTCTTGATCAGAATAACTGCAAAATACAAATAATTATGCTTACTTGTTTTCCTGAAATACAAATAATTATACTTGCTTGTTTTCCTAAGGTGCTTTGTGACCAAAGTGCGAAAATTTCACTCTTCTGCACTGCCATCGCCGATGATGACAATTGGAAGGGGTATATGCCAGTGCAGGCCGTTAACCAAGGTCACTTCAGTGCAGAAGAGTGTAGGAAGACATAAGCAGGTGAATCTTAAAGTTTATTGTGACAGAGGAACGCAACATGGTTTTTTCATAAAAGTTTCACTAGTTTTCTCTGGGGGCATCTTTCAATGCCATGGTAATCTGAGAATATTATCTCTGCATAGCAGTGATTTCCCAATTCATTTGGTAGCCCTTAGGTCCCTTTATCTCTTGAGGAAAAATGTTTTTTATTACTCCGACCATTCCATTATTAGTGTAGCCATGCAATCTGGACAGCTGAAGGATATCTGCTCACAGCTGCTGACTCACTTTGTTATGCAACTGCACCCTGTTTCCTACGCTCCAACATGGAAAACAGCAAGGAGGGGGAAAAGCCCCCAGCAAACAGAAGCCCAACACATGTTTGGAAGTGCTCTAAGAGTATTTTGCAAAAAATAGTAAGTTATTATTTACAAGTGTGTGAATGCGTTTCTCAATAGCATATCAGCGTGTCAGCTCTACTGATGAACAAAAATGGAGAAAAAAAGGTAATTAAAACTCGCAGAGCATTACACTTGGTGGTTAAGGTACAACGACTAACATAGAGGAGGCTGAGAGAGAGAATTTAGTCCCTTTCAGACCTACAGGCAATGAGCCTATAATTCACATGGCATTACAGGACCCTACAAGTCTGCCTTACAAAAATTAGATTTTAATATTAGACTTAGAATTTTCAAGTTTATTCTGAGCACTGGACTGACATAAAATCATCCTGACTGTGTTGTAAGGACAGAATATCTTCAGTGGTAACTTCTGAGGTCTTTACAGTTATTTGAACTTGTTCATTTAGAGAAACACAAAAATTAGTCAGTAGGAAATACAGTAATTTTGCTGTGAACCTGCAAGGTTCATACCTGTGGTCTTCATTCACTCAATTCTAAACTTGCAGGGTCAAATCCAACTCTGCTGCTGTTATTGGAGGATTGTTTCGTTTACTTCCTCTGTACCCTGTCCTGTTTTATCTGCTAAATCGGTCATGAGCTGGATTAAAAGATCTATTCTTTTAATTGATCTGTTAATTCTTAAGGCAATGGATATATAAAAACTTAGCTGATATTTTTCGCCGCTGTTCAACCAATGCTGCAAGGATTTGACTGTGTCTTTGGAAAGGCTGAGACTTTCAGCTGCTATTTTTGTACATAGAATATGTTATTTAAACTGTGTATACTTGCTTTGTACTGGTGATAGAGTTTGCCCTTTGATTAAGAGCTTAATCCATTCATGAAGGAGGGATTAGCTTGATTTATCTCAGTAATCTGACTTGTTTAGTGAACATTTGATAGAATTGGAAACTGAACTGCAGTCAAAGTTCTCCTTCCCAGAATGCAGGCAGTTTAGCTGCCAAAGGTATTCCTTTGCACTATTTAGAACTGTATGCCAATTTTGGGTTTTTTTAAGGTGCTTAGGTAATGTTAGATGCATATATCTGCATAGAATTGTCAAAGGTGATGAAGCATTTAATTTCCAAACTTGACTGTAGGTAACTTAATACATTTAAATATCTGCTGCTGTGTGTTTAATGGCTTCTAATGAATTTTAACTCACTGTGAGAACATAATTGACTTTTGATTTGGTGTTCTAAAAATGTAATTCAGAAGACAGCAATATTCCACTAGTCTGAGTTTTCTTTAGCATGTTGATTAAAAACACTTCATGGATTGTTGTGTGTTTCCTCATAAAACTGTTATAACTAGCTTGAGATTTTTCCCTTCCAAATTAACTTAGTGTGCTTTATTATGTTTGTAAAGAAATGTAAATTAACATCCTTATGTGTTTAGAACAAACTTGATTTTAATATACATAGGGCGCAAACCTGATGTCGTAGCATGTTATAGCATAAGTGACTTATCTAGTTGCTAAAGTAGAATAAAGCATTAAGGTGATGTTTTGAATATTAAGTTTATTCTATACCAGCTGCATATTACTGCAAAAAAAATTGAGGCAATTTATAATGGTTTAGTTTTACTATTACATGGATAAATAACTGATTAGGAAAGCTTTTAAGAATTCGTATTACATAAACTAAGAATATGTTCATACTGGTGTAACTGTAACCTATGTAGATGTCCTGGTAGTTACAAAGAGTATCCACAACATTACTAGAATTGCAGTTTACTTGTTGAAGTCCAAAGTTCTCATTCTGTGATTTTGCTTTTCTGTGTTACAAGCTAGTTTCTTCAATGAAATGTAAAAACCATCTATCTGTTATTTGGCTTTTTTTGAATGCATCACGTTTCAAGAGGTCTCATTCACTTATCTTAGTTTTGAATTATGGGACATGCAAATAAAAATGTATGATAGTTGAGGCCTAAATATGTAACCTTGGTAAAAAGCTTTGGTGTTCTTTGCGTAGTTGTTACTCTTCTGTAAACATTAGTGAAGAGCTTAGAAAGTAAATGAAACTAATTGCAGACTTCCAGAAGTGCAATAATTAACGAAACAAATACAATTAGCTGGAGGGGGAGAAGCTGGCAGTGAATTTCTTCTTCCTGTGAAGTTAATGGAATTTCTCCCAGAAAGCTTTGATTCCTGCCAAAGAATAGGGACCCTGATTGTGTGAAAATATTAACAAAGTGCAAGTTTTAATAGGTATATGCTCTTATTCATTACTTACGAATGTCTTTGTATCAGATCTGTCAACATCCAGATCAGACATTTTTGTCTAATGTGTGTCTATTGTTGGGTCTAAAAGGCGGTCAGTGATGTGTACGTGATGGGATGTAAACAGGATGGGACTGCGGAAGGGGCAAACTGTGCAACTAGATTTATCATGAGAGCAGAAGCATTCTTTGAGAGTCTGCACTAGTGTTTGTTATACCTATTAACTATTTACTAATTAAACATTAAGGAAAGTTTTGAAAGTATATATAGGTAGTACAGAGTAGTTGGATTAAGTTTGTCTTACCTCTTTTATGAAAGTTCCATAGTTGCTGCTTAATTACGCCGAATGAGTCAATCCTGGGGCATAAAGCTGAGAGTTGTCTGAGCACTGATGTGTTGAAATATACGTTGTATACATTATGTCGTTTATTGTATGCATTGCATTATTTCTGGGAGAGTAGTTTTCATATTCTTTTGTTTCTTGCTTACCTCTGAAGCATGTTAATTGTGCTTCTTTTGTGACTCTTTTTTCTGTTGTACCGTCACTCTTAGAATAGCACAGTGACTTCCTGCGCACCGTGTAAAATTTGCTCTGAATTCAAGCAGCTTGTGTATTTTGATCTTCGGAGACATTAGTAGAGTAGAATCTGTTGCCAGGGAAAGCAGTTTTTTCTGCCATTTTCTGATCACATGAAATTTTTAACAGTTTGTAGGTAATGACTTTGCTGCCCATGTCTATGTGGGGCTGGCCAAAGAACTGGTGGGCAGGCTGGGTTTGTGCCTCTCTGGAGTTACGAGGCTGTTTGTGGTTATGGCACGTATTTCTCACGTGAACTTCATGTACCACTTGTTCTGTGGCTTGTTTTCACTGGTTATGAAATGCTGATGAGCTTATTTTTCCTTAGTAATACTAAGAAAATTAATTCATCAAATTTAAAGGACTATACAAAATGTTATTAAAATGGAAATTACTATTCTGTTGTTATTTTATTATGTGATTGGGATTGAGCTTGCTTTCCTTGCAGAATTTCAGAATCTGCTGTGGTTGAGATAGTCTTTTGATGTAGGATGCATAGCTGCAAAAGAAGGAAACTAAAAGCGGTACCAGGAAGTATTTCGGTACAAATTTGTTAAAATCAGTTTACTGCATGAAGTCAATGCAGTGGTGTTCTGTTATATAGTAAGAAAACAAACAAACAAAAAAGTAAGAGCCATTACAGCATAGCTGAGATAACAGTGAGTATTGATCTCTGTCTACTGACACATTTTGTAGCCAGTACCTGCATCAAATCATCACTTGATTTTTCTTCATGTAGGCTTTAAAATGCCATCTTAAGCGAGTGCTTTATTTTACGTTTACAGAAGTTCCAAAATACACTAACTGGCAAAAGAGACATAGGTCACCTTTGCTGCCACTGGTGATCCATCATTCCTCTACCTTGTACTTTTAAATTGGGTGGGGTTGTTTGATTTGGTTTGGTTTTTTAATGGGGTGGTGGGGTGGGGAGAGAAAGACCAATTAAATAGGATGCCACCTGCATCTGGGTTCATGAATGGGATTAGATGCATAACTGGCAGCTTTTGCCTAACTCCTCAGGGAGTTCAGATGGTATTCCTCAGGAAAAATAATTTTCCCCATGGCTTCCTGGGAGGGAGACATTTCTTTTTTTTTTTTTTTTTTCTTCATGTGTCTGGGAATAGGAAGAATGAATGTTCCCTTCCATTAAATGAGATGCCTTGTTTCCAAAAAAATTTTTTTAGTAGCAATAGCATAGCTATACTGTGATTCTTACTGTTGTCATCTGTCTTTTACTGGTCTTTATTTACATTAGCAGAAAACATAAATAGTGTCAACATATCAATAACTTTTCATCCATTAGTTAAGCAGTGATGTATCTCTTGCTACACGTATTTGCTCACATTTGTCACTTTTAGTGCTCTTTAAAAATAACTTCCTTTTTGTGGTGTTCACTGCTTTAAGTAGGCTAAAAACCCTCAACAAATGAGAGATACAGATGAGGACATCTTAAAAAGCAGTTCTTAATGTTAAACAGACCATAAAGCTTTAAATATACAAGTGCTAGATGGATTTACTGGTAAACGCCTCATCCTCTAGTTTCCTCTTAGTGACCTTAGTTTAAGAAGCAAAGAATTGGTGCGTTCAATAGTGTTGAGGTTTTTTCTTTTAATCTGATGCATGAGGTCATTCCAAAATGCAAGCCTATATGCAAGTGAGAAAGGAAGGATTTCTAGAGCCCTTGTAAAACAGTTCCTGTGGTATGTGTAGGTACTGCAACACAGGTGATGAGGCTATGCCATATTTTATTATAGCTTGCACAACTTCCCACTTCTTAAAAGTAACTCAAAGAAAGGGAGTTAGAATTTCCCGCTGAGTAATGAAATAGGAAATGGAAGTGGGAAGAAATTGTTGATGGCAACATTCATCTTTCTGTTAAGGGATACTCAGAAAAGCTAAAATGTTACAGCTCTTCCACGTGGAAGCTTCTATATGGAAAAAGTAGGTCTTACCCTTGGGGATTATAAAAGCTAATGAAGGAACCGTTTATTGTTCTGAGGTTACTGTCATTTCCTAATACGGAAAAGGTTTGAGCCAGCCAGGCTTGCACTTGTGATTTTGGAGTGCCATCACCTGAAAAGTACTTCAATGGCTTCTTTCTCCTTAGTAGAATTATTACTAATAACTACTTGAAGTGGTGTGTATATATAGCAAAATTGAATCTACGAAGCTCTAAATCATTTCAAGTTCCACGCTAAGCAGCAATCGCTGGCGCTCTTAGGTTCTGGTAGCAATTTATGTGATGTAGCTATAAATTTACAGAAGTAATTTCTGCTGATTGTATGTACATAGGAAGGGATTATCTGCTGCTTTGCAGATACTCTGTAAGAGCAGTGTAAGCAAAACCCAACCCTGTGTTTTTGCAAGAAACATTTTTTAGATACTTCTCGCTAAGAATCTCTCTGAAACTTGACTGAGTTTGTTAATGAAGTGCTGTTCATTCCCAAAAATTGACTGCGGAGAAGAAAGAATGGTTAAAAAAAGAAAAGATACTAGACACACTTTGTTCATAAGCTTTTATTTAAGTATGAGATCTGTTCAGAAGTATAGTTAAGAGCTCCCAGGCAGAGAGGCATAGGTACCCAGGCCAGATTAGGAGAAAGGAGCCGTTAGGATACTGTTCATGATGGACATCTCATGAAGCTGCTGCTAAGGTAAAGCTTGTACTTGGGTTTTTGAGAGGATAAAATACTGAGACATCTGGAACAGAAGATATAGAATCAGGAACTCCTAAATTGTCCAGTTTTTCCAGATACGGCTTCCATCCTGAAATCTTTTCCACCTGGTTTGAAACCCTTCATGCTGAAGTAGGAGGTACGCTTTACTGTTTTACCGGAATAGTATAAGAAATGTGTAGGGTATTTTGAAGAGGAAAATTATTTTGGTAGAGGTGTTTGCTCAGAACAATCCAAAACATACATACTAGAAATATTCTTATAAGATCTGCTGTTATTTAATAACAATAAGAAATGGAAGGAAATGTTCCAAAAAATAACTGGGTATGTTTTAGTCTATACCCCTCCAAAGACTGTAACAGCAGTTAAACATCTGGGAAGGTGGCTTGTGCTGAACACTAAGGGCTGATCAAGAAGAAAGGTTATAGAAATGACATTCCTGTCATGAGCTGGTGAGCACATGGAGCTGACAGCATTCCTGACCCTGGCTTTCCAGCTGAATTAGTAGTTGAAATGTTGATTCTGGGTACTTGAGAGGTTCCAGCTGAGACTGTTTGTTACAGCCACATGAATCATGTGGCTTTAGACAGATTATTTAAAATAATTCTAAGACCAAAAATACAAAAAATGTCAAAGGCTACTGTTTATTAGGTAGGATAACTGACCTTACTGCAGTAAGGTAGCAGCTGACCGAGAGACCCAACTGGTAAAACTGACTGCGAGAAGCACTGTCACCTACTTGTGAATTTGCATTTGCCATTACTGCTTTACCTTTCCACATTCTGTAGCAATAAAGGAGTATTAAAGAAAGCAGTAATGTTTTTCTATACTGCTTGCCGTGTTTAATTTTATGCTGCATTCAAGTATGTGCTGGTTCCACTTCATTAATTAATTCCAGGCTGCCAATTACAGGGGGCAGCTGGAACAGGAACATACTCTCCACGTTCCACATCCCCTCCCCCAGGCAGGTGTGCTGTGCTGGAGCTCCACCGGACTCAGCTGAACAGGACAAAGCATCACTGCTAATTAAGACAAAGTGTCTTTAAAGTTTTTTACCCCATCCCCCTCATCCTCCAGTTATTTCCTGATATATTTTTGGGGCCAACTTTAGCAATCTTAGGAAGGAACAGGTTTAAAAAACAGATGCATGCTTCCTGAAAAGGACCGTTAAAAACTTCCACCCAGTTTCACAAACAAGGCATAATCCTCATCCTATGAGACGTGAATACAGAGGAAAAGAAGCTGTGGTCTTAGATGCCGGAATTTATTCATAGATGGAAAAATATTTAATCAAATTATCATATTAGAATCTTAAAAACTATAAGCAAATCTGTTATCTCTTAGGAGTGTTTATTTAGTATTCTTGCCTTTTTTCACTGGTGAATACTAGGGGCAGATACTGAGTTTCATTTGATTTTATATTTTTTTTTAGTGTCATGTGGAGTGTTCAGTTACTCTGCTAGTATTGGTCCCCTCACAAACACAGCTGTTGTTAATTACTTGAGAAAAAAGGTCTAAAACAGTGGTCCTGAAGTTATGGATGGCAGACAGCACTGTATCTGAAATCACCTTAACATTTCTTGTGGCCATACAAAATAGAAAAAAATTCCTAATTGCAAGTCTGAAGTTGTTGGTAAGCGCACCACTTGCTTAATATTGTTGTCCACAATCCCTAAAATTTGGGAATTGTCGGCGTAAAACCTATGTAGCTTTTATTTCCAAAGAAAGTCTAACTCTTGAGCCCCCTTTCTAGCAAAATGTACTTGCAGAGATATCAGTACATGGGTATATCGTGGTCAGAAGGCAAAACTGGATTTGTGCTGTACAGTTCATCTGTAAGGTTAGATAGAGGATGAGAAACATTGTACAGCATTGCATTTTTCGGCATGGTGTTTGGTGACGTTTCCCTGCTGAGTCAGACATGAAGTCCTAATGAAAGCTGCTCATCTCTAAACACCAGCGATGGAATCAAGACGGATGCATCAGGATTAAAGATTTCCCTCTTTCTGTTTTCTCTTTTTGCAAGAAAAGCGTCTCGTTGTAGTAACTTGTTAATTGGGTTTCTCTCTGTTGCCATTATTTTTGAAAACTGGCAGTATCTCACTGAAAACTGCTTTCTCGTAGTCTGGATACAAACATAAAAATCGAGTAACGCCATTTTTTTGATTGCATTGCACCTTACATAGGGTGTGGGGATATTGCAATTCTGACAGAAATGTTAGATCAGAAGCTGCTTGCTTTAAAGGATTTTGCAGCTCAAATATTGCAGCTGTTGCCAAAGAATGTAAGGGCAGGCAATGATTAAAAAAAACCCCAAACACCCCAAACCGACCAACCTCCCCTCTGCCCCCTGAGCTGTTTTGTCTTGTTGAAATAATATCTGAATCGGAATTGTGTTGTAGATATCTAAATGTGTAACTCAGTGGAAAAAAGAAAGTGCCAGCAGAGTAGGCAGCAGTTGTGGAACAAGTGTAGTGCTGCAAGGCGTAAGACTATGCCTTACATAAGATCTATTGCCTGGTTATTGTGTCTTTCCCATATGTGCGAGTAATATCAGACAGGTGATTTAGTTTCATAGAGATCAGGGAGGCTGCTCATGTTCAAAAAGGTCTTTGTAGCTTCTTATTTCAGCTGTTTGGCTTATTCACGTGATGTGGTTAATATATCCTGCGCCGACACATTTTAATGCACATCTGCTGTTAGATAGCACGTACTAAAATAAATGTAACTTCCTGAACTAACAAAATAGATAGCTTCTTGTGATAAAACTGCAATCATTTTGGGAGGATAGATAGCCTTTATTTTAATACAAATACCAGATTTAGAGGAAGCAATTATGAACAGAAGCAACAGAAGCAGGTATTCTCTAAATGTTTGTACAGAACCAAACCCGCCAAATTCCAGAGAACAGTATGTAATAACATACCTGCTTTTCTATTCCAGATATGAAGTGCATTCCGATCTTTATTATACAGCTATGCTTTTATGAAGCCGTTCTTTCAGCCTTTCAATTTTGATTCATCCGTGCAATGGCTGGACACTTCACAGGACTTAAACATTTACTTTTTTTCTTTGTGGATTATCATTGTAACCCCCTTAGGTTATCTTGAATATCCAGTCTGTGCTCTCTTCCCTTGTCCTGTTGTGTTTTAGGGAGCAATGGAGTAGTGAATTCAAGGAAAGCTTGCAGAACACCCTGGGAGCACCTGTAACCAGACAATGTGCTTGCAGTACAACACAGGATTAACATTTTTCCTTTGACTTCATTGCAATATGTTCACGTGCCAGCTCTGAAACATGTTCTGTTTCCTCTTGCTTTTTCTCCTAATTGTTTGGTACTTTGATTATACTTTTCTATTCATTATTTAATTATCATATCTGGAATAAGGTAAGTATACAGGCACTGGAATGTATTATGCTTCTAATTGATAATTATTACTGTAAATCAAAATGAAGGCCCTGTATCCTGCAGCCTGGAAGAAAGTGGTTTTTTACCACTATTGTACCTTCTACTTCCCTCCTCCTCTTTCAACTTTTATGTGTGACAGAATATTTTTTGCTTTGACTTACATTACCAACTTTGGATGGCTGCAAGTTTGGTTTTGGTTTCTTTGGGTTTTTATTTTCCTCCTCCTCTGTACAGTGATTTTTATTTTTTTTAATTCACTCTTTTTCTAAGAGGAATTTAGGTCATTGCTAAGTCAGTAAGATGGCTTCAATATCTCTAAATTAGCCTAAGTTGCTCATACTCGAATTACATGAAATTACACCAGTGCAGTGTATTTCGGATATGGGTGAACTGTAACCTTCTTGGAATTCTGGCAAAACTTACTTTGATTTCACCGTGGCCAGAGTTTCTCTGTCATGGTTTGCCTCTTTCTTTAGGTCTAAAAGATGTAACAAAACCAAAATAAAAGGATTTTTTCTCTGGTGTGGACATAGAAGTACTTTGTTGATGCTGTTCTTCAAGGTAACAAAAACTAGAAAGCAGTTCTTTGTTAAAGTACTTGCAAGCCGTTATGACTATAGCAAATTTAGTTACAGAGAAGTGTTACATGATCTTGTTCTTTTGTGTTCTGTAGTAGCCTAGAACTTACACACAAACTCACATTTTAGGAGTTGAAGAATGAAATAAGATTTTCTGGGAGCAGGTGTTTTTTTTTTTTTTTTTAAATTCAAGATCACCCACATTTCTATTTAAACTGCTGCTTTTGTTTAAGATTGAAGATTCAGTTAAGTAAAAGGCAGGTCTCTGGAAATTCCACAGTGTGCCGTATCGGGGACAGTTTTCTAGTGGGATGTTCAGAGTATTCATTGCTGTGTTCTTGAATGGCATCAGACCCGCCTGAGAAGTAGGGTTTCCATGTGCTCTATGTCTTCATTAGTTTCTGGTCTTTTCTATTTGCAGAACTAAAATTCTCCTTCAGGATCTTACTATGTTGCATTTCAGGATCTTACTGTGCTGATTATTGCAACCTTTTTTTTCCCCCCCCCAACTTTAACAAAACCAGTTTTGCCTTCTCTGTATGTAGCCAAATGTTATTACAAAAGCCGTTTTCCTAGGTGATCACTTTGATCGTGCTGTGATGCTCTTTGCATTGCTCTAACGACTTCTATTTTGCATCAAACAGAAACTACAAAGGCTTTTGAAAGTGTGGATAAATTATTTATCACAATCCCGCAAATCGTTCTGCCACTGAAGTGGTTCGTTCCTGTCTGTTCTAGAATACCAGCCTTCATCCTTTACTTGATTTTTTTTTTTTTTTTAATCTGTGTGCTTTTTGTCACCCTATATGCCCCCATGTTTTCAGAAGAACCCTCCCCAAAAGTTACATGATGGTCAGAACAAACTTGAGAGCTGTTAATCATCTTGGGCTCTGAAACCAGTGCCTGGTATTAAAAGTGTATGGCCTCAGTTTTTTTTGGGGGGGGCTATATTTTCTGTTTAACATGCATCATAAGAACAAAATAATTTTATGGCTATGGGTTCATGCTTAAGTCTCCTCATGTTGTTCTAAACTCTCTTATGTTAACACTTCACTGTTTGCTAGGGTTTTAAGAGGACAGTATGTTCATGTTTTTGCAGGGATTTGAAGATACACTATTTGACATCCATGTAATGATGCTTTTGTGTTCAGTCAGTCGCTGTGTTTTCAAGATTAATAGAAGAAAAAAATCTGTTCTGATGCAATTTTGAGTTGTTTCTTAGCTTTTAAAATAGTAACCATTATTTTATCTATGGTGGTTGGAATTACTTTCTAAGACTTTCATTTTCGGTTATTGATAATCACTGCTTTTTTGGGAACAAAGTTAACAGAGGTTGTTAGGGACCTGTCCAAAATTCATAGTTGTCGGGAAGTGGAACATTTATGGTGGATTGTGGTTGCAGATTTGATAATGGAGATCATGGGAAAAAGTAGGCTGTACTTGACCTTTTTGCCAGATAGCAGTTAGTGGTTAACAACCTGACCAGAGAGGAGATAGCCTTCAGAAATTATAGTTAGCGTTCTTGAACCAAGAAACAAGTATTCAGGGAAACTGTTTCTTATTTAAATTTCTATGTTTCAATTAAAACTTGAAGTTTTAATTGAACAAGTTACTTAGAGTAACTTCTGTACCATATGGGATTTCTTCATTATATTTACTCTTGGGGAGATAGTTATTTTGGAAGTTTAAATAAAACTTTTTTTTGTAACCTGCAGTAAAACATTCCTAGGAATAACTTCTTGATTCCCTGATTCTTGATGAAGTGGTATGAACAAAGAAGTTCTGTCCTAGTACATCATCTTTGAGGTCATACATCTACACTACAGTTGCTACTGGGAGTAGGTTAGTTCTATCATCTGTTGGTGCATTATCAGTTTTTGCACGGACGCTTCTTTTTGAAGTTATACCATGGTTCCCCCCCCCCCAATCCCTCCCATAGAGAGAGGATGTGGGTAAGAGAAAGATGATTTGTGTGTGTGTGTGTGTTCATTTTTGTCTGATTTTTTTGTACAGTATGTCATAGCACATGGGAATTGAACAACATTTCTAAAAAGATTAATGGAGCATAATAGTGGAATATTGCAACTTGTATAATCGCTGTGATAATTTGGATTGTAAGGCATTGGGCCATCTGCAAAACCCTATTCGGGACCAAATACGGGGGTTTTCTGCATTGGATTGTCAGTGGGTATTGTAGTGTGAAAGAAGTCATCTCAGGTTCAAGATTGCTCTACGGTAGTTGAAATATTAGACTGTTCTTACTGTTTGTAAGTCACGTAATAGTCTCACCATTTTGCTTGATTATCAGGAGTCTTTCCCATGGATGTCTTGTAATCTGTGTCAAAGAACTCCAAGTTGCTTGACTTTGGGTCTAGAAACGCTGCTGGCATCTCCTTGGCTACGGTCTAGGAAAGGGTACATCATGCTCAGGAGAGCGTGAAATCAGTCTCAAGGTTTCTGTTCTAAATATTTATTCAAGAAGCACAGATGTTCTCTTAATATCAAGATATTCAAATTGGCAAAAATAACTGACTAGAAGATGAGTAACAGTGCACAGTTGTTATGGAAATTAATAGGTGGGTCTGTTTTTTATAATAAATAAATAAATAATGCTTCTGGCTCAAAACTTTCATCCAAAAAACTGAAATGCTGACAGCATTCTTTGGGTATGATTGATGAAACAACTGAAGCTGAGCTAACAGTTCATAGCTATTAGGAGGAGAAAAATTAGCCTTTTCCCTGTCCTGTCTTTATTTGTACCTGTGCGCTTCTCCACCATTTACCTTCAGGGAGTTCTGGTGCTTTTCTCAAGGCACAATAACCTATTCAGCTCACAAAAACAGCAGAAAAGAAACCTGGCAAAATAAATGATTTCAGTGGTTTTGGACCTGCTGACTTACCTGTGTGACAAGCTGAGTGCTAGCGTTGGCATAAGGTGGCAGGGAAGGACTACACAGACTGTGAGGGTACAGTGCCAGTGGGAGAGCTTTTATGAAAAGAGGGAGGAGAGGAATTTGGATAGCTGAGAGGGAAATGAGGTTTTTTTTTTTTTTTTTTTTTTGCCACTATTACAAGTGGCAAATTGTTAATTCACCTCAGCCATACTGTAAAGTCTTATTCTTTGTCAGTGCTTTGAGACTTCATTTGCTTCTTGAGTACAGCACTTCTCAAAGTAAAAACTCATTCAAAAATTAATAAAAATAATAAAATATTGTTTACAATACAAATGTAATAAATATACCTGAATATATAGATATATATTTATGAAATGTATATAATACAAATGAAGGGTAGAACAGGATTAGCTCAGATAACTTCTCGGGACTGGCGAGAATCATACTAACAGAGAAATGTAGTAAAACATGTCAAACTGAACACAATGAAATGTATGACAAAGTTTGAAATTTGTACCACTAGGTAAATAAATGAATAGGAAGAGAAAACTCAAAAGGCCCAAGTCTTACTTTTTTGCTTCTTTTATTTCTGGCCTGAAGAAGGAACTATGTACCTGAAAGCCCTTCTGTTGTGGTTTGGTCAGTTTGGGATTCATTTTTGGGGTTTTTGTGGGGTTGGTTGGTTGGTCGTGTGTGTGTCCCCCGTTATATAATTTGGTCTAATGAAGCATATTAACCTCAAACTTTGCTTTACATATTGCAGTTGGAGGGGATGGTTGGAAGAACGAACTAAGTGGCATTTGGCCAGTACTACATGTGAGGTCAGTTAGTGTGAGGAAAATTCCTGTTACTACTCAATAGAATAGAATTTTCTTCTTGCTCATATCTAGGCATACGCACATATCTAAGCATACGGCAGAAGATTACAAAATACTGTCCTCTTGGAGGATAAATATTAGGGAGTTACTCATGTAATATAAATGTTGTTATCATAACATTTAATCAAAACAAAAAATAGACCACTACTGTGGTGTCTAGGTAAACACTTTGCATTAGAGACAATGATTTCTTACAAAGAAATTTGTTACTTAATTCTGCAGTCAGCAGGAGTGCTCTGGACAGAAACTGCTCCTGCACTGCCTGTAGTATTTTAATTACATTTTACAAAATTCTATTACAAAAGCAAAAGTATTTTAATTACATTTAATCACATTTAAACATCATACAAGGGGTTCCAGTAATTTCCTCTCCCTGGAATGCCTCTTTTAATGTAACATTTCAGGAAAGGATAGTACTCTTTGGGTCATCGTTTCACCCTCCACAGAACTTGACTGGCTGTTTAAAAGCCACACTGATAAATCAGTACAATCCTTCCCACCTCCTCCTTTTTGCTCTCCCCAGGGAAGTCTGCTCAGACAAGCTCAGCCAGCTTCTTTGTTAGAAATGTGACTCTGGAAGGGTCGTTTTATCCAGCCTTGCCGCACCCTGTGCATTCCCTCGCAAGGGATCGCCCTGGTTCGTGGTTTGTTTGCACGGCGGGGTGTGGGAGCGGGGTGGAGAAGCACGAATCTGTCCTGATTTTTCTAGGCGGGCCATCCTTAGTCTTGAGCTACAGACCAGTCAGCCTAACAGCTTTTATAGATCAATCTCAGGCAGCTTTTAAATTGGGTTATTATTGTCTTCCTAAAGGAAGCTCACGAAGGGAGTGCTTCTGTCTCAGTGCAAATATAATTGGTAGAAGGTATACTTTAACTGCACAGTGCTTTCTGTAGTAATCAAAAGTTACATGAATTTAGGAAAATGAAAACAAACCAAGCAAAACAACTTGGCGGGTTGTTTCATCTGTTTGTCTCCCAGCGCGGAGTTGTTCCACAGGCTACCTTTATATGAAGAAAAAACGTACGCATGTCTGTCTTGGAAAGCCTGCGGACTGCTGTACGACCTGGATTTGTGTTTATACAATAAAACATTCCTGATGAGAATCACATCTCTCCATCAGTTCAAGAGGAATGTACTTCAGTGTAAAGGTGGTTTTTTGCTATAACTGTCATTCACAGTGGAAGACAACGGAGACTCCTGCTATTTATTAATTGCATTTGACAAAACTGAGGGGAAGGGTTCAGGGCATCTTGGCTGCAAATACCCAAAGCACAGCCTGTGATAACAGGGAGGAAAAGTAACTTTCTCCTTTTCTTGTTACTCTCTAAGCTGCACAAGTAAGGGTCATGTGAAAGGTAGGCTTCAAATGGAGAATCTGGACAGAACAGAAATACGGGTTTCGGTTTTGTAATGTCAGATGTTCCCCAGAGATGTGTTTCTTTGTTCAGTAATGGTCTTTCCAGGATTAGGACTCTATCTAGAAAAATTACAGCTGTGTTTTTTGAGAGAACATTTTTAACGGTAATCACTTATTCCCTAATCATCTTTTTATTGGAATTTCTCAGCACCAATGTGTTTAATCAAGTGGTCTCTTCCTAATATTTATTACCTAGTAAATTGTAACCTTCATTACTGTGTGTACAGTCTGTATTTGCAATGAGGAAATTGCAGTTTCTTTAACAGCTGTGTAACTGCCTGATAAAGACCCTCTATCTAGCAGTTTATGTGGTTTCTAGCTACTAACTCATCAGTGTCGGTGTATCTGCATTCCAGCTTCCGAGCAGATTCAGCTTCATAATGTTTCATTGAAATGACCGCTTAAAAAGTTTTCTTTTGATTGTTTGCAGGGGGGTTTGGTGCTTGTTTTGGTTTTGTTTTTCTGCAAGGAAAGCTTCCTAAAGAGATACTGGGGTATGTTGAAGAGAGGCTTCAGAGATGCTCAGTGAGTGCAGAATTTTGTGTGTTATGTGCAGCATTAGCTTGGCTAACTTTCAGTGGTCACTTCAGAATAACAGGAATAGTAGCTTTTCTTTGAATATTCTTAGAGAACTTGTACCTCTCCTAGGCAGTGGCTTCTAGGTATTTGGTTTGGTTTTTGGTTGGTTTTTTTTATGTGTACACATACATAGGATGGGTGCATATATGACAGAATACTCCACAAAGTGCAAACTACTGAGATTTTTTTTCCCTTGAAATGTGTATGTGATATTTCTACTCAATTTCAGGTTTTTATGGTGAGTAAAATTTCCAGAAACATCATATGCCAAATACTCTGCACACTTAGACAAAATTGTGTAGGAGATTCTGGTCCTCTGCAACGCACTTTACATTAAATCTATTACTCCCTCCGTCAACATGGAATAACTTAGCTAGACAGCAGAGCTACTCAGGATGACTCAGAGACTATTGGATAACTTGATATTCTTGCAGCAATTCATTTTGAAAACAAAGCAATGCACTGTTCATTGTTCTTAATGTAATTTTCCTAAAATCAGCCTGGAATATAGAATCATAGAATGGTTAGAGTTGGAAGGGACCTTAAAGGTCATCTAGTTCCAACCCCTCT
This sequence comes from Chionis minor, assembly GCA_013398295.1. Taxonomy (NCBI): domain Eukaryota; kingdom Metazoa; phylum Chordata; class Aves; order Charadriiformes; family Chionidae; genus Chionis; species Chionis minor. The sequence continues at coordinate 154,109 of VZSF01010518.1, read as the reverse complement.
CCCATGAGCAGGGACACCTTCCACTACACCAGGTTGCTCAAAGACCCATCCAGCCCCGCCTTGGACACTTCCAGGGATGAGGCAGCCACAGCTTCTCTGGGCAAACCTGTTCCAGTGCACCCCCACCCTCACAGCAATGAATTTCTTCCTAGTATCTAATCTAAATTTACCCTCTTCCAGTTTAAATTCATTACCCCTTGTCCTATTGCAACACACCCTTGTAAAAAGTCCCTCCCCATCTTTCCCATAGGACCTCTTTAGGTACCGGAAGGCTGCTATAAGGTCTCCCCGGAACCTTCTCTTTTCTCCAGGCTGAACAACCCCAACTCTCTCAGCCTGTCCTCATAGGAGAGGTGCTCCAGCCCTCTGGTCATCTTCGTGGCCCTCCTCTGGACCCACTCCAACAGGTCCAAGTCCTTCTTATGCTGGGGGCTCCAGAGCTGGACGCAGCACTGCAGGTGGGGTCTCACCAGAGCAGAGCGGAGCAGAGGGGCAGAATCCCCTCCCTCAACATGCTGGCCACGCTGCTGGGGATGCAGCCCAGGATGCAGTTGGCTTGCTGGGCTGCGAGCATGTATTGCCAGCTCCTGTTGAGCTTCTCATCAACCAATGCCCCCAAGTCCTCCTTCTCGTCAGGGCTGCTCTCAATCCATTCTCTGCCCAGCCCGTATTTGTGCTTGGGGTTGCCCCAACCCAGGTACAGGACCTTGCGCTTGGCCATGTTTATATATAGCGTAGCTGAAGATGATAGTGATAGCATAGTTGGTTTTGTTGGTTGGTTTGGGGTTTTTGAGGTTGGTGTTTTTTTTTTTTTTTTTTAAGCATTACACCTTTTCTTAAATTCTTGTTGCTAGAAACTTCTCACATAGGCATATATTTCACTGATAAAGTATCTGTGTGCATAAGTGTGTATTTCTAAGTCATCAGAATGGGTGGGTCAAAAGAAAAGCTCCCATAAATGTGAATCATAGGAGAAATACAGTTTGTGTTTTTATTTTAGCTTTGCTAGTTGTAATTAAGAAAATAAATAGTTATACTGTGTTGTTGCAACTAAGGCTAGGCTGCATCTTAGACATCACAGTCAAACACAGACCAAAACCAAGCCAAGGGCTGTTGTAGATTGGGTGAGGGAAGAAAAGCGGAGGCAGGCAGACAGACATTCCGAGTCTTTTGCTTCTTGGCGTACCAATATTTTACCAAAAATTAATTGTATTTATCTGATTCTCTTTTTTTTTTTTTTTTTTAACAGCTTGGCAAAACAGGTTCTTACTTGTAATAGGGAAAGCAGTCACATTAGCATATCAGGAGATAATTGAGATCTGAATGCAGACATCTCATAGTATTTCTGTTTAATCACAGATTCTGCATTTCTGCTGAAAGGCAGTTAAAATGTGTTGGCAAAGATCATGTTAAAACTTAAACAAAACAACAAAAATACAAACTCAAATCTTTAAACAGTCTATTTGTGGGTTTTCTTCCTTAGGTAGAGTTCAGCTTTAATTGTTGATTTTCTGTTCCGCTGAAGTACTTAAAGCCCATGACTTTGATGGTTGAAGATTCTTTACTCCATTGGGTCTTTCCTTATCTAAATGTTTAGATTAAATGTTTCAGTTCCTTTTGCTAGTGCTTAGCATAATGGCTTCTTAACTATTCTTTAAAAGGAAACAGTTTTTTTCATTGTTTTTTATTCTTTTGCCATTGTATTTTGGATCCCTTGAGAAATCTTTAATCAACTGCATTTTGATTTTAAAATTACTCTGATCAAAGCTCTGTGAATCTCAAAGATTATCTTAAGATGAAAAGGAATTCTAGCCACATATAAAGATATTTTTAAGGTTCAAACCTTAAATATTTCAAAGGACTTTGCCATGCAGACAGATGCTTTTGCAATAATTACTTCAGTATTAATTTTGAATGTGTGAGGAAACTAACTAAAGGCATTGGGGTGAACAAGGCAATCACAGAACAACTGTTGGTGAACGTCAGTCCTGATCACTTTGCTGGTGGAAGGCACCTTTCTTGTGCAGGGCTTTCCAGAGTTACCAAATCGTGTACTGACTTCTCCCTGACAGATGAGTAACTGTCAGACTAAATTGCGCCTTTGGCCTAAGTAAATAAAAAAACCAGCCCAAAACCAAAAAAACCAACCAAACCACAAGAAACCCTTTTCCAGAAATAGCAAAACTGATGCACTGGTCTGCTGTGCAGTCACTAGCATTGTTTTTTTCTTAAATATTAGTTTCTTTTTTGAAAGTAGCTTGCAATTCAGATCTGATTTTTATAGTGGTAGTGTAGATTTGTAGTCGAAGTATAATTTTTGGAATAAGTGGACTCACTGGACCTAGTCTTACAAGATTCCTCAGTGGTATCACTGAAACCTTCATTTCTCCAGCTATGTAACTGGAGTTCACTAAGGAGTCTTTCGGCCGTAAGTTTGTGAACCGAGATTTGGCTGTGCTTGGACGTGCGTGCGCACACACACAATACAGTGCCTGTTGATGGGCAGTCGCTTTGCAATCTAAATTAATGTAGAAATTTAATGTAAATGTTAATCAGTACTGACTAAGTTTGTAAGATCTTTCAGAACAGAGTCAAAATGTTGTGTTTGATACGCAATACAGAAGGGACTCAATCCTGTGACTAAACTGACAGTTTAGTTTGAAACTGTCTGTAGCACGCTACGGACAAATTCAGTTTCTGGAAGAGAGAATTGTTTGAAATCGTACCATTGTGTTATTCCATCAGATAATATGATACTTATAAATTTAGGTGCTATTCGTCGATGAACTTTGGGTCCAAATTTCAGTTCTAAAACCATATTTGCGCTCTTATGGTGATGTAAGCAAACATCCATCTTGTTTTAGATGTTTGTTGAAGTATATCTTGTAGGTGCAGCATGCTCTGGAACTTATCGATACGAAGGTCTTGCATATTTTTAAGAATTATATTCTTCTTAAGACAGATTTTTCTCTTGTTTCTCAAGAGTGCTTAGTCAAGATGAAGTGCACTGGCCTGATTAACGTAGAAATGACAGAATCCCTCTCTTGACATATTTTTTTACATTTATAAACTAAAGTTCATTATTTCAGTCTCCAAAATGGTACGCTCTTGTGCTCTGTGAAGTGCTCTTTACGCTGTGAAGCATGTTACAAGATTAGAATGCTTTGAGGAGAAGCCCTGAAGGCGTCTTGTCTAACTAATAAAATGGTGTTAGCATACACGTTCATAAACAAACATACACAGATGGTATTTGAAATCAAGGCTTCTTGGGCTTAAGCGGTTACAGAGCAGCTGTAGTGTTCTCAGGAGGTTCTTGACCGTTTTGTACAACCCGTGTGTCTTGGTGTTTTGATGTGCTGGAAAAGCGAGGAGAACCCGTCCAGTGTTTTCTGGTTGTGCTCAGAGGTATGGCCCCTGAACTTCGCACTGAAGGAGACTTGCAAAAATGTATTCATGCTCATGTGAATGATGTAATTGTTTGTAGCTTCAGAAATCCTCAGGTAAGACGGTGTTGAGGTTTAGCCCCAGCTGGCAACAAAGAACCACGTGGGGGTTCGCTCACTGCCCGCCCCTGCCGGGATGGAGGGAGAATCAGAAGAAAAAGGCAAAACTTGTGGGTTGAGATAAAGGCAGTTTAACAGAACAGCAAAGGAAAGGGGAAAACAGTAACAATAATAGTGATAAAGGAATATACAAAACATAATTAAATCAAATTAAATGCTACATTCTTTTCCTATTTTTTGAAATATGGAAAAGAAAGGGGCTGCAGAAAAGACTGATCTAACCTAATACCAAATCTCCAGTGGTGGTCATCAGTAGATACTTAGGGAAGAGTACAAACCAGAAATAGCCTGTCATGATGTTTCCCCAAAATACTGTCCCAGTAGCTAAGAACTTGTGTCTGAGAAGCTTTCTTAGCAGCAGTATGTTGTGACAAATACTTCCACTGTATATAACACAAAAACTGTACATAATGTGAAGAATTATCTCCATTTTCTTTGCTCTGAATCTGCCACCATCTGGATTGATCTGATGCACCCTATCTGCTTTCTCTGTCACTTATTGTTTGTAGGTCTTTGTCACACCTGCTCTGATTTATCTCTTTTCTTCTCCAAAATGTCCTGTCTGCTTGTCTGTACTCTACATGAAAGCTGTTCCATGCCTTTTGTCAACTCTTTTGCTTGCAGTGAACCTTGTCCCAGCCTGCTATGATGGAGATGAGGAGAGTACTGCACAAAACGCTCAAAATGTTCAAATGTCTCATTTTCTTCTAGCATAATTGAACATCTACAAGTACTGATAACTTTGTTCTAGCAATTTTCCAGGAATTGTGGGGTTGGGAAACTGGTGGGGTTTTTTTTGTTTGTTTTATGAGCAGACTCCTGCCACAGAGAGGGCTGCGTACCAGGCGGCAGGAGGGAATCTCTGGCTCGGTTACCGTGGTTGCTCCCGAAAAGGCCTAGGAGGATAAGTGTGAGACACGCTGTATATTTGGGAAGTCAAAGGAAAGTGTCCAAATGAGGACTACGCCTGCCATTTGACTAAGCTTATTCTGAAGACATCGGTATCTAATTAACAACCTTTAGGAAAACAAATGCTTGTAAAGCAACATCCATCATACAGTCTGCCTTTAAAACCAGCTAATCCTTTCAAACTCTGTAAAGTTATTCTTGGTCGTGCTGCTTCCCTTCAGCTGAAAATATCCTTCCCTCCTGCCCCCATCCAGCTTCCTACTCCGTTTCCTTTTCCTTGTCTCCCATGTATTTTTTTTGTTGGATCTACCCCGCGTTGCAGACGGGGCCCCTCACGCTTCCTGTGTCTTTTCAGGAAATTTTCCCTACCTTTGTCCTAAGGTGGACATCGAAGGGAATGTGCCTGCCGGAGTGCCCTGCGAGATCTGTTGGACAAAGGTGTTTTTCCACTTGCTCAGCTTGTCACAATGCGGGGTGTGGGCAGGGGCGCTCTTTGCCTGAACAATGGCAACACCAGCGAGCTTTACAAGGAACAAACTGCTGCCTGCCAGACAGGAAAAAGCACCACTCTGGCTGAACAAAATAGGGGAAAGGAGAAAAAAAAACCAACCCAAAGCAACACGGTGCGGCCGGCGGCGTTCCCGGTGCGGCCGGCAGGAGCGGTGCGGGTGCCGCTGCGGGGCCGCGGGCAGGAAGCCCCGCGCTGCTGTGGGATCGGTCCCCGNGCGCAGCGCAGCGCAGCGCAGCCGCCGCTTTGTCTTCCCGCTCGGTGCGCGGACGGGCTCAGCGGTGACCCCCGAAGCCGCCCCTGCTGCAGCCACCATGGTGGCCAAGGATTATCCCTTCTACCTTTCCGTCAAGAGGGCAAATTGCGCCTTGGACGTGCGGACGGTGGCCAGCCCGGCTAAAGAGACGGAGGTACTTGATCTACTGCTCGTGTGGCTGCGACTCTTATTTCCCCTTGTCCTTCTCCTTTCTAGTGTGATCTGTATTGCCTTGGGAGAAAGTAACGTGCTTTGGAAATAGGCTGCGTAGGTATGGATACCTGCTTGGTTTGGGCATCCTCTACTGCCGTCTCTGGATGTCCAACTTTCCTTTGAAATAAGGCAAGGAACAAAGGACGTGTATTCTTGTCATCTGTCATTTTAAGGAATTAAAATTAATCTTTTAAGTAGCTAATTGAGAAACACCTGGTGTAGACATGTAGTTTAAAGTCACTTTTATGTATTCTATTCCAGCGCTAACCATTACTTACAAATTCTTAAATTTATGTAGGAGCTGGTTATATGCTTTGTTGAGCAAAGCGAATCTGGAAAATGGTGTCTCAAAGCATTATTCGTCTTTTCCTCATCGGTAATAAACCAAGAAATTAATATAGTAATACAGTTAACTGAAAACTCTGCCCTATCAGCAGGTTGATTACTCTGTTTCATAAAAAGTATGTAATCCTTTTAAGTGACATTAAAAATACTACTGATTCACACAAATTCAACATACTCATTTGCAAAATTCTCATAAACAGTGAAACTTTTCAGGAGCAATGTTCACGAAAGACTGAAATATTTGATGCTTTAGGTTAATGTTGCTTTGTGTGCTTGTTTGGAAAGAAAACGGTGACCTTAAGGATTCTGTCTAGCTGTGCTGGAGGGAGGATAAAATTTCTCTCTGGAAGTTTTTATCCCTTAAACATATAGCTTCTTCGTTAGTCTTGTTTGCTGAGTAACTTGAAGACAACTTACTAAATTGGGCTCATTTAATACGACTACATCAAAGATTAATTACCTTCAGCAGTTGAATGGATCTAAAGTAAAAGTAACATAAGCCAAGTTACTATTTGATCACGATGCTTTGGCTAAGAACTGATAAGAAGATGCTGCACTCTTGCTTTTCAGTGTACTTTTACATAAAGGGATTTAATTACTGCAGTTAACAAAGGTGGCATTTTTTTCAACTGCGTGTTTTTGAAAATTAACGCCCTGAATGTGTCTGTGTCCGTGCAGCTATGTTAAATGCAAGTTCGTAAGTACTAAATGATTCTCTTAACCGTGCTCATTTTACTAACTATGGAAATATGTTTTTAGCCTCTACTGCTAGAAGAGCTTTTTCTGAATGAATAGAATTGTCAAATCTGAAGAGTTGGAGTGTTCCTCTTGCAGTTAGGAAGGGCAGCTTAATTATAGTCAAATTTCAAATAAAAAGTCTCAATGAAAGCTTAGAGAATGAGGAAGTATCTAATAACAGATGTGATCAATCAAAATTACAGTGTGCGAACAGTTGTTTTGTATTTATAATCTTTTGGTTTGTGTTTTGTACGAATAAGAAATGCACCCTGTGCTTCCAGGCTGTTTTCTGAGAGTAGGATGGACTTGCAGCATTCTGTGGAATGAACTTTTGAATACTGTCCTGTTGGGAGGGGGAAGTCCTTGTTTCTTCTCAAGCTGTAACGTTAAGCTGTTCTTCCACCCTTTAGTATTTACAAGTCTAACTAAAGCTGTTGGGCGCCTTCTACCACAGTTTTGCGTTACTACATCAGAATGCTAGCTTGTATGGGGGTTATGAATTTGTGGCTTTGAAAACCGGAGTTTCATTTTAATTATTATCATGTGAGGTTGGTTGATTTATTTAATAACCTAACATGTGCATAAATGTTGATACGTGTGGAATAGAACAGATTTTCTGCAATATAGATGTTGTGTTTTGGTTTTTAATTGTAACTCATGATTATAAAATATTTACTGTGACCTTACTAAACAATAACCTTTTAGTGTTTGTTTTGAACAAATATAAAATATAGTTTGGAAGTTCAAGTCCAATAGTACTTAACGTGGGATGAAATTCAGCCAAAAATTTGAGCATAGACCGAACTGTTAAAATTTTCCCAAATATCCAGCTGGGTCTCTGGGTAACAGCCTGAAGATATTACAGGCAGTAGATTCCTTATTCTTGGACTTCACTTGAACCCTGCAGAAGCAGTGGAAAACCAGGAATGTTTTTGAGGAACAAGTCAGTGGCACAAAAGAGAATGGAGGTTTTCTACTTAGAGTTCTTTCTTTAAGCCATGCTGTCTTCCTTGGCATAAACTCCATAGAAGTAGGACAGTCACAAAACAATGTCAGATAAAATGTCTGAAGTGTTTGTGAACAGTAAAAATTCTAGGTTCTGAGAAAAGGCTAGTGTGCCTCTTAGTCAGAGTACAATTATCGTAATTCTTTCTAAATGCAATTCAAGGGCAACAAAACACTTAAATGTCTGAGGAATGAGTTAATATAGGAGATACTATAAGGCCTTTGCATACATTATTGTATACGCCACATAGAATAAAGTGGTACAATTCTAGGCGTAAACAGTACAGAGGTGTTAGGCTCTTTCCGTTTTTTTGGTAGTACAAAAATAGAGATGGTAAAACTTGAAATTTTCTTGCTTTAAGGTATAAAAAGGCCCACGTCTTTCCCAATGAGATACATATACACCCACAGCCCCCTGCCATTTGCTATGTTTCACTGGTTAAAGCAGCTCCCTTATCACGTCCTCTAAAAGAAACAAAGTGAAGCAGAGCCGGTGGATGGGCAGCAGACAGAAACTGCTCACGCAATCACAGAATGAGGCTCAAAGGCCTGAAGTCGTGGGAGGACACGAATTCCTCAGAGCAAGGACGTCTGTTCTGCTGTACAGGATCTAACACAGTGCCTGCGTTCAGGGTCTAAAAGCTACAACAGTGGCAAAGTGTCTCCAGTACGTCGTGTGTCTGCTTACGTCTCTCACGCTGCAGCAGTCCTAGACCTAAGAATCAGGGCTGTTTGCAGTCTGTCTTCTGCTGTCTCCTGGTAGCCTCACTGTTTCGATGTGCAGGACCGTGTTTAATTTGGCGTGGGCAGTGCAGGAAAACCAACCTGAAGGGTAACCCCAGGCCCCTGAGCCATGGCACGTGGTTAACTCGGGAACCAGGCATGGAGCCAGAGGGAGAGGGGCCAGAAGATTGAGATAAACTGCAAGTCATGAATTTTCTTTGATCTTCATAGATGTATGTATTTCATTTAAAATGAAATATTAGCAAGCTGCGGTTTTGATGTATTTCAGGTAAGTTCATGTGCAGTGTAACCGCAGTGAGGTAAACGTGGAAACACGTCAACCCCCCGCACTCGGAATTGCTGATCTGTTCTGCTTAATGGCAATTGGAAACAAACAGCTCGCCTTTATTTTTCCGTTGAGCAACTCGCCATATGAAGTCTGCTTGTTAATTGGCAGTCCGGCTTCATATCTAGTTTGTTCCAGAATGGAAAAGGCCGGTCTTGGGTAGTCTGTACAAGCAGCTTCTGATGAGAGGAAATGCAGAATTTAATCAACTCTACATCAGTTGTCTGGGTTTTTCAGCATTTCTGTTACTTGTGTTAATTCACCTCAGTGTGAGGTTTTTCTGTTAATTGGCCTTCATTTCCTAACTGCTGGTAGACGTACTGATTTCTGGACGTTGCAGACAAAGGATCAGTCAAGATAGTTGGATGCAGCCTGTCCTTATGCTGCTGACACTTTGGTGGTTCTGTCTTGCATATGGCAAATGAAATCTGAGGTCTTAAGAGTGGGGATTAATGAGGGCAGCCTCTTTGCAGCAAGAAGCCAATCTTTGATCAACACATGAAGTGATGGCGTGTTGCAAGCTTCAGCTGATTTTCTTCGACTGAGAATACTTTGCCACTTCTCTATAAGGCTTTTAATTTTACCCCGATTATCGTTTCAGGTCCCCTTCTTTATAAGACTGTGATTAAAACAAAATATCCCTGGGTTTTGCTTAATTTGCTTGCTGTTTTTGCAGAGACTGGCAGAGGAGCAATAACAAACCTCCTCCTGCTCCCATCAGAGAGTGCAGGTGGTGGATGGAACCTTGTGGATTTGAAGGAAGGTTGTATCGCTGATACACACAATTCATTGGCTGACCAAGTTGCCTTTCTGTATCAATTTACTTAAATCGCTTAATAAATTCTTCTTGCAGTTTTACCAGTAGGATGCCTCTCCCAGGTTCTAGGATGGATTTATGTGGATGATGAGTTACCTTTGTGCAACATTGAACTATACCTAGAAATGCTTTAGAGTCACTTACTTTGTTTCTCTTGACTATCAGACTCAGCTCTAGAAGACTGAATCTTCTAGAATTTCCCAATTGGAATACTTCTAAGATACTATACAGAAAAGGCAAATTCTCTGCTTTTCTAAGTATTAAAAAAATACAGTCTTTATTCGTGCCAATAACAGTTGAGCATGTTTGTCTAGTTTTAGATTTGCTTCTCTGAAGGTACAGAAAGCCTGAGATGCTGGCTTAATTTATTTTTAGGTTAAGTGTTTGCTGTACTAAGAGACTTTGTTGTAACATAGGTTGTTTTTTCTGTTTTAACCTTTATTGTTTGTTTTCATTTTTTTTATCCTGCTGAAGGATAAATACTGATAACATCCTGTGGAACAGAGCTTGAATGTGGGCTTTTTTTTTTTAATTAAACTCCCAAGTTTTGTGGGCATTTATTAGAACTGTTTAATCTTAGGCCAATTTAACTAGTAGCAGACTAATAAAAATAATAATGTTGGGCTTCCTGCCATGACAAATGTTGACTTACCCTTATAAAGTTGACTGAAAACTAATAACCTTTAAAGTATAGGAGTATGGAAATTTAGCAGGTTACATGAAGTCTGAAACAGAGTGGTTCTGTTTTAGTTTGCTGGCACTGCTTGTGAATTATGTTTGAAACAAAGGTTACTGTACTGTTTCAATTTATAGTGTCTTCCATTTATTACACTGTTAACTCTTCTGAGACTAATTTAAGTTAAAACATTTTGCCTTAATGAATGCTCCCATAGCACAGAATGAACGCTTTGCATATCTGTTTGTCTTGGTTCACAAAGAGAATGTGTATCAAAAGGGGGAAAAAATAACCACCATTTTTTTTTTTTTAATAAAATGTCAAGAAAGTTAGCAACCCCAAATCCAGAATTACTACAGTAAATGATTATCTCAGAACTTGTTGAACTCCACCGGGTTAGGATGTTTTAACAAGCATTGCCAGTTTCGGTGGGTTTTTTAATACGTGGATTGAGAGAAGGTTAGTTTGCCTTTGAAGGTAAACGGGGTAAAGTCTAATATCCTAAAACACTAATTTTCTGTACCAGTTTTCACATAGCACTTTTTTTCTGTTTGCCTTAAAAAGCTCTGTAAGTAAGTTCCTTTTGTTGAGTTTGTTTTTTAAATACAATCAGAAAAATCAACACAATGTGGTCACAGTGGTGCTGCACGTGGGCTGAAGACACAAATGTAATGACCCCCCAGGGAAATATTTTTCCCTTGTTTGTCAAATTCAGCACCGGTTCTCCGACATGGAGACTGTTGTTGAACTTGCTGATAAGAGATGGGAGAGTCAGGTGGAAAAACAATCATACCAGCAGTGAACATAGGTTTGCTTTTACTGTTCACTGGAAGGAAATCAGTGGCTAAGCTGGTCACGACCATAGGGTGAAAGAATTTTGAAGTGAGGTACTGAAGCAAATGAAGACCTTTTATATGGCACCTTGACTATTACTCTGCGTTCTTCAATATGTGTTATCCAAGTCATTGGTTCTGCTGTTCTGCAGGCAATAGAAAGGCAACCTGGCCTACTTTTTGTTTCCATTTCTTCTGTTTGTTAGAAAATTAAAACCATCTTTTTCTAGAGTAGTTTATCCACTGAAGTGTGATAACTAAGCTGTGGATGGCCTTGTTGAATGACAATGTATAGAAAACTAATCCATACTATTAAATGGATTTAACTCACTCTGGCACTCTGCTTTACAGTTTGGGAAAATTCCATTCTTGACATACTCTAGTAAGAGAACTGTTTTATTTTGTGGATGAAGAGCATGAGAAGTGTTAGCTTCTTCCCATAAATAGCCTCCTAGAAGCTTTTCATGTCTGTGTAGTGAGTGCGGTGTTGGCTATGATGTATTCAATTATTAGGTGCCTGTTTCACTAATTGAAGAATAAAAATAAAATGAACTTAGCTTGTCAGTACATTGCAGCTAATGTGAGTGCCTAATTCTTCAAAGAATCTTCTGCTTTAACGTGCTTCTGTGGCTATTGAATGCTTAGCTTGCCCCAGGAGCAGGTGCTGTATGTGACGGTTCAGGCTTTTAAATAAATTTAAAAATAATTTTAAATTAAAAATTTAAAATAAATAATTTAAATGGTGATAAATGGTAATCTGTATGTATTAGAGCCAAAAATAATGATACAAAAGTTATCTTTTTGCCAAGATGTTGTCTTTTTGAAATGACCATATCACGGTTTTAAAAAGCAATACCTAGTTCAGTTATGCAAGGCAAAAAGACTTAAATTTTACTGAAGAGGGATTTGGCAGAAGTTTACTTAGAAGAGGGTGGCTTCCTGGTAGCACTAGAGCTGAAGCTGCTTGCTGTACGTGTTTCCCAGCTCTCCAACAGCAGAAGACTAATTTTTTGAGAGTTATACGTGAAAAGCTAGGGCTTCCCTTTCTTAATCTGCAGTCTAAACTGTTAGGTTAGAGTTTAATATGTGGAAGATAGTAGAAATACAATTGTATGTATATATAGGATCTGCAGAACAAATTACAAGGAAGAAGCAATCTAGAGCACTGTGTCCTTCATGCCAAATGGTGAGGCATAGTGTCTTTGAAACTTTTTATCTGACAGTTTCCTGTCTAAAATTGGTGATAATCAGATGATCAGTGCCATTGTGATCACTGTAATCTGTCTTCCTATGAATTCCCCAGAAAAGTATGTGATAAAAATACACTCTCTCAGAAGGTCTTAGTATTTGTTTGAAACGTCCACTGTGTGATTTCCAGAACCATCCAGATTTTGGACACAGATTTGCTTGTTTTATCAGTTTGTTCACAGTTTTCAGGAGTTCTCGTTGAGGCTGCACATATACACAGTATTTCCAGCTTTAGTTTTTTGGTCTCTGAATTCAACTGTTACCAAAGTCATCTTGAGTTCAAATGTACAGCTCCTTCCAAAAGCCATCTGCTCTTTGTTCTAGCCTAGTCAGGTATTAATTTGACTTCACTTGACTGTACAGCCTTTGAAGTTCCTGCACTCGTGTTTCCCTCAGCTTTATTTAGCCTTATATCAAATTTAAAGCCCTGTCAGATTAACTTTACTTGTTCACATATACCAGCTCCACATTTTGGAAACTCTGCCAAACTGTAGTCTGGGTCTTTTGTTTTCTGACTTCCCATATTGTTTTGTCCAGTCTTTGTGACTCTGAAAATGCAGTCTAATGTTTTGTTTTATTTCAAAACTCTGAAATGATTTTTTTTTATACCTATTTTTAAAATAGGTCAGGCAAAACATTGTAACTCTTGAATTATTTGTGTCGTAACTTGTCCCGGTTCCCAGATTGGACAGGTGATGGTTGTTGCGAGTGGATCCAGACATTAAATCCCATCTCTCCATCCTGTCTACTTTTGTGTTGCTTGAACTGGGAGTGGGACCAGGAGGAGTGATGTCTCCGCATAGTTCTTGAGTCTTCTGAGCACATTCAGAGGTACAGACCTGGAATCTGATGTTGATTCTGCCTGGACTGTATGTCCTCACTGGAGCCTCTTCATGCTGGACAGACACTGGAATTGCACAGCTCTACGTTCCCATGTGCTTAGTCATACCCCAAAAGATTTTTACCCCTGGTTAACTGGAAAAACATAGATTTTTCAGAGGCAAATTAGTAAAATCATGAACAAATGTACTAGGAGTTCCTAACTGCAAGCAGTTTATTCTTTTAAAAAAAAAAAAAAAAAAAATTGAAGAGGCTTGGGAAGCAGCATCTTATGATCTTATTGGTCTAACGTGCAAGTGCAGATTCTGGTCAGTATCTCTGCGTAAAGCAGAACCATTCACACACTCTCCTCTTTCCATTTCATCTGTTGGTTCTGAAGAACAGAACCCTTGGTGAGAAAAACAACCATCTGTTTAAAAGTTACTTTTTAATGCACGTGACTCTGGAATTTTTCCCTGTCCAGATCATTGGCCTCAATAGTTTGTTCGGCTTCTCTGTGGTGCTGGTGTGGAGAGGCAGCACAGGTTGAGAAAGAAGGTATTGATGAAAGGGGAGGTAAAGGCAAGAATGGGTGTAGACCATGCAAAAAAAGTCCTGTGATCAAATGTCGCAAGTTTCAGTATTACTATCTTACACTTTCAGAATTGCTCTAGTAGGACTGTATTTTTCATTGCACAGTCAAAGCCTTACCTGTACAAACTTTATTATTCCACAGTGGAGGGGGTGATTCAGTGCTGATTGCTCTCGTTGGTAGACTTCTCTGAGGGAGATGACACCAGGAGCACTAAGGTTTGATGAGTTTTCACTTCCACCTGGCTGTCTTAACTTAACAGACTGTTTCTAATGCAGGGTGAAAATCACATTAGAAGCATTCAGAAACATTTCAGCATAATTAAGAACTTCTGATTAACAAGTTTTACTCTCAGTCTTAATTGGTAAAGATGTAAAGTGTTAGATTTCTGAAATTATTGATTAATTGTTTTAACTGTGTTAGAGAGAATCCTGTAATAATGCTCATTTCTTTTAATAAGATCAAATTCCTAATTGGAACTAAATATTTTAGCTGTTTTGAATTCTGATCAGATTTTTCAGTGTGAGATCAGAATATGATACACTACATGAGGAAGACAAGATGGGATGTTGAGACAGAAGGAGGAGGACCTCTGCAGGCACACCTTCACAACCCGTTAACTAACTTGCCTTTGACTGTTGGGAGAAGCGCTGGCCTCTGGTGGCTTACAACAAGAAGGTCTAGAAGAGCTTAGTGTTCTTTGATGGTGGCTGAAACTCTACTGTGATCTCCCTGGAACTGTAGGTGTCCTTCATTAGGAAACAGCGCAGGTTTCGGAGAGCCCTTTGAGCTGTCTGAAATGAAGAAAGAGAAATCGTATTTCTTTTTTTCACTTCCTCTCACTCTTCAGGAGAAAGAAGGCAATTTCAGTTCTTTTTACTCAGGCTGATTTTTCTCCACGGTTATTTGATGCTGTGCATCCGTTTTCACAGCTGCCTGAAGTTTATGTGCCCCACCCAGCAGAGCAAATTAGGTCCTGGTCCGTGTGCTTAGCCTGCAGGCTTTGAGTAGTAATTAATAAACTTCAGCGGCAGTAACACACACAGTATTTGGAAGTATTCAAATAAGGATAGACTGACTCACTGTTCCTTGCTTAGTTTTAAACACTACTAGAAATTATCCAAGGGCTTCTGGACTTAGTTTTGTTAAAAGCTAAGACTGCAAGACTGTGTAAAATTGTGAATAGATCACAATGTGTGTGGAAAAGGTCTGTAAGAATATGGGGAGCATTTCACTTTCAAGCAAGATATGGCTATGATATTTTATAGATCAAATTTGGGCTTTTTTTACATGAGTTTTGTTTTTTGACCATAGAACATATACATAGCAGCAAAGCTGTAAGGTAATAGGGTACAGCAGTAAAGAATCACAGAACTGTAGGGGTTGGAAGGGACCTTTGGAGATCATCTAGTCCAAGCCCCCTGCCAAAGCAGGTTCACCTTGAGCCGGATGGACAGGAACGCATCCAGGCAGGTTTTGAATATCTCCAGAGAAGGAGACTCCACAACCTCTCTGGGCAGCCTGTTCCAGCGCTCTGCCACCCTCAAAGTAAAGAAGTTTTTCCTCATGTTCAGCTGGAATTGCCTGTGTTCCAGTTTGTGCCTGTTGACCCTTGTCCTGTTGCTGGGCCCCATCCTCTTGACACCCAGCCTTTAGATATTGATAAGCACTGATGAGATCCCCTCTCAGTCTTCTCCAGGCTGAACAGACCCAGGTCTCTCAGCCTCTCCTCATACGAGAGACGCTCCTGTCCCCTGATCATCTCTGTAGCCCTTCGCTGTCCCCTCTCCAGCAGTTCCCTGTCCTTCTTGAACTGGGGAGCCCAGAACGGGACACAGTATTCCAGATGTGGCCTCACCAGGGCAGAGCAGAGGGAGAAGATGACCTCCCTCCACCTGCTGGCCACACTCCTTTTAATGTGCCCCGAGGTACCATTGGCCTTCTTGGCCACAAGGGCACATTGCTGCCTCATGGGCATCCTGTTGTCCACCAGGACTCCCAGGTCCCTCTCTGCAGAGTTGCTTTCCAGCAGGTCAGCCCTGACCTGTGCTGGTGCAGGGGGTTATTCCTCCCCAGGGGCAGGACCCTACACTTGAAGGAGAAATCTTTTCTTTTAATCGTAATCCCTTTCCCCTGTCTTCTGGAAAGTCCACACAGCCTTGATTTCCAGATTTTGCTCTCAGGGTGTGATATTTATGCTTAAGTAATCTCTGCTGCTAAGGTAGAGTTGGTAGCAGAAGCTGTCCTGCTGGCATAGCACTGCCTGACTCTGTCTGGGACTTCGTGTCCTCTCACTGCAGTGCAGCACAGTTTATAACAAGCAGGCTCTGCCATGGGATATTATTTGTGCACCAGGACTGGCATTCTGAATAATAATAAAAAAGAAACAGCTGATGGCTGAGCCACCAGTTAGAGAAAGAATTACAGTGGAATCTCAAAGATTTTTCTTCTTTTTTGGGGGGGATGGAGATGGTGATGCTGTAGATAAGTATGCTAGTAGTGCTGCAATGACGTAAAAACAAAAATACTCCTTCAAAAACCTGTGTCAAAGACGTGGTTGCTGAAAAGGAAGCAATATGAATAGCAGTGCAATGGTGAAGAGAAGGATGTAACTTGATTTAGGCTGCGAAAATTTTTTAATGCCAGGTTTCATGTGTGATGGAATACATTATTTTTGCTAGAGGGTTAAACACTTTGTCCCTCATCTCAGCTGGCATTTATGAATTTCCAGGTCTGCCTGCTGAGAAGTAAATTAAATATGTAGCTGTTTCTCACCTTTCCTCTGTTGCTGTACTAATGGAAGAGAATTTTTTTCTTGCCAGTAACACAGATGATGATCATCGCTGCTGAGATTTACTATTTTTGTTATCAGGAAGGATGACAAATCTGCATTATTTCCAGAAGGATTTGGATTTCTGAACAAAAGGACAATAGGCATGCTTCATTTTCTTAAACCTATGTCTAGGAAATCGGAGGAATAGCAATCCTACACCAACTTCATAAGCATGGCTGAAAAAGAAAGATGAACTGCTTTAGGATGTCCTTGAAATATGATGTTGGATGGGTTTTTTAACTTCACTTGGAAGGTTTGGCTCTTTTTCTGTCAAAAGTTGCCTTTTGCATGTGCTGTTCAAGATCCATTAAATGTCAGATGGAGGTTAGGAAGCCAAGGGTAACTGTTCTATTTTTCTGTATTTATAATCACTTTTTCCTTGTGTTATGGTTTCTGTTAACGTTTGTTTGGTTTTTTTTAATCTGCAGGTCAATTGGCATATTATATTGAAGTGGCTATGTACTACTATAAGTGCTGTTAAATGTATATGTGAAAAGAAAAGCATTTAATTGAATGCTTTATGGTAGATTTTTGTTTTATTTTCCTTTCTATTTAACCCAAGAATTAAATATATGTAAACATGTTATTAATGTGTTTGCCTGTATATATAAGTATGTCCATAGGGACATGTACTCAAAGGACAATTACAGTTAGAGATTTCTGTCTAAATTATATTTTCTGGAATGAAATACATTTAACTGAATAGAGTCATGTGCTGAGAGTGCCAGAGGCAAAGAAACAAATAGCATTTTTTTTATTTGAAAGTATTCCTTTCAATTACAAGGTTATCATAACGTGTCTTAGCTGCAAAGCACTGCTGAAAATTTCTCTTTTAAGAATGAGTTAATACAATAAAATGATTTTGCTTTTCTTTACCTTTCTCCCTTCCCCTGCTCCCAGTCGTGCCAACTTCTGCATTATTACATTTTTCAGCTGTTTCCAGGATCTGTATGTACCAGCCAAGAGTAATCTGTAATTGTCAGCATTTAAAACTGCTATTATTTTTTTACTACCCTAATTATATACCAGGTTTACAAACTTGCTTTTTACAAATGCTTACTTAGGAAAATAAGCAAAACTGGTAGCGATGTTTATCTGATTATGCTCACGCTCCCCCCCCTTTTTTGTTCCTTTCCCTCATCTCCTCCCCTGCTGCAGGAGCCCAGTAACAAACGGGTCAAGCCGCTTTCCAGAGTCACATCCCTGGCCAGCCTCATCCCGCCGGTGCGGGCCACCCCGCTGAAGCGGTTCAGCCAGACACTTCAGGTAACCACAATAAATCCATTGTGCATTCAACTTGCGTTGCTGAAAGGGGAGCATTACACGTATTCACAATTTCTTCCAGGGTTAGCACAGAAATGTGAACTGCGCGTATGTGTACCTACCCCCATTGTAATGTGCCAAACAAGTTTAGGCAACTTGCCACTGCAGAGTCACTCAACTTAAAAACTTGGAACTCTCACCTCAAAAAAACCCACTTCTCTTTATGGATAATTGATAGGTTTTAATTACCAGTTAAGAAAACTATTTCACCTGTAGCATATAAAACTTGTTATACTAAAGGATTATGATTTCTTTTTAACTGATGAACAGAATTTTCCATGACACTTTCAATTAATTTTGATTGATTTCTTTGAAAATGTTATTTTTGGTATAGTTAGTCTGGAGGACTGTTAAATTTCCTTCTGTGTAATGAACTTTGACCTTGCCTAAACAAAAGAGTTCACGAACAATTGGAAAAAAAGTCATTGTTCTGAAGCTGATGATGAAAATCAATAAAGGCCAAGCAAATTTTAAATGCAATTTAGAAATAAAATAAATTGGTAGCTGTAATTGCTAGATTATAGATTAGGTGCGTAATATTTAACATACTTGGAGACTAATGGAACTTTAATTTATAAAGTATTTGTGCCTTCAGACCTAGATACTGCGAAACGTTTGGGTGCCCAGCTGCTGATGGTTATCGTGAGGGGCAAACATCTGGGAGCCGCAGTGCAGCTGTGGGGCTGGCCGAGGTGGCCAGACTGTTTCCTCTTGAAAACAGTTCATGGAGAAAGGCGTGTATCAGATCTAAAGAAAATTGTTTAACAAGCCTTTCATTTTAACAAGCATTCATTGTTTAACAAGCATTTCATTTCTTTGATGAAATACAAAAAATATCTTGAATGTATTAAAAATATTACTTAATCAAAATTAGCTTAATGAGAGCATTCCTGAAGTTATCTATTAATCTCAAGGAGGGGAGAAAGAAAACCTTAGAGCTAAGAGTCATATGACAAATAAAAAGTCATGGGAAAAAAACCCATTTTTCTGTAGCGGTAGTTATCTAGAAGACAGATATACAGGGTTTCTTTAACACTGGTTTTCCTGTGTTCAGTTCCTACGATTTTGAAAGTGCAGACATCTGCAGAGAAAAGCCGCATGTGTGGGTTGGCGGAAAGGCAAAATGGCTGAGTCTCCTCGGTCTGGGTTTGGTCCAGAAGGTGTATTATAGCGTGACTAGAGCAGAGATGCCTGTATTCCCTGGGGTGTATAAATCTCCTCCATAGTCTGCCTCCAGGAAAAAATTGGCCCGACTCTGAAAGGACTACATTAGTTCCAGTTGTGAGGAGTGTGGAAAGTGAATTAATTTTTGGCTAAACTGCTTCTGAGCACGGCACTTCCCTTTTCACAGCCTTAGACAGCTGTTGTCCTCATTTACGTACCTACGCGGCCGTTCTGCGGTGAATGCCTCCGAGACTGGGTTGTCCAGGACAATATTGTATTTAATAACGTTTGATTTAGACTACCCGAAACAAACTATCCTTTCATGCATGCAGTAGCAGCTTCCTGAGATGAGAGCTACATAAATGTGTTTCAGGGCAAATTGTGATAAAAATAGGAGAGAAAACTGTGGCTTTTTGTTGCAAGTCCTACTGTTGCAAGTGTTTCTGTCTTGCTGTGTTTGTACTGATTAGAAGAATGTATTTTAGCTAACTCTCTGCTTCTCAGCAGATTAAACAGTGATGTTAATCATACCAGTTCCTCTAAGTAACTGTGTGCTTGAAGGAGCTGTGATGAGAAATCAACCCGCGTGTTCTCCAGATCTTAGGTCTGACTCCATTTGCAAGTGATACATGCTGGTGATGTCTCACATGGCTTCACGCAACTGCCTTCGTGGCTGGCTGTCACTTGACTTCTTACCTGGTTTTGTCAACAACAATAGAACAGAGGAGAGAAAGACTGACCTTCTAGTGCTCAGGTGCCCCACCTGGAATTATTTAGAAACATTCTGGGAAGCATGTGTAGTTTTTTACTTTATTATGTATTGACATAGCTGTAACTGTGCCTTGTGGAACAGTATACAGCAGGATTTCTTTTCAAGGTGTAACACCTGTAAAAAAAGCGTTGATTTTCTTACTGGATGAACTTTTATGTATCTTTATTGTTAAGTTATTTCAGTCAAAACCCATTTGACTGAAATGGGTTTCTTCTTGCTAGATGTTCTGTATTTGTAAAATGAAGAAAACCACTATCATCACCACAACATCCAAAACAAACAACTTCTTCCCCTGGAAGAAAACAAAACAAAGCCAACAGAACATCCATCCAAAAAGACCACTCCAACAGCATCAATAAATTCTGAGTTTCCTTTGTGGCATTTCAAAGAAACCTTCTTACATAGTCTTTCTGAACGGAAGATACATGCAATAGGGGGTAAAAAAAGTTTATTGTGCATAATTTTCCTTACCTCTGTATGTGTAACTTCCACTTTATATTAATGGACTTTGTGCATGCAGGTTGAAGAGAAACACCTCTGTGTCCAAGATCTGTGTAGTGTCTTTTAAGCTATGTTCTTAACAACATTTTCATGTTTTCTGTATTTTATTGATTATAGAGGTATTTGATTTTTTTGTATGTCTTCCTAACTTTATTATAATTTTCCAAATTACTGTCAATACTTTTCCACAAGGATCCCAAGTAACAAAACACACAGTCTTTCCAGATTTCTTTCTGGGTTGGTTTTTTTTTTTTTGACTACTTGCAGGCAGTCTGTTTCTGTCACGTAGAGCACTGTAGACTGATTGACTAGTATAATGCTGTTAGCTTCATCTCTGACAGCATCTGTGTGTGTATCTGCAGGATACCAAATGCTAAGCAGGTATTCTTATTTGTTTATCCACCTGGAAAACTACTTTATTTCATAGCTGTATTTGCAGCCTGCATCAAGCTAGACTAACGATTATGATGATCTGTTTGTTTCTGCTTGGTCTTATTCACAGCTGTGCTGTTCAGCTTAAAAGCTGAAAATAGGATCAGAAAAAGAACTGCAGTTGATGCTGTAAGAGAGAAATTAAAGTCTGGCTAGCTTCCTCTGCAACTTCAGTTTTTATCAGTGTGTTTTGCACTTAAGTGGGGAGTCCAAAGTATTTTTATCTAGCTTAGGACACCAGAGGCTTCTAAAAATCCTTAAGAAGAAAACTCTTCTTAACATCACTTCTGAGTGCTAGGACTTTGATCTGTAGTGCCCTTTTCCCAGTACACAAAGCTGTTTGCTTTACTGCAGCTGAAATGAAGGTCTGTTAATTGCATGAATTAACATCAGTAACACATTGACCCTCCGCAGTAACAGTGCTGTAACAGCCAGTGAAAGCTCTTGCACTCAGATAAATACAGTAAACAAAATTGGGAGTTGTGGCTGGATTCTTCCACAGCTCCTTTAGTTTTTGGAATTACATTTTAAAATTTTAATAATCCCAGATGAGCCTAATTTTTAACGACTATGCTGGACATATTTTTTAAGGAAGCCAGAAACCAGGAAAATGTTTTTAAAAGATAAGATGCAGAAATGCTGTTTTGACATTCCTACAATTCTTTCATGGGATTCTATCACATGACTGTTGTTTTTTGTTTTTTTTTAATTCTCCCTTATGACAAGTACCAACCAGAGATACTATCAGAATACCTTTAAACTTGTTTTTAAAAATTTCTGCTAGAACTTCAGTTTACTAAGTTCTCTAGTCCACTAAACTGAAATGAGTCTGTTTATTTGGAGGGAAAAAAAGGTAAAGTAGTAGAACTGAGATGATTAAACTGATGTTGTACATTTATCTTAAAGTATGAGAGAGTTTTGTTGAAATAATTTATTATTTATTTGGGGATTTCTTTCATTAGGCTTATGCATCAGGTTTACATCTCATTTCTATTCTTGTTTGTTACAGCATTGATGATTCCAGTATGCTTGACTCTCAAGTGACAAAGTATTCATTTTTAGGGTTCAATAGTATTTCCCTGGAGATGTGTTAGTTTGTCTCTTCATAGCTTTCCAAGCCGATATCTGCAATGTGTATGCAAAGGAGAAGATAACATGTTAAAATAAGCCCGAATTCCACACTGTGATTGCCACCCTAACTAGATCTCAGTGCGCCAGGATAAGTCAGTGTGTTTACCTTTGCTGTGTTACTGTATAAAAGCAGGACATGCCAGACAAAAAAACCACTTGTTCTTGAAATGAAATTTGTCCTCATTGTTAAATAACACCTCAATTTCTTGCCCTTTCCACAAATAAATACCCTCAATCCAATATTTCTTACTAACATTAAGCCAGGTACATTTTGTACGGTTAATTAAAAGGCTGATGATGAGGAAAATCAATTAAATATGTGCTTACTGTGTCCAGGTAGCAAAGATGCTAAGCAAGCAAGCAGGATTTTGGGGAGTTTGGTTTCCTTTGAGTCTCAGCCTTTTTGTGCCCCTGCTGCCCACTGGAGGACAGTACAGCTCTGCAGAGGAGAGCATGGGCCTCATGCAGCATGCAGAAACACTGCTGTCAGTGGGTGGGAAAGCTTACTTTTCTCAAAACGCTGTGTGTAATTTCAGTTTGCTGTTACAGGTGCGTGCCATTTTATAAGACAGTATGTGACATTTTGTTAAAAGGTTTCAAGATCAAGGCATATTTACTTTAAAAATCAGTCTGTCTGGTGCTGTTCATTGTAAGTACTTTCTTCATTCAACGTAAATCAGTCCTTTTAAGAAAACACCACCCCAAAGAAAGCAGCTGTATACTGGAGGATCCATATGGGAATGCATGGAAAGGGGCATTCCACCTTGGGTCATGGAATGACAACTGTTCTGCTTGGCTGCATTCTCATGGTTGGTGATTTGTGGATGCAACGCACCTGCCTCTTTTTCCTAACCTTTCCATGTGCATGTGAAAATAATGGGTGCCATGATTCATCATTATAACAAGTGTAAATTAAGCATGTAATTTCACATGTGTTTCTTTATCTTCTTAACTCTTGAAGGAAGACTAGCACCTGACTTGCAAAGTTTTGGAAGGTTGGTATATATATGTGTGTGTGTTTATTTTTAGCGGTTTTGTCAGTTCCAAATAGGGCTCTCAAAATGGCTTCCATTAAAAGGCATATTTTTTATTTATATAATATGTCTTCTGATATTTTAAAAACATACTGTATTTATGGGCATTGTTTGCATTTCATGGGCTCTTACCTTCAGAGGGGAATTTCAAATATTGTACTTTGTATATGCTGCTTTCAACCTGGAGATGAAGAGAACTTACTTTGTTTTAAATATTCTTACCCAAGGCAATCGAAAGACGATTGTGTTATGTAAGGCAGGTTTTAAATAACAACAAAAATGTTGAGTATTTCAACAATGTGAAATACTTTAGGCATTTCAGAGGTAGGACCTCAAAAAGAAGCCTCTAATTTTAAGGAAGCAATAAAGGAATCTTTTCAAAATAGGACAGTGATAGCATAAAGTATCCATCTGTAGGCCGAAGTCTTTCTAAGAGTCTACAGGCAAACAGAACTGTCAAGTCTTACTTAAAATTGGACTTGTTTTTTATTAAAGTTTAAGACCAGACCACATAAGAGATACAGAGATGCTGGTACACATCATCACAGTTTAGAGGCTCCAGAAATATTAATAAAGATTCTGCAACAGTAGAACACAATACTGGTATTTCACAATTTGCTATCTGCTAGCACTGATTGTTTAACACATTTCTTTAAATGCTAAGAAATTAGTAGGAGCAAGTTTTGTGAAAATAATCTGGCTTGTTGCTTGTCATAAACGTTAAAATCTGAATATTGACATACCTTTTCCTTAATGGGATTGTTCTTCTCTTTTCAGCCAGATGCCCATTTTACACCTTTCTATGTGAATTAGTTTCTTGATCTCATTATATATCTGAACAGGCCAGTTCAGAAAGGATTTCTGCACGTATCAAAACCAGTTTGTTCAGTTAGAGTGTTATAGCACTAATTATTTAATCCTGATCGTGGGCATATCTGGAATGATTATACCAATCAAATCTTTCATGATTCTGACAGTTTGCAAACAGGAAAAAAAAAAGAAAAAAAAAGTATTACCATCAGGTAGCAAGACACTTATTAAGGTGAGAGGAAAGGTTTTGCAGGGCAGTCTCAATTTATGAACCTTCTTTCTCTCCAACTGAGAAAATACTTTTTTCTTAAACCCTTAATATGTGTTTAATATAATGCATCTTTTCAGCTGATATCCTTGAGGTAGGACCTATTGTTTCTCAGTACAGACATCTTTGAATAAACCCACCCGCCAAAAATAAACCCCGATGATTCTATTGACTTCACACAAGATGAGTTTACCTACCAGATTTTTGCTGTCCTAGCTTTCCAGAGTTTGTGTCACAATTGGATCTTTCTTCTAAAATGAACCAAAAAAGTGTTCATGCAAGTTTTGTCTCTAAAATTTGCATTATATCTGTATTTTTAAGTATTAGGGACCTAATGAGGCAGATGTGTGTAATGCATGAATAATTCCTGCCTGTTTACTAAATTGAAACTGTATTTGATCAGTTACGTTAGTGTATTGTACCATTCTGCTGTTACCTCTGTAGGTCATTCTTGTTGCATAGTATATGAATGCATTATATAATTTTAAACATGTTGAGAACCTGACATGGACATTATTTGCTGCAGGAATGGAAGTACTGGCCTTTATAAAGATGTATTAAAGTAATTCCTTTTACATTCCCAATACTAAACTTAATTGTTATTGTCACAGTAAAAACTAATTAGATAATGTTTGCTTGTTGTACTAAACCATGTACATAAATTCCTTAGGAAAAAAAATGCGTAATATGAAACTGTTCTAACAATCAAAACTATTCTTCTATATATTTCTAGCGCTCTATCAGCTTCCGCAGTGACAGTCGCCCGGATCTGTTCGGTGCACGACCATGGTCTCGAAATATGCCGCCTGCTAACACTAAGCGGAGAGACAGTAAACTATGGAGCGAGACCTTTGATGTTTGTGTCAATCACATGCTTACATCTAAAGAAATCAAGCGTCAAGAGGTATAATTTTTTTAACCATAAATTTCATGTTCAAAAGTCGTTTTTAAAGCATAGAGTTGAGGAATGCTAGTAGGCATTAGCATAGCACTCAAAGCTTTCCTGAAATTAAGCAGAACGTCACCACCTCCACTAGAAGCAGAATTCCATCCCTAGTCTTTATAATTCAAGCTATTTTATATGAGTATATTATTTTTTTTTAAATTGGATTATATATTTCCTGAATAAATGTGAAGTTACTAAGATACATGGTATGGTGATTGGCTGCACGTGCGTACATGTTCTGTGTGACAGTTTTTGTAGTGATGCTTGATATTTTGATGTTTCATTTTGTTGTTTTAGTAATTATAGATGAGCGTGCTATTTCAGGAACAGGTGATTCGTATGCACAGAAATGCATAACCATTTCCCTTGTTGGAAAAGAGTGTCTTCCAGGAAGTTTTCACTGCTAGAAAGATGAAATATTGATCAAAAGATGTATCTTCCAAAGTGTGTGGGGGAGTCTGTGGCTTTAATGTGTTGTACATGATGGATTCTAAATAGTTCATGTTACAGTCAATGACAGCTCCAGTGGAATCAAGAGGTTTTTTTTTCTACAGAAATTTCTAGCTGGTATCAGTAGTTTATAACAATCTCTCTGAGAATATTTCAGAGACTGAGTCATAAACAGTAACATCAAGCATTTCTTGTGCGGATTTTAACATTGTACCAGAATTAATAGGGAAGAACTTTTAAAATTGAGAACTTCAAAGGCAGCTTATTGAAAAATAAACTGTAGAAACTGTTTGCATAGTGTGACAATCATTACTGTCTTGGGGCAGAAGCCAGGACCCTTCATAAGGCACAAATAAATGAGATGTATTGCAGGAGGTGTTGCTTGAGGGCTCTGTGTTGCATTGGTTCTTGTACCGTGTGCCTCGGCAGCGTACCTGAACCTGAACCTGAGCCGCTGCCCCGCTGCGCTCTCCGTTAGCCGCACGACGGCAGTCCCCCCGCGCGTGCATGGTCGAGCCGGGAGAATCTGCACTAGCTGGAAGTGTTCTTCCACGACTTAGGTGGCTTGAAAGCCTTGGCTGTAAAGTTAGTAATTCTAACGTCGTTAACTTTTACTGTACCCCAGTTCAGAATGAGATCATGCAATAAGTAAACCCAGTATTATTTTGATAAACCAGTGTATTAGGTTGGTGGTTATTAGTTGACAGTAAAGTAGAGCTCAGCTTTCATAACAAAAATTGAACTGGTACCAAAATGAAAGTGCTCACTACCCCAGAAATGCTTTAAAGAAGATCTATCTTTTACTTACTAGGCCACCTGGAACTTTTACCACTGCATGTGTTAAAATGAAACACAACAAACTCCTCTGAAATTAGTTGTATAAATGGTTAAGATACAGTTGAGTCAAAAATATCACACTGAAGATAGCTCCCCCATCTGGAAACACATACATTAGAAAAAAATTGATTCGGCTATTTCAGATGAGCATTTTATGACCAATCTGATATAGCTCTGTTTTTAAAAATAACTGCATGTGATTCTGTAGCAATGGAATAAAGCCTTATTTTATGTTTGCAATTAGATTTAGCAGAGAAATTCTGATACATGGTATTAAGACAGCTATTCAGAATATAACACCAACTCAACAAGTCAAGTACAGATCAAATAAAGATATTTTATGTGTCTCTCTTTACAGGCTATCTTTGAACTTTCACAGGGAGAAGAAGACTTGATAGAAGATCTGAAGTTAGCGAAAAAGGTATGTTTAAAAAAAACCCCAAAACCACACACACAAAAAGAAAACAAACCACAACAAACAGTATTTCTTGTTTTATATCACTTTTAAAATAATCCTTGATTTTTGTAATTGCTAAGACAGTAAGGGGGCAGGGGAGAACCCCAAACATATTTCTGTTTTTCCATTCTTTCTGAAACACTTAAATGTGCTGCTTTAATTTTTGTTTGTAAATATGAAATTGATAGTTTAAGCTTATGAAGCTAAAATATTCTCAGCAATTTGTCTGGTTTTATTTACAGGGAGCTTTAAATGCTATCACTAGTTTTTCAGCTACCAATGGCGCATTAATTACAGAGCTGTCTTTTTTTTCTTTTCAGGCTTATCATGACCCAATGCTTAAACTTTCCATAATGACAGAGCAAGAATTGAACCAAATTTTTGGAACGCTGGATTCCCTAATTCCTCTACATGAAGGTAAAACCCCTATATTCTCTCTCTGCGTTACTATTGCATGTAGAATTACAGTCATCTAGTTCATTAAGTGAAGCTTCTCTTCTTTTTTTCTAATCATGATTAGATCTTCTTAGGCGACTTCAAGAAGTCAGGAAACCTGACGGATCAACAGAACATGTGGGCCGAATCCTTGTGGGTTGGGTAAGGCAGAGTTTTTAATGAATTTGGGGACTTTAGTTTGGAGCTGCAACATAGTTTTTATCAGGCAATTGCCTTTCCATACCTAGCATAACATGACAAAAAAATATTCTCAAAGTATTTTTGAAAGGTAAGGCAAGTGTTGAGACATAATGAAATTTTTTGTTTCTTTTCAGGTATTTTCAATGAAAATATTTAGACCAGGATGTTGTTTTAGAGCTCTTGCTATTCAGGAGATGAGCAGTATTTAATATGCTTTAAGTAAAAATCAAGAGTCAGACTAAAGTTTGTCTGATATAGATAATAAAAATCTGCCCCCATTTGTATTCTGGTTTCCTCGGGAAATGAAGCTTGAACAGTCACATTGTGTAAGGGCACCCTACAGTTATTTCTGAATGTCAGTCTGTTCCAGGCGAGGCAACAAGCAGTTGTTAGTGCTGTCGAAGTACCAGTTTTCTAAAAGTTTGTTAAAATAAGGCAGGCAGGGGTACAAGTGAGATGCTACTGCTGCCCCACAAAAGAAGAAGTCAGTAAGTTCACTTTCACTAGCATCCTACAACATAAATACTGAAAATAGTTTTTGTTAGCTTTGTTGATAACATTGCTCATTATATTTAAAAAGAGCTTTTTTTAAAAGGATTTAGATATGTGAAAAATTTATCTGTAAGTATATGTAAATTTAGCAGGAAAAAACGGGCTTGACGTTTTTAAGGGATTAGGTGATAACAGACATGTTGCAGCTCTGCATGAAACAGTGCCTATTGTAAACATGAGAAAAATGATCAATACTGGTACATTATGCAAAGAAAAAGAGCTAATTTTTGACATTTACAAGCTTATCATTAACTATTTGCATTAAGTAATTTTATTTTCTGGTGTGTTTGAACACTGGTGAACTTCTTTTGGTCCAAGTATTTCCGAGTCTCATTTCCTCTGTTAAAGATTTTATGTATGTTGTGTGTAAATATAGCAGTTTTTGTAGGTGGATATATTCTTCTAATCAACATATAAACTAGGGTTTTTTCAGATTTAAAGCACAATTCTGTCATCTTAGTTTGGTCAAGGTTCTTGAGGGCAATATAGGAGTTTGAATACAGAAGTTTGCTTATCTAGAGAAGGCCAGGCGGGAGTGCACATTCCTAGGCTTTCGTTTGCATTCATAATTAAAATCAGACTTTGGTTATCAACTATTGTTTGCACTAAGTACTGCTCAGTCTTAACTCATGGATATTTTTAATGTTTTGGAATAATCTTGGAGATGTCTAGGAGCTGAGAGATGAGCTATTATTTCTAAATGATTTAAATGATGAACAAGGTGTTAAGAGGACCTTTGTAAACCTTGTCCTTGTTGGAAACATTCTCATCAATAAATTGTGGATAAATCTCCAGGAAAAAAGATTCTCAGCATGAGTTCTGACATCCTGAATCATTTGAAACTTCCTGTATAGCAAACTGTGCCTTGTTGCAGCTGCGGAATGATTTATTGCTTTCCTCAGCTTCCGTGCCTGAACTCCTATGACAGCTACTGCAGCAACCAAGTAGCAGCCAAAGCATTACTGGATCACAAGAAACAAGACCACAGAGTGCAAGATTTCCTACAGCGGTGCTTAGAGTCTCCTTTTAGTCGCAAACTGGACCTTTGGAATTTTCTTGACATCCCAAGAAGCCGTTTGGTGAAATACCCATTACTACTCAGAGAAATTTTGAGACACACACCAAACGACCATCCAGATCAGCAGCACCTTGAAGAAGCTGTGAGTTACCATTGGGTTTGGGTGTTTTTAGGAGACTATAGCACTTTTAGCTTATTAATGAATTACGAGACACTAGATAAAATACAGAAATGCTACAACTTATACGAACAGCCGAAACTAATACATGAAATATCTACTCCCGCTCCCCCAATTAAATCCTATTTCAGTAGCAAAGCGATTAAAAAAAAAAAGAGGAGGTGAGTAGGAGGGGTTTCCCACAGCTGTTGTCTGATCCTCGTCCATTTTGTGTTTACCTTTCGATGTTGTTTTCCATTCTAATCTAAGTTGGGTAATGTGAAGATTTCTTTTCAGGTTTTAGATCATTTAGTTAAATTTTATTCCCTGGCTTGAGACCTTACATAACCTCTGAATCTAGATTAATTATCATCTTTGGGAATGTTGCTGGAATTTGCTTTAATTCTGTTTTTTATTTGAAATAACATTGCACTTCCTGAAGTAAAACCAGGGGGATAAATCCATGGCTTTAAAACTTCCTTGTTAATAGAAAGCAGCCTGATTCAGATATTCTGAAAGGTTTCTAAGATTTCTGTTCTTTCCCAGATATATACATAAATATAAAAAAATCCAGTGAAACCTGCACACATGCAAATGCGTATCCAGGAGTAAAAGTGTTTACTGTGGTGGATTTGTTGGACACGCACTTCTAAATTAATGAATAAATAAATATCAGTATCCTACGGCTTTTGAGTAGCATTTAAATATAAGTCAATGTCATTAATATTTTGAGGACAAAATTTATGATTTGCCTAGATTGGAATATTTTGCACGTTTTAGTATTTCTTTGCTGAAAAATGACAGCCCTGCTTTTTTTGGAGAGTGCATGTTTCAAAACACGTGTGCCTGACCACTGCTATTGCTTCCCCAAATCCCTTGCCCAGCTCAACTACTCTCGTTAAATTGAACAACTGTGGTTTAAATTCAAAGCTTGGATACTTGCATTTAGGTGTAATGTATAAAGTACGCTTTCCCCTTTTGCATATTCTTTTAAACCCAAACAAAAAATCATAAATATCTCAGAGAATTCTCTGCTTATTTCTAAGGTTTGGTTTTCTACATAATGTCTGACCATATCTTTTAAAAAATATTTTTAAATACTTCCAGTACTTGTATTTGGTAATTGTTTAATAAGGTATAATCAGGATTTTTTTTTTTTTTTTTTTTGATATTTCAATAGCCTTATATAGCTTTGTGGTATTCTGCTTCAGCAGAATACTGTTCATCTTTGAAATGATGTATTTCATAGATTGTGTATTTGCCAAGTTAAATTAGGAAAGAGAAATTACTCTATGTTGTTTGCTATTAACACTGTTTTAGGTTTATGAATTACATTTGTCTCCCTGTCTGGCAATTTGTTATGAGCACATTGGGCCAAGCTGAGCCCTGATAAATCCCCTCGGATCAGTAGATTCTTGAATTCTCTGTTTGGGCATGTATGTCTCAGCCCATTCCCCTGCTCCACCTCCAGTTATTTAACAGAGGAATTTGATCAGTCTAAGCAACCTATGAACATTATTAGGCCTGACTAAAATTAACAGAACTTCACATCTACATGCGCAATTAAGGAGCCATATTTTAATTTTCAGACAAATTGATCTCAAGGTCCTTAAAGAGTGTGTAGTATAAGGAAGTTCAAGATGGGGAGTGCAATTTTATAGAAAAGGCGAAGCTTTATTTTAATCTAGGGCTTTTTTAAGTAAAAAGGCAAAATAGTTATTACTTTTAACTGTAAAATTGCAGGTATGTGCAAGTAGTGGAATTGTAAAATAAAATTATCTTATTTCCAGAGGGTAACTTTCATAATGAACAGAAGTTGAGAATTTGGTGTTTTGGGTTAGTTGCATAGTGTGCAGGATAAGGATCTTAGAAGTTCTTTTGTTTCTTGTTTTCTTTCTTGCAGCTGTTTTCAGATAATTATAATCTATTTTAAATAAATATTTTTAAGGTAGGTTATTTGTTCTCTGTTAGAAACAATGATAAAGCCAAACTAAAGTGTCTTTGTACACTGTAGTCTGTTTAATTCTGTTGCTAATACTATAGACTGGTCTACATAAATGCATTAAAAATACACTGTAAATCAGAATGTACTGTCTTGTAGCTACAGTTCAAATTACTAGGACACAGCTCAGAATATTGGAATGTATTTAAAGGTCATGTATTTTCATTTTTCTGTAGATAAATATAATTCAGGGCATAGTGGCTGAAATCAACATAAAGACTGGTGAATCTGAATGCCAATATTACAAAGAGAGACTTATTTATCTTGAAGAAGGTCAGAAGGATTCATTGATTGATAATTCACGTGTCGTGTGTTGTCATGGTGAACTGAAGAACAACAGGGGAGTGGTAAGGAAAAATATTTTGTCATAAATAGCTTTTAAAGAGATACTCATTTTGCGTGACAGTTAAGAGAGTTGTGAGTATGGTAAGTGAAGAAACATCACCCTCTCATATATAGGAAGTTGATAAATATTAACTATTATATATTACACTCATCTTTTTTTGTTGTTGGCAGTCAAATATCTGCATATGGAAGTAATAAACTTATATGTGTCTCTGTCTCTTAAGGTGACCTAACTATCCTGGCTAAATTGTAAATGGATAAATTTCATTAAAACTTGCAGGAAAATACCACAACAAATAAGAAACATACTTCTGCTCTCAGAGACATGATAGTAATGTCTGTAATGACACACACAATGTAGTAACAAATTTAAAATGTGTCAAAGGCTGTGGTTACTAAGAATGCTTTACTTCATTATTTGTTGAATTTCAAAGAGAATTTGTGGACCAGAGAAGTTTGGTGTTTGATACTGCAAATTGCGGTCTCCAGCAGTCTGCAGTATTGATAACTGTCATAAGCTGAGATTTCCAATTTAAAAAAATAATGAACATGCAGATTAGTAGAGATATTAATAGAATAGAACACAGTCATTCTTAGAGGGGTTTTTTCCTAGGTCAGCTACAAACAAGACGAAATTTTGAATGGACACGGAAAAAAAATCATTTTCTCATTAACAGAGCTTATGAAAGTTTTATTTAAAAACAAACAAAATAAGTAGAATTCTAAATGCATTTCTCAGCATTGGGAGCGCTTCTATGTAGCGTGTTTATGCATACAATGGAAAGATCATATTTTACCATACGGCTGAAATAGAAAGATTAATTGGAGGCTGTTTTCTGGTTCAACTGATAAGGTTCAGCCCGGCAGTTAATGTATAGCAAACTAGCAGGAACAAACTGGCAATTTTCATCTTTCTAGTGAGCTCTGTTTACTCCATCCACACTACCCCACCTTTCTTTGGTAGCATAACATTAAATATACAATCAATTCTTTTCAATTTATGAGCAGTATTTAAAATTCCCCAGCGTTTTTGTGAGGTTTCCACACTAATGTATTTCTTGAATACAGCTGACAGCGGGATATTTTTGTTTCTGTGTTTCTTTGATTTGGGGTGAAAAACAGATCAAACCATTTCTATTATAATGTTATCAGTCTCCTTTTCACACCTGCTATTACAAAATATTAGCTTTTGCAGCAAATTAAGGGTTCTCACCATTGAAAAGAGTTTCATGTGACTCCCACTAAAATCAGCTGTAACAAAGCTTTATGTTACGAAAAATCTGCAATGTTTTGTGGATGGTGGTCTGAAAACTGAGTTTCAAACTAAACCAGATATTTTTGCTGGACATTTAGAATATGAAAAAAAAACCCAACCCCAACCCTACTGACAAGCAAACATCTGTACCTGTGTATATCTCTGATGTTTAATCTCACACATTTTTGCTTTCTTTGATATTTCATTTATATGAACGGTAGCCATTTGCCAAACATCTAAACTGAAACACAAATTGGATAGAATAAGGAACAAGCAAAACCTTTAGGTGTGTGTCCTGCAAAGACTTAGAGGCACAAGTGGAAAAAAAATGGACTATTCATGGATATAGAATGAAGCATCTGTTGTGGAAAAACAGAATGACGATGGGAGTTTTTCAGTATCAGAAGACTGCCAAGGCACATTGGGAAAGGTTTCTGCTATAATTACCTCTTTCATTGTAGTTTTCTGAAAGTGTAAGCTACTGGAAGAGGAGACAGTATGCTAAATGGATCTGAAGATCTATCTTGTGTTAAAAGTGCAATAATGTGTCTTCTGAGGTTTAAAGTCAGGTCAACTTTAGAAGCAAAGATCTCATGATTGGGAAGAAAATTTTGGCAGTGAAAAAAGATTAATTTTGGTGCATGATATCAAGTAAAATAATTTAAAATTTCAGTTTGTTATTGGAAGACACTGGAAATTGCAAAACGGGAGGAGCAACATAATTTAAAGATGGTAACAGGTGACTTGTGCTACCTAGGAGCAAAAGGAATTTTCTGAGCTTCGGAGAGCTGTAGTGAAGTTACATGTGAATTGTAAAAAAGATTGCTCATAATTGTTTATTGAAAATGTTTGAGTGAATACGATTGCCTGTTTCTTAGTAACACAGACAGTAAAGAAAAGTTAAAGTGGATATCAGAAAAAAGAATGCTTATAAGCATGCTGCTGTAGAGAGAGCTTTGAAATGCCATTCATGACAGTTCAAGGCCTCAACACTAAAAGATTAATTGGGATCATGACATAAGAAACTGAGAAAAGGACAGGAAAAATGATTTTAGAAGTTTTAAATTGTTATATTTACATACTTATATGCTGATGTGCCGTAAGACCTTTAAATAGTGGGAAGAGATGAATTCTTATTTATTTTAACTGTTGCAAACGTAAGGTTATAGTGTACCAGAGTTTAAATAAATTTTGCTTTATGATTTTCTAGCAAAGCAATAATGCATTATTATTTACTGATTTTTAACAGAAACTGCATGTCTTCCTCTTTGAAGAAGTGCTGGTGATTACTCGGGCTATCACCCATAACGAGCAGCTCTGCTACCAGCTGTATCGGCAGCCGATTCCCGTGCGGGAGCTCGTGCTGGAAGACCTGCAAGACGGAGAGGTGCGACTGGGTGGATCCATCCGTGGCGCGTTCAGCAACAATGAGAGAAGTATGGCTACGCCTTTATTTTTTATTTGCTTATAGAGGGTCAGTATAAGCTTAAGGCATCTGCCAATGAGATAGCCGAGTGTTTGCTCTAAAATCCGTATTACCTACATCCAACATCTTGATTTTTATTTCAGACTTACTTATTATGTTGTCACTTGTTTCTTTAAGATTGTTACGCAAAGTTCACTATATTGATACTGGGATTTCTCCACACACTTCTGTACTGAATTGAGGAGGAGAGAATATGTAGACTTTAGTGGCCAAACCACCAAATAATAAGAAAGTGCATTTTGAAATCTTAAGTTAAGCTTTAGCTTCTATGACTTTTCTTGTATTATGGAGACATCGATTGATATTCCGTAACTCAGTCTTTCAGCTGACAGATAATTAATGTAGTGCAGTGTTAAGACTGCAGCTATTCATGTTGATATTGAGGTAAGAGTTAATGTCCTTCTAATTAAGCATATTATAAAGATGCTTGTTTCTGTTGTAAGGGTCCTTTTAATGTCACCTATCTTGTGAAAACTTTGAGAGTTTTTTGTATGTATTTGCTTTATTAGTGAAGTGAATGGAAGAGATGAGGCAATCTCCAGCTGACACATGGCACAGTATTTAGTGATGGTTTTGGAAATCTGCTTTGCAGAGAAGTAGGGGAGATGCTAAAGTGTGGGAGAAGCCTTAATCCTGCTGATTCACTTAAAGCTTTAGAGGTAGCTCATGCGTGGCAGAACCAAAATTGTTTAATCGGGCAATAAGACATTATTAGAAGTGCTTGTGGGTGTTCCGTGTTCTTGCCACACAAAACAAGGAGGTAACCCAGACTCTTCTCTCTGGTCTGACATGGTATTGGCAGCAAAACATTGTAAGTCAAAGATTTTTACAGATTCTGTTATTCTAATATACTGATTAGATCCATTCAACGAAAGCATTCAGTGTTTTGATATGTATTGTTTCTTTCAGTCAAAAACTTCTTTAGAGTCAGCTTCAAAAACGGATCTCAAAGCCAGTCTCACTCACTCCAAGCCAATGACTCATTCAACAAACAACAGTGGCTTAACTGCATCCGCCAGGCCAAAGAAAAAGTTACGTGTGCAGGCAAAGCTGGCGTGCTCAACGCGGAAGCACGTTTTCTTTTGTCACCAAATGGAAGCAGAGTACCCCAGGGAGAAACCACGCTCGAGCAAATGGACCATTCGGACTGTGAGTCAGACTGTAGTATGGACACCAGCGAGATCAGCATTGACTGTGAGCGTATGGAACAGACCAACTCGTGTGAAAATGAAAAGCAAATAGAAACCAATGTTTGACAAAAACTTACCATTCACGGAAGAAAATCTGTCTCCTACCTGTACAGTATTTGCATTCCATACCTGGAACCATTTGGAGAAGCACTTTTAAAATAATTTTTGTGACAATGTCAATGCAGTTCTTGTATTCGTACCTATGAGTGTAGTACTGTAACTGCTGATCTGTATAAGCTGGAATCTCTTGCAACTCATGTCCTGTGATTATATTCCATAAACATCTAAGGTGGATGAAAGAGGTACTTGACCAGTTATTCTCAATGTCCTGCTGTAAACAGAATCTCAAAACTACTGTTTATATGTGCATTACGTAAAGAATCTTTTCATAATTTTTGAAGTACTTTATTTGCCCTTTAATGGGGCAGCTGAAGATGTGGACCCGATATGAAGTTTCAGGATGGGTGTCAAGATAATAAGTTTTCATAAAGGCATGGAAGGAAAAAAAAGTGTCTTAGGAAAAAACCCCAACCACCTTGCAATAACCAATCCGAACTGTTGCAGTGTTAAATCAGTAAGAACTAAAAACAGCAGGCCATGTAACCAGTAACTTTTTTAGGGATTAATTTTTCAAAATGAAGCACTGTCCCAAAATCCAGCAACCAAATTTATTAAAATCTGGTCAGTTAAAAGTGGTCAGCGTAGTGCTGTGGTTTATTTATCAAAGCATATAATGCTTAAAATAATCAACTTAAAAAAACCCCACCACCCAACTGCAACCAAACCTCTACAGCCAGCACTGAATGAAATGAAATGCCGAGAATACGGGGTATTTGTAAATTAGCTGGTAGTTTGCTTGCAGTGCCATAATATATTTTATCCTGAACAGGATAAGAATGGAAAAAACCTTTTGCTTGTCAATAGGCCCTCTTCAGCATTTTGCACTCCACTGACCTCCACTGTTGGTTTTAAACACCACTAAACTAATGATAAAATATTTAATTTTCTGTAAATGTCTGTTTACAATTACATGTAGTTGGTTTTTAAACTAAGTGACAATTTTATGTAAATGGTGCTCTACAAATACCCTATGGGATTATGTAGAGAAAGTTTAAACCAAAAGGGAATTGCTTTTCCTTTAGGATGTATTACATCCTTTATGTTTTTCTCAAGTTTTGTTTTAAAAGTTTTTGTTACATTTAATCTCATGCTGTAATTGGAAATGTTACTGTGTTTCCTGGTGGCTGATTTAATCTACTCATTATGATGAGAACAGATGAGTCACTTAAATGCAGTCTAAAATACTCAGTTCAACATCTTTTGACTTTTCAGGAATCCCTGGGTAATATTTTATTTCTTAGTATGAGAAATAATGCCAGTGCTGTATGGCAAGCTATGAAAATGATATATTAATAAATTTAAGTGATCCTTAATATTACACAAGATAACCTGTGCAAAGTACTCGTACCAACGAAAGTAGAAAAACTGCTAAGTTATTGCCAAAAACGTATTTCTTGTGTTCTACAAGTTTACAGAAAATAGTAAATGTCAATTATCGTACATATATATATGCTGATGCACATTAAAGAAATCAGTGTGACAAGATGATAAACAATATAAACCAAGGTATTTTTATTTTTTAAAAAAAGTCATTTTTACCCTATAGAACGTATTTCTGTATTTATAGTTTTTAAAAAAGCCAGTCTTCTTTTCTGTTTCAGGCTTTGTAATTTATTTCAACTGCTTCATTTTTAGAGCTGAATGAGTATGCCAGTGAAGATGAGAGAAAGGAAAAATTTGCAGAAGAAAAGGCGTAGGAAAGCATATTAGGTGATGAACCGTTTTCATAAAACCTGTTCAGCACAGTGTTTGAAAAGAATGAAAAGTATGTAGAGTGTTCAGATAGAGAAGAAAGAATGAATGTGTGTATTGACTTTTTTTTTTTAATACTAGCCTTAAACTTTTCTGGAAGCATTTCAAATAAATTACATTAAACCATTGTGATTTTTGTTTGGTTGTTTGTGCAAGAAGACTACAAAAAGATTTCAACGGCGCACACAGTGAGTCTTAACATATGTGACCAATGCTTATATTTTGGTTCTCGTCAGAGTATTACATGTTTGGATTTAATTTGCTGAATACCAATATTTATTTTGTATAAATATAAAATATGAATGAAGACAGAAGTCACTGCACACCATTCAGCACATTGTATTATATAGTCAATTTAGTAAGTAGGTGGAACAAAAAATTAATATCCTGCAATCAGTTTCTCTCTCCTGATCCTTGTAGGTCACATCTCTACTAAATATGTATCATTCCAAAACATTGAAATGATGAATATTGAGGCATGTAAAAAGCCACCAACCGGCCAGTAAATCTCAGAAGATTAATTTAGATTTGTGTGCTATCATTTAGCATAGTGTTCAACATACTGCAGTGCAAGTGTTTCAGTTCTGCTTTGCAGTAGACATGGACTTAACAACTGATTTGATATAATAAAGCTTAATGATGTTTTTTTCAAATCACCATGAGGAATAAGACTTCCACTTTAAGAATCCTAATATTATTTTGGATTTGATTAGCTTGCTTTGTTTCTAGCACTTTTAAATTGCACTGCTTTTAAAAGAATGACTCGTGGTGGTGGGGAGTGGGGCATGGACAATAAAACATAACAAAAAGGATGGGTAAAATGCTTAATGCAATGTAAAGTGGAAATGTAATGTATGTATGTTGGTGTTCGTTGTGGTTAGTAATCCTGGTGTCAGCAGAATGGACTGAGAAGTTGCAGCAGGGAACTGCCATGCATAATGCAGCCATGCAGTACTCGGCAGCCTCTGCATGATTTTTATGCAGAAAATTGCTTCTGATTTCTCAGGTCACCCACTGTTGCGTGTATAGTGCTTCCATTAATGAGACAGTTCAAAGCTGTGTAATCTTCTTATCTGATCTCCAACGGATCTTAGATTAGAAAACTGCAGATGGTGGATGAGTTCCAGCTCCTCTAACTCTGAGGTAGGAGTACTCTGGATCTCACAATTTGGGAGAAGATTGAGTGATGAGGCATCTTGCTCTCAAGAGTTGGAAGTCAATAGTCTGATGTGACGGCTTCATACCTTTTATTGACACATCTTATCAACCTGTTCATTCTTTTATTCCTGGTGAGAACAGACAGTGTACTCTTGTCCTGTGGAGAGATCTGATGAACCCAGAAGTATTAAGGCAAAGGCATAGTTTGTCTTGACCAAGAAAGAAAGGTAAGCAAAGAGAATGCCCTTAAAGTCTTTGAAATATATGGGTCCCCTGAAACTACAAAAGAAAATGTAACTGTCTGTGGTCTTTGGTTCTGTAGATTTGGTCTGCAGCACTGAAAAGAACAATGCAAGGATGAAGACCTGTCTCCTGGAATACAAAGTTCCGCTATGAGACAGCAGGAGCACTTAAGTTTAAAGTCTGTGAAGCTCAGTGCCAGGGAATCGGTTGCCAGAATTTGGGTAAAAGACAGGCCCAAAGTTGAACTCCAAGGTAGAGAAGGTATTTGTCAGTGGTGACTCCTATTCAGCATGACCCACCTGAACCAAGGGTATTACTTTAGGAATGCCTCCGCAATTGTGGGAAGCAGATTTCTTGAGGTTTCACAGAGATTTCTAGAGTTTGAAAGATATATCAGAACATTTACATGTCAGTTTAATCAACTGTTTTTGAAAAAGTTGATGTTTTATGGTGACACTCTCTGACACTTAGATCCTGAGAATCAAGACTGCTAACAGAGCCAGAAACTGAATTCTGTATAAATGGAAGATTTGTTTCCTTTGAATATGGGCTTCCTGTTCCAGAATGGACAGTTCTTCCATATTTAATGCTTACTCATGAATACTGATTTTTAAAAATCTGTTCCACAGGTTCCTGCTGCCATCTACTGGAAATAATTGCGTGTTTTTAGTGCTGATTGGATTACTTTAAACATTTAAAGATTTTAAATGTGTTAATAATTATAAAATTAAAGTATTTTAAAAAATACAAGTAGATATTTTCAGACTTTTGCCTGTGGATCGTAAATTTGTTAGAAAAAAAGACTAGGTGAATTTCTGCTACTAATCCCTAGCTTTACAGAGGCAAGCCAAGACTACTTCCCCAGTCTGTCTCACCTTTTGCTATAATGGGCATATTTTCTCCATGGATGGTAAATGATGCTAAAGCTCTTTCCAAGTGTGTAACTTGGGTTTTATTTCTGAATTTTCTGAAGGTGCCTCTCTTTGCATGGTCTGTGAAGAAAGTTTTATTAGACAGTTCTCCCATCTTTGATCTCTTGGCATCTAAAATTTAGTAAGCATGAATACCCTTGCTCAAAATTAGCACTTAAACATTTGAAGAAATGAGATGTGTTCTGCATCACTTAGAGCAATTTCTGGGAAGTAAAATAGTAATTTCTAGTTATTTAAATTAAACTGCAACAATATACTCAGGCTAAATAGTATTTTGCGTTTTTACATTTGCTTTCTTAGAAGAGTACTGAGGTAATATCTGGAGCAAGCACCCAAGGCTTGTTCCTTGAGCATGGAGCCTTATGCAACCCTCCCTTATAAATGTCTTTTATTTTGTGGCTATTAATCTGATCTAAATCTGTATTACTAATGTATTACTATCTGATTTCAGAATCAAAGGCATCTGCAGCTGCTCTGTACTTGGGTGGGAAACCACTTGTTGCAAGCCAGGGAGTCACGGTTGAATGCTTGGCAAATATCAGAAACCACAGAAACCAGAAACTAGAAAGGCAATAAGGTGACAGCTTTTATAACCTTTTTTTTTTTTTTTTTTTGCTTCAGAGTATTCAACTAATCTCTTCCTATGATTTTCATCATATGAACCTTTGTTTTGCAAACTGGGATTCTTGCTACCTATTTTATATCTATCAGGATATAAGATTCGTAGTGGTACAGTGATCCAGAATTGTTATATCATTTGTCAAGTAGTACTTAGTAATTTTTGTGACAATCTCTCCCAGTCTTACATTTATTAATACATAAAATAGTTTTGTACAGCTGCAAAGACACATTTTTAAAGCAAGTGGTACCTTAGGAAAACATCTTTGTATGTTGTTTGGTAAATGAGCAAGGCTTCTTCAGACACTGTTTGCATTTGTTATGACACATGCTTATGATGTTTATACTTCTCGGTATTGAACACGTCTAAATACATTGTAAAGGTGCTTTAGCATATTTTCCAGTATTTGTAGCGAGAGGAGGCGGTAGTAAGCATACTTCTCACAGTCACAGGGTAATAGGCAGTAGCTTCCTGACCCTGTTAACTTTTTTTTTTGTAGTGGTTTCTTTAGTCCTTGCTGAATTTATTGGAATGGCTCTATAGTTGATCCATACAAAGTGGCTGCACTCCAGAATTACTGGAATACAGTGAAGACGTGCAATTTAGACCCAGTGTTTCTGCTGAAGTCTTTGAAATCTTACTGTCATAT
Source organism: Chionis minor (assembly GCA_013398295.1). Taxonomy (NCBI): domain Eukaryota; kingdom Metazoa; phylum Chordata; class Aves; order Charadriiformes; family Chionidae; genus Chionis; species Chionis minor. Next base: position 113,446 of record VZSF01010518.1, on the reverse strand, counting down.
GGTTATTCGCTGTCTGTGTGGATAGGTCTTAATCTAATGTGAACACTATGTCAGTAGAGGTATGATAATTCAAACAAGCAAGGAAATAGATGTCATGTATATATAGACACACACTAAAATTGTGTTTCCTAAAGAAAAAAAAAAAATCATATATACTTACTACAGCTATTCCATATTAACTTAATGGCTACTGGAAGACATAATTTTATTTTGAAAATTCTTTCACCTGCCCAAAGCGTAGATGCTTTTTTCAGTAATTCTTCTGGAATAAGAATAGACAATGTGGTTGGAAGGACCTACATTAAATAAATGTGAACCCATTTCTGGAAGAAGTTTGTCTTACCTAACTTTAAAATACCCGTTAAAGATATCGCACAGCGTCCCCAAAGAATTTCTTCCTGTACTTAACTTCTATGGCTAGACAGTTTTTTCTAATGTTTAACCTAAATCTCCTTTGATACAATTTAAACCCCATCCCAGTCACCAAGGACACGGAGAATATTTCCTCGTCCGCAGCAGCATCTTTCGTATTTGTAACTACTGTTACTTATCCTCTCCCTTCTAGACAAAACAGTGCCATTTTTTCCAGTCTTTCATACGACGGTTTAGATTCATGCAGCACAAAAGAATGATTAAATATGTTCCCAGAAGTTACAGCAAAGAAAAGAGTGTATGTGTAAAATGAGAGTGAGGACACCAGCTTAGCTCTGTAGTATTACTGGTCATCTGTGAATGTGGGCAAACCAGCTATAATCAAATCCAAACACCAATCAACTGAACTAGTTGTATATTGAAGACATACACAGTCTGGAAGTGATTTGAACAGCTTTGCTAATTCAAACTTAATAAAACAGGTTGACATGTTTGGAGATGTATAATGTATCAACACAGACTTAAATAACACTAGATTGGTATTTCTATTTTTTTTCCTTGTATATGGAAATTCTATTTGAACCGAGGTAAAACACAGCAAAAATATTCTGATAATGTATCAACTTATCTGTAATATTCTCTTTACCACCACTGAACCTTCGCAGAGGCAGGACATTGAATTCTCAGGGAGACAGTCTTCGTTTATCTATAGGTTGAACACTGCATTTCTGGGTTTTATTACCTCTGGATAATCGAACACCGTGTTTCTGCAATTACATAAATGTTTGGCGTTACGTTTCTGTATTTTATGTAAATTATAGTTATAGATACTAATTACCCTAGTTAAACTTGGCTGGCTCCCCAAAGACTTCTAAGAAGAAACTAATAATTATTAGCTTATCTTCTTCTAGCACCCTGGAGGCTACCATTAGCACAAGACCATTTGTGAGTTGGTAAGTTATTTCTGACTTACAGGTAATCTAAAAAGAGATCAATAAAGTAAAAGGGCTAGATTAAAATATTTGTTCCTGGCATAGGAAAAACTTTGCATTTCAGCTCGGTAGCTGCTTTTGAGATGATGATACAAATAACCGCAGTTATCAGGATTTAATATAATTGGTATAAGTAACTAATTAATGTATGCATTTGTTCAACAACTACAGCACTAGTATAATTCTAACTAAGAAAACAAAGCGTGGGCTTTTACTCTTTTGCTAGTTACTTGTAAAACTAAATATCCAGTATTTGAATTTCCTAGGCACTGCAAGAATGGGTTATTTTCAGCAGGCACCTCTCAGTTTCAATTCAGTGCATCCCTCAGAGCAGCTATCCTTTTACTACTATCCTTAGTAAAAGATAAAATTTTGCCATTATGTGTAAAATGTAAAGTGTCACCGTGGCTTTACTCTGAGTTATGCAGCTGCTGCACTTGTGACTGCTGATAATTTACACAGCAAAGAGTTCAGCCTTATGCGTTAGGTAACGAACATGGCAATGAATGTAAGCTCACAACTACCAAGTAAGCACACAGGAGATTTGAAAAATTGTAGGTGAGTTTTTCTTAGACAACACTGCAATTTCTGTAACTGAAATTACAGATATATGATTCCAAACCTGTGCATTACTTTGCCAGTTTAGGGAAGTAATGGACTGAGCGTGCACAGCAGATTCGCTGATGATGAGCAGGGAAGCTGTAATGTTTTGCTCTCTCCTGCCACAGCAAGAAGCTACCTGACCTGCTCAGGTACAAAGTGCTAGGCACTGTGGGGTTTTAAAATTAGGCAATTCACCATTTTAGTGCTTTGTAATGATCTTCATTCTGCTGAGTTGAGTTTCACATATTCACAGCCTTCTTATACCAGAAGTTACGAGCCTTGCAGCAGGGGTGGCAGAGGTGAGGTGTTCACCTTCTGATGCCTCCAGTGCGGGTGTAGAACAGACAACACGAGGTAACAACGCCTCAAAGGACCGCGGAGGCGGCCGGCAGAGCTCCTCTGTGAATACCTGACAACCGTGTAGATGTGATGGTGCGCTGGTTTTGGCTGGGGTACGGTTAATTTTCTTCATAGTAGCTACTATGGGCCTATGTTTTGGATTTGTGCTGAAAACAGTGCTGATAATACAGGGATGTTTTCATTGTTGTTGAGCAGCAGCAGCATACTACCTCACTAGTTTCCTTAGCAAATCTGCTGGAAAAAGTCTCTGACTTCGCTTCAATAGCACCAAAACCAGCCACAGCATTTGGTTTCACTGCATTTGAAAAATGGTCCTCTTTGATATAGGAATAATGGATTATGTTGCCTTCAGTTAATCTGCAATCCTTTATCCTACTGAAGAGACATTATAGATGTTTTATTTTTGAAAAAGATCAAATAGTTCACTACTTGCACATGCGGGTTTTTTTCTTGTTGAAGCTTGCAATTTTACAAGCCACGGAACACAAATAGCTATTGTTGCTTCAATACCCTTACTATAGGGTACCCTTACTATAGAATCTGGCTTTTGTCACAATTCTAGAAGGGCATGTACGTGCACTTGATTAAACATAGAAAAGGGGATTAAATTCAATGAAGTTACACAATTAAACACACAGAAGTCTTTGCAATAACACACATTTGCAGTTTGAAATTCTGCCCCAAAAAGTGTAACTCTATTGTTCGTATTTTTGACTGGTTCTGCAAGAACTGTATCTCTTATGCTTTGTACAAAGCTGCCATTACTGTTTTAACTGGAATTGCACCTTAGGCTAAAGACGTTAGTCAAAAGACAAGAGAAAGTTTGTTAGTTTATACCCGCCATGCTAATAAAAAGGGGATGTTAATGGTGGGGAGGGAAAGTGCTGCTCTAATTAATCATAAGAGTATCCAAGAATTCTATTGAAGTATATTAAGACTTTTGCCTGTCGTCCTTCATGGTTATTAATTTATTTTTATTTTTCAAAGGAGAAATTTTGTCATTTCGGCTGACGGCTCGAAAACGACGCTGGGAGGGAGAAGCAAGGGCCAGCACTCCGTGCAGCGCTACCCCTCGTCCGCGGCGGGCTGCCACGCGCCCCCGCACGGAGCGCGGCTGCCGCGTCCGCCCGGCCCGGCTCCCGCCAGGGGCCCGTGGCGCGGCCTCCCCC
>VZSF01010518.1:22493-109913 GCA_013398295.1 Chionis minor | reverse complement strand
GGGGGACAGCCCGTCCCCTCCCGCCAGCGGCACTGCCCGCCGGCCGGGCGCTCCCGCCCCGCTCCCCGCCAGAGACGGCGACGGACGCCGGGACCTGCCCGGCCCAGCGCTCCCCCCGGCCGCTCCTCCGCCGCGCCTGGGGCCTCCGCGCCCGCGGGGCTGGTGGGAGGGAGGCGGGAAACGAAGGAGCCGCCTCTTCCGCCTGGCCCTGGCAGGCCGCGGGCGCAGGGGCCTTTCTCCGGCGCTGCCGGCAGCGCGGGGCCTCGCGCGGTTGGCGGCGGCCGCTGCCCTTTCAGACGCGGCTCCGCGTCCCCGCCCGCGGCAGGGCGGTGCCTGCCCCTCTATTTATAACCTTTGCCGCCAGCGGATTGGCTGAGCCGGCCGGCTCCAGCCCCGCCCCCTTTCCGTGTGCGCGCCGCCGCCATGTTGGCNGGGCGGGGGGGGGGGGGGCGGCGGCGCTGCCATAAAGCGAGCGGGCGGAGGGGGAGCAATAACGGCGGCGGGCGGCGCACGGCGCTGGGGAAGGGGTAGTTTGGTGGGGGAGGAAGAGAAGGCGCGGGCTATCGCGCTCGCTTCTCGGCGGTAGGAGCGAATGGCGGATGCCGCGATCCCCAGTGGTGGCGAGATGGAGCCGGAGCAGCATCAGCGGACGGAGAAGACCGGCGCGGGCCTCCTCCGGGTGGAGAGTAACAGAGCAGGAGCCGCTGAGGACACCACACAAAATGGCGGACGCTCTGAGAGCAGTAGCACTGGGGAGGCGCTGCTGGTGGCTGCTGTTGCTGCAGAGGACAAGGTCCCCCCAAACCTCAGCATCACTAGCAGCAGCCAGCGCAGGAGCAGCATCTCAACGGCAAATGAACAACAGCAGCAGCCGCCCAGCGGTGTGTTGGGGGGGCCTCCCCCTCTCCCTAAGCCCCCAGAAGACCTGCCTGTTAGGAGGAACTTTCAGATCCCCAGGAAGAGCAGAGAAAAGAAAGGTTGTTCCTTCCCTTTCCCTCCCTTCTCTCCCTCACTCCCCTCTTCATCTTGTTCATTAGGCAGGCTCTTTATGCACCTCACACGGCTGCATGCAAAATCCTGCGGGTGTGGAGGAGGCTGTGGCATGGCTCGGACTAGTGAGGCTGCTGGGGATAAAATTTTTAGCGTCGGAGAGGCTTTTACATTCTTTCCCTCCCCCTCTTTTCTCTTTCGTGTTTATTTTGTCACAAGGAGGAGGAAAAAAAAAAAACAACGAAAACCTCGGCTCGAATTTCAGACCATTGCTTTAAAAGGATGGAAAAGCTGGATGCAGTCAGGGTGGGCTTGGGTGTTGATCCTGGCTCTGCTTCTGGAGATGCAGTCGCATGCAGAGAAGATGGTTCTCTGGGACAAGGACGTGCAGAGAAGATGCTTCACTTTTCTCTTCCCCCTGACCTCCTCTCTGCAGGACAGGGGTGTAATCCTGTCTGGGGTAGACTAGCAAACACTGAGCAGAATTGTCCTTCATTGATGATACGCAGAAGACTCTTCTTACCTCGTGCGAGTTCCTTACTTTGCAGGGAAGAGGCGAGCATCCCGCGTTCACGTGCCTTGCCTTGGAAGTGTTCCTCTTCCAAGTGTACAGGGTCTGTTTTTTGGTTTTCAAGTAACTCTTCTAAAAGTCTGTGATATTTCTTGCTTTTAGTGAGGCTCCATTGGCTTCTGCTTATCTTTGGTTTTGTTAAGTGGCATTGAAGACACGTCTTACTCCTTCCCTGAAACTTATCTCAGTTCTTGACCTTTTGCAGTGTGAGGTCAGTAACTTAGTACGTATCACAGAAATACGTGTTCGGATAGGCTTCTCGTTCTTCAGAGAAGAGTCTAACATCTAACTTCTTGAAATGCTTTCTTCTGTAAGGAAGAGATGAAGGTAGGTTTATTTCATTATCCAGTCTTTCCCTTTCCCTCTTTCCATTTTTGGCAGTAATATCCCCTTTTTCCTTTTCTTCCCTTTCTTTCCCATTGCCACTCCCCCCCACCAACAAGGGGGGGATACAAGTTTGTCAGAGATTCATTGTAAAAAGGACAGGGTTGGTTTGCAGGAAAAAAAAGTCTTATTCATCTTACAGAAAAATGTCTGGATAAAATACGGTGCCTCTTGCGCTTCTGTATGTCAGACCCAACTAGGGTAACATTTGAATACCTTTAAATATATCTTAGAAATGTTTACTACTTAACTACAGACATTTGAAGTTCCTCTCTAGCATTCTGTTCCAATGTGAATGAAAAAGTGCAAAATAGCCTTTTGGCTCACCTAATTCTTCATTTGCCTATGCAGAATTATCTCCTACAGCATGTAAAAAGTTTTAGACTATGTAGTTCAAACATCAGGCTTCTGTGGCTAATAGGGTAGAAGGGGAAGCCATTCTTACCCTACTTCTGAAATTCACCTGCTAGCGTCAAGGTCATTTGACCTGTTCTTAAGGGCTTACTTTTTAGTGTACTTGTCTTTTTCCCTTTCAGCTTACAGAATACTTCTTGGACATTTTAATCATACTGGCAATTTACAGTTCCCAAAATCCTCAAACCAGACCTTTCTCCATTCTGTCCATGGTGCTTGCGGTCATATGGTTGCTTATGGTTGCTGACTGTTGGTCGTACACCATGTGATACCATAATGCAAAGTGCTTTGAGAGAGCGTGTTTTAGGCGAGACTAACAAAAATGGGCTGGCATAAACGCTGCCAACAGGATCTTTGAGGATAACCAGATTGCTGTTGGAATTGGTATTGGCATTTGAGAAATGATGCAATTAAATCACTCTGGAATTAAACTGGAAGATTAGGAGTGCGTTGATTCTCTGACATGGTAGTGGCATACGCTTACAGCTTGCTTAGTACCACTGTTCAAATCTTGTTAAATTAGAAAATTATCAGAATATCATCTGTCCCTCTCAAAAGAGCTTTCTTGGCTAGATTCGAAATTCCAGCATGAAACAATACACACGGAATACACTTCTTTCATTCTTCCTTGTATTGGGATTGTCCTTGTTTTGCTTTTTAAACCTCCCATCTTATTCCTAGACATACCATTCTGAGAGGTACCTGCTGTCTTGATCACGAATACTAACGATTTGTTGTGTACACACTACAAAATCTTCACAGGATGACTTGGTTATCTGGGTGGTGTGGTTTTTTTGTTGGTGTTTTTTTGGTTATGGGTTTGGGGGTTTTTTTGGTGGTGGGCCGGGTTTTTTTAAGCACCAAAATGTTTTTGGCAAACAATTTTTGATTGTGAAGCAACTAAAAATTAAATCTGCAAAACAAAAATGTAAGGGAAAAATCCTAGAAAACTTGGCATTTAGCTGCTTATTCTACCTTTCTGCAATTTCTCTCCACCTCTCTTTGTAGACTAACGAGGGACTGAAAGTCAACCTTGTTAACATGGAGACATGCATCTGGAGGAAACGTACTTCTTTAACTGTGGTTAGTTTAGTTGTCACAGAGAATCTTTCTTCCGACTTCCTTTTTTTTCTAGTGGAAGAATTCAGGAAACCAAAATGTAAAAAAGGTTGCCTGTGAGATTTTGGATTTTTTTTTTTTTTTAAATTTATGCGTGCATTTGTTTTCTTACTTCAGACTGTCTTGAAACTTCTTGTTTTCTTGAGTAATGGTGTTACATTCTCTTGAGTAGCTTATCTCTCTTTTTAATCTTGGTACTATATCCAGTTGTCATGGCCTCTTATAATTCGATTGTTAGATCTTCTCAGGTGTCCAAGTCTGCCTGAAACTTCGAAGACCCTTGTTTAATAGGACAAGGAAAAGAAATTTTCAGAGTAAAGTACTGGAAGGGCATTTTATGACTCGCTGAACTTCATGAGTGGTCCTTACACCAAAAGGTGATTCCAAAAAACATGCTCAAGTAGCCACCACTGGCTTAAGGGGTTGTTGTTGGTAAAGGTTGGACGTTTATTTCAGTAGTCTACCAAGTCAACAAAAGACTGTTGTTTCTCAGGCTGAGTCGGGGGGGGAGAAGGTCTCTCTTTTGTCCATGGAAGTCTTAGCAGTACTTGCTTGGAGGTCGAGGTTGTCACTTTTCCACTTGGTAGTATTTGATGTTTCATTTTGCCTTGTCTTCTGTCTTCTAATTTTCCACATCTTTGATAGAGATGCGTCTGCTGTTTGCTACTTGCTCTTTCTACATGGGGATTTCATTAAGCAATTCTTGATAACTACTTAGACCTTTTACGAGCAAAAGATGTTTTGGGCTGAAAAAAAATCACATAAGTAACAACGTTATGGTTTATTATGGTTATTAGCAAAAGAGATTTTTGGTCTTAGTCTTAAAAAAGGAAGATTTAAAGAAAATGATGCTTCTCAATGGAGTTTTTGTAGCAGGAGTGCTTGTTTGTGAAGAATGCTAGCATTCTGCCAATTTACCTGATAATAAAATAAGTAATTTCATTACCTTCACTTGAAAGTTAGTTAGTTCAGGATTCCTTAAAAAGAACGTCTCGGTCTTCCAGGTCTTCACATTCTGACTTAAAGGAAAAAAAAACCCAAAGCACCACAAACCCCCTGTCTTCAAACTTGGTTTTCTCAAGTTGATGCATCAGACAGATGTAAAAGAGAAACTTAAAGCCTCCAGGGAATTACATGCATCCGAACATCTAGTCTAATGTCTGTCCCTGGACTAGGTACTGTATTAGCTAATCTTAGTTTCCACCTAAAAGTACTTCTTTATGTTCCAATACACTGGGTACAAGCTAAACAAAGCCAGTAGTTATTTACTTGTTTTTACTTCTGCAGAAGAAGCCAGCAAAAAATCACTATAATTGACTTGCATGTGTTATAAGGATACTGCAAATTAGTCCTGACATAAATGACTGTTTAATTTACATGTGTCAAATAAAGGTGCAGCACACCCATATCAGGTTTGTATAATGAGCCTGAAAAATATGTACGCACACACTGCTGGTCTTTGAAGTGATGTAGGACTGGAGGAGATAATCTTATCCTTTGCCTGTGAGTGTAGGATTCGGTGACTGCTATAGAAGGTCTAGTTTAGTACTGTTGAGGTTTTTTTCTTGCTTCTGAAGTGAGGTACTGGCCCTTCTGTAGTGTCCGTAACCTTTTAGAAAATAGCTGCCCTTTAGCACCAATGCTAAGATGACAAATTGGAAAGTATTGCCTTGCTAGTTACCTCACTAGGTAATGTTCCAGGTTTTTAGTAACAATCTGAAGGCTGCAGTGCCTCAAGTTCGGGAAGGACTTTGAAAGTAGATTTGAGCCTGTCGTGAAGCATGAGTGTGTTTGAAGAGTCGAACAAGGAACAGAAGAAAGCTTACGTCATGCGCTCTTAAGGTTTCGGACTGTTGTATATGGTAACTTATCTGAAGTTCAGAGCTAAGTGACTTATTTTTATTTACTTTGTGATTACAATGCTGTCCCGCAGTCAGTTCACCAGATTTTCTTTGCTCCATTCCTCACTTAGGAACTCAGAATGCGATAGACACAAAATTACCAGGCTGCCCCTGATGAAGAAATCTTAGTGGGTGCTGTCTAGTTCTCAAACCAAGTGTGGATTGTCTTCCACTACTATATATGAAAAGGTGTCAGGCAGAAAGGATGAGATTTGGTGTCTATAAGTACGGTTCAAAACACAAGTAAGTAGTGTGTTCTGTAAGGATTACACGTTCAGCAAATTTTATTTGCATTCCTTTTCTCTCAGTCAATAGCTGATTGTGGGGCCAATCAGTCTTTATTTATGCAAGAAGTAAACTAAGGCAAGATTGTATGTGTAGTTGCTGTTCCTGTTCGCTTTGCATTGAGTGGGCAGTGCACATCAAAGGAATAAAACTTCCTTTACCATGAAGTTTTTTGATTATTAAGCATTTTCCTACTGAAAGGTGGATGTAAGGTCTCATTCTTGACTGATGTGATCAGTTGGGTGGAATCAGTCTTGTTCTAATGTTCTGTATGTTCTCAAATTGAAAAATTGGAATCTCAAAGTGACTTTTGTACCCAAGTACTTAAAAATTCCGTTTTGATCTATCTTTGCCACACAGGTAGCAACAGCCCTTCTTCTAGCTTCTAGTATCTATGGTGAACTTAGGTGATGTTTGTTTGGGGTATAACTTTGATGAAGTACAAGGAAGTATACATATTATTGAATAATAAGTAACAGTAGTAGTAAAACATACTTTCAATCCTCTGCTAAGAAACTGAAGAAAAAAACTCAACAATCTTTAAAAAAAAAAATATTTTCTGTATTCCATAATCTATGCCATTAGGTAGAGCTCTTCTGTAAATCCGTTGAGAGATAATTGTGTGGTAGTTTACGTAGGTTCTCAATAGCTGAAAAAGAGGGGGGACTTGCTGTTCTTAGGCAACTCTGTCTTGGCCTGCTCCTTGGAACTTTCCACGAAGCATGAAATATTTAAATGCAGGTGGGACCCTAGTTGACAGTATTTGAATGAATGACAGGATCTTAATTGATGTAGTAATATGTGTCTTCCTAAGTTTGCATCTAGGAAGTAGGTAGGACGTTGTGCATAGTTTGCAGTCACTCTTTTTAGCTGGTCCGGTAGAGTTTTCTACTTGCCTGGCCTCAAGATGGGAGAAATAGACCGGGTTTGAGCATCTGTTTCTCGGGCAAAGGAAGGAGAAGGGGTAGGGGACAGTAATCGCTGTAAATTTGGACAAGCAGCTGCCCTTGGTACCCTTCTGCCTTAATGGGCTCTTCTAGACAGAAGAGGAGCAGGCAATAAGTGAAACTCAAGCACTACAACACTAGGGTTTAATAACTCCTTGTCAGAAGGATCTAAGAGGTGTTTGGGGGTGGGGTGGGACGGGAGGTGCTTTTCCAGTGTGTGTGTGTATATCTATACTAGGCTTGTTTTATATTTTAGTAATAAGTGTTGCTCTCTTTCAGTACAAGCGCATTCAATCTTAGTAATACAAAGTTGAGAATTTCATTCACTTCCAATTATCTTTCCTCCCATATTCAGGGAGGAAATATGTCAGGGAGGAAATACGTCTTGTCAGCCTTTCAAGAATGAAGGCATTGTTACTAAAAAGGATGTTACATAAGAATGGTTTCTTAATCACTTTCATAACTTCCACTCTTAAAAAAGTCACTTGTTCATTGTTGCTGGTGTTGGAATCATTACTTTACTTCGCAGATATATTACGTTATAAAACGTGTGTGTCAAAGCCGCTTTTACTAGATAACACAAGACAGTTCAGTTTCCATTTAGAACAGTTGTTTTATGTTGAGGCTAATGTAGTAAATATTTCCTGCAAATAAGGAAAAGATTGCTATCTAAATCTAGTACCATATCATGTAATGAAGTTGGAGATACACTCTAAAGATGTAATTAAATTTAATTTGCTGTTAGAATAATGGTAGATTGTCTTTTATGTGAGATGTACTATTGTAGTTCATTCCTCACTATTGTAACTTCTAGCAATTTCAGGTGGTGGTGGTTTGGGGGTTTATTTTGATAGAGGAAAACGAGGCCATCCCACGAAAAAGAGCAAAAGCAGTCCCAGAAATACCTGTGGGGAATACTTCCTGTTGGACGTTTGCAAATACCACAAAAATACTGCACTTGGGAGTATTTTGCAAGTTACCCTGGGGACAAAAACACTTGCCATACTGAACTAGTTCAGTTCCCCCAGGAGTGTTATTTTCCTAGACATTACTCTCAAAATCAGCACTCACATTCTGTGCTGGCCCACTGTGGGGTTGTGCTTCTGATCACTTTGAAACTTTCAGTACCCAAATATAAATAAAGAAGTTTGGGGAGATGAATGCTTTACTGTGTGGATATAGGCAAAGGTTTGCCTGGAAGGTGAATTTGTACAGCAAACAAATGAAGGGCTTTCCTTTTAAAGCGGTTATCGTACGGGATACGATCATAAAGCATGGGGTTTAGTAACAGGAGCTTATCGAACTTCTTAAGACAGTATTAAATTTATTCGTATTTAGCCTAATTACCATAAGCAAACTAAAAACCCCATAATGGTTCTAAAGAGAGGCTAAGCTATGAAACTGTTCTTGAGGTTTTTATTAGAACAATTTGTTCCTGGGTCTTAATTAAAAGACCTAATTAGTTTAATTAAAATTATAAAAGTTTAATTACAGTGTTTTGCAATACATATCAGATGGCTTCAAAGGGTGAATTCAGACTTGAGGTGCTTCCCTTACTAACTTCTGAGAACTAGCTGTTCAAGAGTAATATTAACAAAGCATAAAGAAATGTGATACTTGTTTTTAAGATGCTATAATTCTAGACAGCTTTACTAAATTCCATCTTTTTGAAATATTTTATGTGTTTTGTATTCTAAATTGAATCATGAACCATTTGTCTTTATGCGTAAAATGTCAATGAACTGGAAAATCTTTGAATTTTTCAGATGTGTATTAGAGCTTGTTATTTTGTTTCTTTTTTATAGCACTCTTTCAACCAGTGGCTGTAGGCTCTCGAGAATTTGAGGATGTTGTGAAGATTCTGCATTCATCTTACTTGGAACCAAGTTCAGTGTCCAATTTTAATTACAAGAGAGCCAGCTTAGTTCATAGTGAACTGCTGGAAAAGGAAGTGAGTACCTTTGTGACTTCTCTTTATGAATAAGGCACAACTCGAATGAAGTTTAATGTTTTCTTTGAGTCTAGAGGCAAAGAGCTGGAGATTATTTTCTCCTTATGTGCTTGATATTTAATGGCAAGCTCACATTCTCCAAAATGTAAGCAGCTATTTTTCCAGGCAAGTTTATTACTGCATAGACATAAAGTCTTGCCTGCCACATACTCAAAAAAGACTAAACCAAACAATTTTATTTGGCACCACTTGCCTCTGTGCATTTTTAGTTTTCAAAAATTTCTTAATTTTCATGTATCTTTATAATAACCTGGAAAGATATTAGTGTCTTACTTGAAAGGCCTGATGCTTCCCGTGAAACTTAAGATTAAAATATTTTTTTGATACGAAGTTTACATAGTCTCTGTAATTTTGTTGTTTTTCAAGAAGTACCTCAAAGAGCTGATTACTTGAACTAGTAAGTGGAGCAGCTTGGTGGAAGCACTTCTACTCTACCTTATCTGGTGTCTCTTAAATCCAGCCTTGGCTTTCTTCCATAACTGTGAAATAAGTTTTCAGTCCCAGTGCCAAAAAGCTTCATGTATGGAGTAATTGAGTTTATAATTGGTTTGCTATAATTATATATTATTGCTATAATTATTGAAGCTATAAGGTAAACTGAAGCTTTTTTTGTCTGTGTATTTTTATTTTTATTGCTACTATGACATTTATGATTCATGATTACAGCTAAGGCATATTGCAGCTGATGAAAACCACCTCAGTAGCAATGAGGTGCAACTCTAAAAGTACATGTACAACATAAAAGATAATGGTCTGTCTCCTGAAAAGAGAGAAAAAGGCTTATTTCTGTAGTTTCAAAGATGATACGGAAGTCATTGAGCTGGATGCTTCTAGACAGTCACGCTACAAAGATTACACTAAAACATTACTACATAGGTTTGTTTTGAGAGTGTCTGTTCCTTCAAAAAACCTAAATCTTCGGGCAGATTAAACCAATGATATTTCCCATGGCGATAATGTTTTTGAAATTTAATTTTAGCATAGAGTCTCATTCAAATTATCTTTTCATTGGTTTTTGTACACTTGGATCTGCAACCATAGATGGGGGCTTAAAAAATTGACAATTGAACATGTCAGCAGTAACCTATCTACATGTGTTAAGAACTTTCTGTAATTGTAGTTCACAGAAAAACGCAGAGAGCTGAAATTTGATGGTCGCCTAGAAAAAGAGCTTTCTGAAACCTATGCATTTCTGATGGTTGATCGACCTCAGGTAAGAAAACAAAACTGCATATTAAATGCGTTCTCTTCTTTTTCAATTAAGAAATTTTTTAAAGTGTTTTTATTGACACATTAATCTGTAAGTTATTTTTGCAAAATTCAGCACTAGAAAATGTAAAAGGATGGGAAAGAGAAACGATATTATGTCACCGTTTAAATCCTTTAGTCTTTGCTATTTAAAGTGCTCTCTGTAAAGTAGCTCCTCTGGTTTAGGCTCTGATTTATAACTAAAAGGATAGATTTTCTGGATGTCATGTGGGTTTTTATTGGTTTTGTGTTTGGTTTTTTTTTTTTTTATTTAAAAAGAATGTCATACATTTTTATAGCAGTTCGGTTTTAGTGGGTTTTTTGGTTTGTTGTTTTGTTTTGCTTTGATTTTGTGGGGTTTTTTTTGGTTGGTTGGGGTTTTTTTGAGTCAAGACGAGGTTACTGTATAAGAGAAGGTAACCTGTAATATTAGAAAAAGGACCTTATATTCTGTGTCTTCTCTTTGATGATACGTTTTCAATGAAAGTGACAGAAAGGGAATTTCTGTGGTGCTTCTGCTATTATAGAGCCAGGATTTCTTAGGTATTGAATCATTTGGCAGGTTTACTTCTGCTTCGTGTATGAAAAGCAAGTGAAGTTCACAAAGTGTGTTTAAGGTATTGGGAGGCTGTTTGGTTTTTCTTAAGGTACAGGTGAGTCTGAAGTGCTTCATATTGAGGGTTTGACTTGCGCAGTTTAACAGTTTATATAGCGATTCAGACTGGTCTTACCTCTGGGTGGTTTTGTTTGTAAGGGTTTTTTGGGGGATTTGTTTTGTTTTTCTCTTTTAGCTTAACCAAAATTCCATAACTGTTGTTTCTCACTGTTCTGTTCATATTCTGACTTTTCCTGATAAAACTGCTTAAAAAATGTCTGTTCTCTTCAGATCCAAAACATATGCGAAAAGGGGCTGCAGGTGGGCCACTCCAAAATAACAATTCTCGGCAGCCCTTCCATGGGTAACTATCTTTTGATTATATGTATTATTGGTAATACATATTGGTATTGGTAATACATACTGGTAATTATTGGTATTATTCAGTATGAGTTGGCAGATAATGTGATGCAGTTGTGTAAACTTTCAGTCCTTTTTCTATCACTTACTGCAGGAACATCACAGCTGGGTATTTTTAGCAATGTAGGTTGACATCAGAACATTATTTCATAACTCTGTTTTTGACTAGTTCATTTAAATTCTTTTCCCAAAGGGGAGACCTGATTCTCATTTTGGCTTGAGTCAAACCAATATATCATATATATGGGAGGCCAAAAAACTAATGCAAGCTATGGCTGTGTGCCTCTCTGTGTTGTACATACATACACGCGTGTATATGCATTCAGAAATAGCTAATGGAAATAGTAGCTCAGCTTAGTATTGATGTAGATAGAACTAAAGTTCTTAAATCCACAAATCCAAGAAGAGCATAGATAAATTGGAGGCTTGGAAGAGTCGCAAGGTTTAAAGAGATTGGAAAGAGCAAGATGGAAAGTTCCTTTTGCAAAGCTTTTCAAATAGAAAATTAAGAAATAATTTTGTCATCCTCTGTAAGAGTAACACAATACAGAGGTGCCAATATGAATGTTGAAAGCAGAATGGGGGGGAACAAAGGTATATGAGCATATAATATTCTACTGTTTTAGCCAGGAAAGGTTCTGGAGCAATTTATTACAGTTAAATACAGACTTGGAATGAGAGGGACCTAAGCAAAATGGATGCTTTTGGATAGAGTTGAGTTACAGCTATTCGATCTCAGGTAGTCACCTAAGACCAACAAATGACAGTGTGTTTGAGGCCTTCAAATCTATGAAATTGTTGTTGAAGCATTGAAAAGAAAGAAATGATTTTATCTTTCCCTTTGAGCGTCAGTTCATGATTCCAAAACAGTGTATTGTTGTCAACACTGTAGGATGAAAGATTGCTGAGGAGCCAGTTTTTTCCTGCCTTATTTCTCAATCCTACCTTCACTGTTTATCTCCCCATTGTGCAATGGGACAGTGTACAAAAGGACCTCAGCTGTTCCAAAAACCACCTGAAAGCAGTATCTGTGTAGCCTTCGGGCAGGGCTTGTCGGCTTGGTCACAACACTTTCAGGAATGTGGGTGTGCTCCTTTCAGACTGAGCTAGTGTCCGTGTTCTGCTGTGGTGCTTCGTACTGCAGTTGGTGCAAGTAAACATTTATTCTGCTCTCTTGGAGTTGCAAATTGTGAACGTGTCCTTCCACATTTCTCCGATCATACTCCAAAAAGATTGGTGTAGCTTTATTGTTTGGTAT
The DNA here is from genome assembly GCA_013398295.1 of Chionis minor. Taxonomy (NCBI): domain Eukaryota; kingdom Metazoa; phylum Chordata; class Aves; order Charadriiformes; family Chionidae; genus Chionis; species Chionis minor. Next base: position 97,770 of record VZSF01010518.1, on the reverse strand, counting down.
ACATTGAGCTTTAACCCCATGTAACGCTTCTTAAAATTCTAATGAAGTTTTAACATTCGGCATAATGTGTTGGGTTTTTTTTAATCCTTCTCTCAGGTGTATATATCTCCAGGTATGCTGATTTATTGCAGCCTAATCCTCTAGAAGCTGGAGCAACTGGAGACGTGATTGTTTTTAAAGTAATAAAGGTAAATTTATCTTGCTTATTCCTGAAGGAGTATATTGCTTACTGATAAAATAAAGGTGGCTTTAACCTAAGTTATTGAACTCCATTTACACAATTATCTGCTTACAGAGAAACTAGAACACTACCAGGTTTAAAATCTAGGGTTGACACTGAGCGTAAATAAAGCATAACAGATCTTCCTAAAAGGCAAAAATATCTTGTTTGCTTTGAACATATGAAAATAATGTACTTCTATAAATGGCTTTTTTAATGGCCTGTTTTTATTTCCCTGCTCTTACTTCTTTTGGTACTTGAACCAGTTTGTCAGTTTTCAGGAAAAAGCTTATGCTTACAATTCTTCTGCTTTGTTACAGGGAAAAATGAAAAGCATATATGACCACATTGGTATGAAAGCAATGGAATCCACAGTAAAGAGTGCGTTGGATCCAACACCAAAGCATGAGTGTCATGTTTCGAAGAATGCAAATAAAGTAACCTCTTTGTTGGCGTATCGAGCCTATGAACTTACTCAGGTAGAGGAAAGTTGAGCATGTCTTAACTTCTTATATATGAACTTTATAAACAGAACTTTTGAAATGATTGGAGATAAAATCACTGGAACTATAACAAATACGGAGCATGTCCCGTAAAGCTGCAGTCTGGTGTATGTTTAGCAGTAGCCCACAAATGCCTCTATTAGAAATTACAGAACAACATGTCAGCCTCTCCCGATTCCCTTTCCTATACCTGGACCTGATGAAGAAGATCTCCTTCAGATTAAGATGTAGGTGGAATAGGAAATAGCTAGGGAATATTCATGGGGACTGGAATGTAGATTGGGGAGGAGAGGGGATAATATGTGGTGTTTTTGTTAATTGTCCCTTATGTCTTCAAGAATATACTTCCAAGTAAATGTTACAAAATTATTTTTTCATTCTTGATTAGCTCCTGAAGTAGCGTCCATTCAGTCAGTTTGATAAAGGAGGGAGGAGAAGGTGAAAAAAATACCTTAATTGATTGTCTTGTGAAGTACCTATGAGAACAGGGTTTAAAAGCTTTCTTATTTTAGGTGTCAGCTTTTGAAGAAGTAGGCTGTTGGTAAAAGGAACATAAGTGTACCTTTTTGCTGTTTATTGCTATTTATTACTATTTACTATAGTAACTTACAATTTGTTTTATATACCAGTTAATGATTGGTATAATGGGTTTCAAACAAACTCCCTTTGTTTATTTAAATAATTAAATCACGAGGAATACTTTGTAAGCTATTTCTGTGAAACAGTGTACCTTTCAGTGAAGAAAGGTCATGGATTGTTAGTATATTGCAAAATACAGTTTACCAGACTTCTAGTTTAACGTTGTGTTCACTTCTTTTCATTTTCTAGTACTATTTTTATGAATATGGCTTTGATGAGATAAGGCGAAGACCAAGACATGTTTGTCCTTATGCTGTGGTTTCATTTACTTACAAAGATGAAATGGTGCAAATACCAAAATTCTTGCCCCCGTCAAGGTAAGCTAGGAAATGAATTTAGGAAAGACTGCATGCAGCATGAAGATTCAGAGCTCTTGGCAGTAGCTTAAGAGTTGATTTGGATAAACAGTGCTGAAATGAATGGACGTGTCAAAGGGACTTAGCATAATAAATACTCCTCATGCAAAGCAAGCGGTGACAAAATGAGTTTTATGCAGCAGGCTGGCCCCTGTAGGAAGCGGTTCTGCTGCCTTTTTCACCTACTTGCCTCCTACCGAGGTGGAATCCCTGTATAAAGTGGCTTTTTTTGCTTAACTTGGGAAATTCAGAGCCATAGAAGTGTTCACAGCATTATCCTGCTTAGTATTCTAAAAAAAAAAAACAAACCAAAAAAACCCCTTCACTGGTGTTGTCTCATTGCCTGTGGAGAGAGTATCTAAATGGGTAGTTAATTACAGATACAATATGATCCCTGTGCTGATAGGAGGACATCCAGTTGTGGGGACTATACTGTGTAGTGCTAAAAAAGGTTATCAAGATAGCTACAATAGCCCAAGATACTGCAGCAGTGATAGCTTGAGCTGAGAGAGCGAATTATCAGTGGTGTTATTTTGTTAGACTGGTAAAATATCCTTAATGTAAAATTTAGTAGCCAGGAATTTCAGTCTCAATCTAGTCATTCTGTCTTTTTTCTTTTTATTAGATCAAACAGCTTCAACACAGATAGAAGTACAGGTAAGAATTAATGGAAATGTATTGCTTTTATCATACAGACATGGAAGGTTTTGGACTTTTTTCCCCCATGTAGTTTCATTTGTCTGCAGAATGATTGCTTAGTTATGCAGGCTGTATACCTGAGTGTCATCCTGTGCCGTCTGTGATACTGAATGATTGAACGCACACCTTAGTGTGTGTCTTCTTTTACCAGAACAAACCAGAACCAAACAAAATCAAGTCTTTTTTCCTCTCCTTTTCTACTTACTGCATAGTAAGAACTTCTCTCCTCTTCCTAAATCTGCTGTTCAATGGCACTTCAAATAATGTGATCCTCTGTCCTGCTTTTCTTTTGAACCTCATTTAAGCAAAATATTAATATGTATGGAAGTGGCTCACGGTTAAGGGAAGAGGATATCCTTCTGCAGATGTTGGCATCAAGGGCATGGTTGTACAGGCAGGTACAGTTAATGTACCGACCTCCTTTACTTTGCTCAGAGCAGGTCAGAACAAGATACGATTGTAAACACGCTTTCTGTTATTATTTAGAATATTACTGTCTGGGCTGGTATTACTATGACATTTTCCATAAACTGCTTTTGGAGATTCATCAGCATCTTTATGGCCCTTTCCCCCACCTAGCAAGTGGTTTCGCTCAGTCTTTCTTTCTCCATCTTAATTTAGATAGATCTAACTTTACATTGTGGAGGGGACAGCTTTGGAATAGAGGCAAACTTTTGTGCCATGTTTCCTTGAAATCAGCAGCACGTCCTTTCCTTCCATGCAAGCTGTGAGTATTACCATTTAAAGAAGTTTAAAATATTGCTGTGTTAAAACTCTTTCTAATAGAGCCTGGTGAGTTCTGGATACGTTCAGGTGAAAATTTAAAATACACATTGACTGAATGCTTTAAATGTGTCAGACTAGATTCCTGAGTCATGTCCATCCAGAGCTGCTTTTAGTTCATGCACGCAACTTTATCAGCATCTTGTTTGTTTGTTTTCCCTTTGAAGTAACACACACTGCTTTGCAGGAATAAACACCACTAGCTCATGAGATAGTCCAAGGAACAGATTTTTGAAAGCATGTATTTGATAGTTCTTCTGTGGTCAGTGAGGGTAGGACAAGAAGGGAAAAAAAGAGGTCTTTATTTTTTCTTTCTCCCTCCCCCTACCCTTCATCTCTAGTCCTGAGAAGCTTGAGGTTGAAAAAGTTGTGAGCATTGATCAGTTGAAGAAAAAAGTTTCACCAGCGTTGTTCTATAAAGAAACTTACCTAGGAGCAAAAGAAGGTAAATAGTTCTGGCTTAATTTTTTTTAAATTTGGAATTTTTAAAAGTTTTCCAAATTCTAATTTTGTTTCTGTTTTTCTTACCTTCTCTTTCTACCCTTGTATTATGTCAGTGTTGAAGAATGGCATGTACTGTAGCCTTTATGAAGTTGTGGAGAAGTCCCGTTCTGGTAGTCACTTGGAGGGTTTACTTCAAAAACTAGAGAAAGAGAAACTTGTGAGTGCACCAGATTTGACTATTCCTGTTTTTAAAAATAACTTTACTCACTAGTAATTGAGGCGTACTACAAGATCCATGATCTTGCTGGAATTCCTTAGCTGTCATTTTCTTACGTATTGTATCAGGCCACTTCTCTATCCACGATGGGATGTAGCTTACAGGCAGTAAGAGTATTCATAGTGAGCAAATGTCTTTGATTGTTTGAAATGGTATACTTTTTTTGCTCGAAAACAGGTTCTTGTGAAACCACTTCTGGACAGAGGATTTCTTTTTCTTCTTTCTCCTTGGCAAATGATGTCCCCTTATGGTATGCGTACTCTGGGTTTTTTGGTTTTGAGTTGGGTTTGGAATTTTTTTTATATTTTTTTAATATTTTTAGAGGATTGGGTTTTTGAATACTTTTGAAGCACAGTGGTCGTCTTCTCAGCTGATTTTATTTTCTTGTCTTCTAGACCACCATACTGGACGGCCCCGCATGCTACATGCATTGTTTCTCTTTCCAGAACCTAGAGGTATAATAAGCTCAAGTAAGTTTGTTCACTCTAGAGAGCATTGTGTATGTATTTATTTAAATGTAGTTTATATTTAGGTGAAGACTTCGTAGTGTTATAGCCTGTCAGTGTAAACTAGGAATAATGGTTTGCATTGGTTATGGTCATGGTGATGGTGTTCAAAAAGTGTTTATTTCTTCACAAAAGTAATCATCACACTACATATTTTAGGTTCGTTTGTTCACGTTTCCCTGTATATTCTCATAGAACTAAGCATCAGTATTCCAAGAGATCTATGCATTAGTAATAACATTGCACTTCAGAGGTTTGAGGGCTTTCTTTAGCCATCAAAACATCTGAAAATCTTTAATGTATCTGTAATTAATTTTTTGCATTGGCATATGCACCAAAAACTGAGTAAATCAGCAAAGAAAATATTGATGCAACCAAGTAATAAAAGACGACTGAAAGGACTTGGCTTTAGTAGAACTTTAGTGCTTTGGGATGAGACTTTGAAGTTAATCTTTTACAGTTGAAATTTGCAATAAGTAGCACTAGCAGCAGAATAGAATCCTTTTTGGCCTGATGGGAGTTAGAAGTGGTATTGTCAAAACATAGCCTTTTTCAGGCATTTCACGTTTACGAAGAAGTTCTTGGCCTAAGTCTTGGCAGCTTCCTAGATTCTTATCTCTGTATTTCTTATTTTAATAAATCTCTTGCCTTTTTCTTAAGTAAGAATTGTGAAAATTCAATTCGTTATGGATTGGCTAAGAGGAGATACGATATAAGATGCCATTTAAAGTGTATGCATACCAGTTCCTCAAAAATACTCCAGTTCTTGCTGCTCTCACATTTCAAAAACTTGTGAGCTCCAATTTCTGTCAAACACAAGGTTAATCACTGGTTTGAGTCTTCAGAGGTGCTTAAATGGTTGAATGGAGAAGAGTTTCAGTCTGTGATTGGGAAGAGTGTGAATAAATAGATAGAATAAAAGAAGGGTATAAATTAGAGCTCCATTGAGCTGCCGTTTTGAGGACAGCAAAACTTCTCCTTTGTGGAGAAGGACCTAACAGCTTCCCAGGACAGGGAAATCCTGCTCTTGGCACATGCCTCCTGTTGCAACTCTTTGATTTAGTGAGTTGTATTGCTTCGCAAAGGAATGGAAAAACCTATAGGTTTCTGCTGGGTTACTAAGTTGAATATAAGGGCCCAGTGAGCTTAAAAGCAGCATAATGAATTTGATGGGATTGCACAGGAAGGAGTAATGCTTCCCCTGGTTCTTGCAGGGATGTTAGGCTGCTTCTTAGTAAAACCTTAGGAAGCCTTTGAAGTGGCCTTCTTTTAGAAGGGTCAGTAAAGTGGTTTAAATTGGAAATGATAAATGTATCTAGGATACAGCTTACCACAAAATTATGAAAACGGGCAGTTCGTCATGACTATGAGTAGGTTGACTTTTAAGTAGGCTTTAAAGCTGGTTGTGTCACAAAAAGATTCCTCTCCTGGCTTTTGGGTTATTTCTCTACAGTCATTCCAAACTGTGTTTCACCAAATATGTATAATACAGAATATTGCTAACTAGTCATCATTTATTTATAGCTTTATGATTTGATTTTAATTGTGAATTCCCTTTTCTCCTATGGCAGCACAAAAAAGTGTTCCATTTGGAACACAGAAAAATTCAACTACCATGGTGTTGCACGAAAATCAGGAAATCATTCCAGAATTCACAAAGTTTATTCAGTCTCTACATTTTGCTTTAATCCAGTCTCGTAAAGACGCTACTGCAGATTTCAATGCTGTTGTGGAAAGGTATATAAATGAGTATTTGAAAAGATGCTGTAGTGGCTCTGGAAAATATAGAGAATTTGTATTATATCGGTATGAATCACGGTTGGATGACAAAAAATTTCTTTATGCTGCTCCAAAAAATAAATCTCATATTGACAGCTCCTTGCAAAACTATATTTTTGGTTGTGAGGCATATCAACTACCTGTTTCTAGAGCTAAGGAACTGATGGAGGGAAATCGGAAACTTCAACAGTTCAGTCCCATCTCAGACTATGAAGCCACAGAAGAAGACTCTGATTTTGCCAACACAAAAAGCGGGAAAAGAATCCGTGCAAAATATGAAGCCACTGCTGCCAAGCGAAAACTGCCTCATTCTGGAGATTATGATCCCGATAGACTCAAAGAGCTTATTAACTTAATCCAGTGTAGGAAAAAAAATGTAGGTGGAGATTCTGATTCTGAAGACCTTAGAAATAAAAGTGGTCTGAAAAGGAAGCTGGAAAAACAGTCTGAAAATTTGCGGAAATACTTAAAAATGAGTGAATCTTCAGAGAGTAGTTGTCAGTATGAAGGTAAGAAAGTCTTTATTTAGCGTTACTCTTGAAACATTGCCATTCAATGCATGCTTAGCATTTAATCTTTATGGATGGAATATTTTTTGCATGCTGTGGATATTTTAATGCATGGTAGTTCATTTGAACATTGATCTGTCAGTAGAGATGTAGTTTATTTTTGTGTAGGTTGCCTCTTTCTAGAAGACAAGTCAACCGGACTTGTCGTAGCAGCTGCTTTCGTTCTACCTCTTTGGAAAGAAGGTGGGCTTCCAAAGAATTTCCTTAGCTTTGGAACTGTCCAAAGGCTTTCTAATACAGAGCACGAAGCAGATTTGACACTGTAATGTCTTTTGCAGAGTTTGACTTCAGGCGTTGCTGTAATTCTTTATGGCTCCAATACCCTGTATAATACTTAATAAATTTAGATTGAAGGGGAGAATTTAACTTCTAAGCATAAGCGCAGTTAAGTTTTGAAATAGCCAGTAATGTGTGCAGTGAGTCAAAGGAAACAACCTTATAGTATTAAGATTAAATTGTTCTGTACATGAAATGATCTGCATCCAAACCTCAGATAATTATCACAGATATTATCTGATGCTCATTTAAGATCTATCAAAAACCCCCTTTGATTTGTGTTTCCCTGACCGTTTTCTCAAGGGCCTTCTTCAGAAGGGGGAAAATTGTGGAGAAGGGTGGCAGAAAGAAGAGGGGGATTTACAGCAAGCCCCAGTCATTCTTATGTGTCCATGAATCACTTGGAAGATGAAGTGGAATTATTTTTTTGGAAGCTGATTTTAGGAATAAGTTTCCCTTTTGAGAGGAACAAAAGATAACTGGCATGTGTGTATGGGGGAGGGAGAGGGCAGGCTACATGCTAGATCTTGGGATTCCTGCTTGGAAGTCTGTGAACTGTCAGGGTCTTTTTAGGTTGATTGTTAGTGTGAAATATGTGAATGCATTTCTACATGGCTGTAATTGGAACAGTATCTCTTTAAAAGTAAATTTTGCCTTAACTCCTTCAGGCATACCAAAACAGCAACCTCTATGGTTTGAATTCCACATTTTCATATAACCCTGAAATTAATTTGTTTGTCTTGCAAAAAATCTTGCCTACAATACTGTGAGCTTAAGTATCTAAATGTGATTAGATTTCTGTATAGGATAAATGAGTTAGGGGTTCATCAGATACTTAAAGTAGTTTGGCCTCTCTCTTTCCAAGAAGAATAAATATCTATGGTATTTACTCATCCAAGAGGATAAGTAGAATAATAATAACCCTGTTCTAAAGTTTACATTTAGTATAAATAGGCATGGTAAACTTTTAGAATTTACGCTTATTCTAAGATAACTTGTGAGGTTAAGAATTAAGATAGGCATCAGCGTCTGGAGCAACAGTGATAAGATGGAGAGAAGTATTTTGCTCAGACTAATATTTTCTCTTAACAAGTGATGGGGAATTTTAGAAGGTTTCCATAAAATACACAGATCATAGCATGTGACTTCTATTAAAACATAAAATAGAGTGGTATTAATAATTAATAGAGTGACTTAAAAAACCTGTATTTACCGGGGGGAGACTATTAGCTTATTAGCTTTAGAAACTGCCCTTTTATCAACATCTACCTGTTTAAAATTTTTTGTTAAGAAAATAAATGTATATGTACTGTATGAATTGATGCTAAAGAGTTAAGACTGTGGGTACGTGGTAGATGTTTGGGGGGGTGTCTGGTTTTGCTTTTATTTTAAAACTTAGTAATGGATTACTTTTCCCCTCCTCCCCCTGCTCTAAGGGGGCAGAACCTCGGATTCGCCACACTCTGTTTTCTCAGTTAATACTGGTCTTGGTGGACATGATACTGACTTGAGGCAGCAAGATGTATCCGACCCTGCTGTTACTGACACACATGGCCTCATTAAACTGCTTTTAGAAACACTAGCTAGTGCAGGACACTTGGATTCATCGTTGGCACGGTCTGTAAATCAAGCTTTAGGATTAAGCACTGATGAAATTGAAGAGGATATGAGACAAAAATATGAATATGAATCCATTCCAGCACAGGACAAAGATGATCATGAGCTTCCTAATACTGCTCAGGCTGAAAATGTTAACTTTAAGGACCCACAGAGCCCACTGATACTGGAAAATGATGTGGCGTGTTTACCCTACCCAGTTGATGTTGATCTACGGCTTTCAGCTAATGAAGTAGGCCCTGAACACACGCTACGTTTAAAAGTAAGTGAAACTGCAACGTAGGTAGATGCTGATAACGAATGTACTATTTTCATAAGTATTATGAGATTAAATGAAAAAAAAATTCTGTTTTTTTACGTAGGTAAACATAGATAAGCACTAACTTTTCTGTGAAGAAGCTTTTCTGTTTGGTAGGAGCATATATGGAAATTTTCTTAAATCTTAAGGGGTGTGTGTGTGTCCCGGTTCTTTATGTCCACTCTTTCTGGTATAAAATTGTAACTAAGAATACCTGAAAGATGAAAATCGACCGCGGTCAGTCTTCCTCACTGCCTTTACAGTAAGTGTCACACGCAGCCGCTCCAGCAATAGGCAGCGAAACTTCTGTGATTCTGTCGCTGAGTGCTGGACATGGGCATGTTTTGTCATGTTTGCTGAGACCAAACCTTGCAGTAGTCTTCTGTCTCTTGCAGAAAAAAGATACTCTGTTCTGGCTCTCACCTTGCTTAGGGTGGTGAGGGGGTTTTTTAGCAATGTGTGACGCTACTGCATGGAACAGGTATAGTGTTACACTGCACAGCTTGCTTAGCGCTTTTCATCTTCCTCCTTCAGGGGTGATTCTTGGTCTGTCTGGGGTACTGAGGTTTGCTCGCCCTGCAACGCAGGAAGGAGGGATTTGGGAGTTCCTCATCATAGTTGTTGCCTAGCTGTTACTCTTCCCGAAAATAGGCTGTAAGGCAGTAGTTGCTGTTCCATGTGGACTCTCTTGGCAGTGGTGCAGGGGAGGCCATTAATGATTGTGTCTTTAACCTTATAGACATGGTACGTGGTTTGGATGCGACAGCTTGTTTTAATTATGAAATTCCATCTTGGGCACAGAAATGAGCCTTTTTTGACCAGGCTCCTCCCAGACCTAAATTGAGACCGTCTCATTCAAAGCTTATGCACCCAGAACTCTCACTTCTCCCCCAAATACAAACCAAGAATAAATATATCAGTCGTAGGCTGTATAATTCCAAGACTTTTTTTTCAGGCTGTTGCTTTCTTGTCATAAGCAAGAAAGTGAAAGAAGTTGACTTGCAATCTGTATTTGATATTTAGAATGGTTGGGAGGTATCTTAAATAACAGCGTTGATCCACAGGTGATCAATAGTTACTCTAGCGAAGCAGGAGGACAGCTTTTCCCTTGTAATGACAGCTGTCTCCTCTTGTGTTGATAGAACAGATTGGCAAAACTAAGTCGATTGTCTTTGGAAACTAAATGTGCTTTATGGGTTCTGGACTGTTACCTTAAAACAAACAAAAAACCCCAATGGCAACGGCTTACCGCAGCTGAGTGTTTCTGTGCATGAGTTAGTGACCTTTTCTAGTGACAATACCTCAGGGTTAATAGTGATTCTTACTGCTTTACAATCCTGAAGCATCCTTTTGCTCTAATTGCAGTTACTGCTGCAGTTTGGGGAATTGGTTTTGGTCCAGCCTCTTCGAAGTGTATTCTCCTACTTAATAGGCCCAGGCACTTTAAAGGTCAGGAAAATGCCCTTCACTTGTGTACACAAGTGAGGATCCTGCAGTCCTTGTCTTTTGATCTTCTGCTGTGGAAAAGATGATGGGCTTGTTTCTGTAACTGTAGCAGAGTCTGAATGAGAAAGCGTTAAGAAGTGTGCGTAGTGGAAGGTCCTAAATGCCCTGCGGGTATTAAAAATGGTTGGGGAATTGGCTTTATTTAGTTTTGGCAGGAGCAGAGTTAAAATTCTGAGCACTTAAATGCATGCCTAGCTCTCTGTATGTGCCCTCTGGGTGCACTGGTGTATATGTGTTGTGGGCGTACTTTTCGTGCCAGCATGTAACTGGCAGAACACCGTTTGAAGAAGGCTCTTGTGCTTAGGGCTCAGAGTGCCCTGGCGGCTTGCTCGATCACATTACTCTGCAGAGTGGTTGTTCTGTGACCTCTGTTATTGGTACTTCCACACAAAGCCCAGTTTCTAACTCATGGAGCAGAAAAGAGTTTGTCCTACTTGTAATCTCCATGCTGTTTTGCTTCTAACTATCTGCAACATGGGATGAGGTTGGATAGTTCAAGGGTTTAGAGCTAGTTGCACGCAGTTCCACAGTAATGTCACTATCTCATGGCTTTAGTCAGCTCTCAAGATAGCAGCGTGAAAAAAGCCAAGGAGCAGATAGTTTCCCTATTTTTTTTTCCCCCTCTTTGCCTCCTTTCCTCCCTAACTCACCCAGCTCCTGTACTCTAAGGCATGTGCACAGGACTGCCTTATTTACTTAACGATAGACCATCAGCAAAGACATCTGTCTCAGAAATTATCAAACAGCTAAATGAAATATACTAAGTACCTCATGTAAACATTTCCAAATTTGACTTGATTGATGGCAAAATTGCCAGTGTGTTGGTGAACTCGGGTACGTTCGTACTGTCAGCTGTTGATAATGTAAAAGCTTAATAGCTACCAAAAGAAACGTTTTAAGATGAGAATTTTTATTGGTTTTCTAGGAAGCAAGCACTGGAAGTGTAAGTAGTTTTGAAGACTACAGTCCCTGTGCTAGTACACCTATAGAACATGTTTATCGCCGGCAACATTCCAACTCAAATAATATCGGAGAGGTTGGAATGCACTGGAAACTTATTCCAATTACAGGTAAGACGGGTTTAACTCTTACGTTACTACAAATGGTGAGTGAAAACCTGTTCTAAAGGTTTCTGTCTTTCATAGATCCCATTCTTGGGTCACATGTTGCTACACAAGCATGTATATAGGCTATGCAGATGTTTCTGATATTTGATTAATACAGAAATCTGCTGGATGAAAGCAGATACTAGTAGAGAATATTGCTTTGGGCGAATACTGACATCATTTAGAAACGTGAATGCTTGCGTATTTATCTGGTGAAGTACAAAAGTCTTGAGTTCAGGGTTTGAACTTGCTAGGTTATAGTGAAAGACTGGATGGGTGGATAATTGCAACTGGTAATCCAGAAAAGCCATGAAAAATGTGTTCTCCTTACAGAAAGTAGACTGCTACTTATTGCATCAATCTCTTCTACTGGAAGTGCTTCAAAGTCTTTGTCCTATCTAAACATTTACATCTTAAATAATCTTACAGAAGCAGCTTCTTGTTCTACTTCTTGATGAATCAAGTGTCAAGTCTTGGGAGAGCATAAGAGAATGAATTTGAAGGATGTGGAAACTGGGCTGTAGGAATAGTCGTCAAGAGCTCTAAATTCAAAGCTGCAAATCAAATAGTCTTATGATTAAATCCAGATAGAATTTAACTGCATTCTCTGGGTAAAAACTTCCTGATATCTGATCATGTTCCGGGAATGCTGAAATCTGTCTTTTCGATACTTCTGATCTCCATCCAGTTGCGTAGTTCAGCTTTTTTGTTTGTTTGGCTGAGAAGGGAGGACGGCAGGGGAAACAGAGTTTCCTTCACAGTATTCACAGGCCTTTCAACAAAATGACAGGGCAGTTCTGGATAATGTTTTCTGCACTTTTTTTAAGGGCCAAACGTCAGAAGCCTGTTCTGTTATTTTCCTAAGTTACAGAGTATGGGGACTGTGAAGTGGTTTGGATAGGATATTCTTTCTTCGCTCTGGAGGAGGTGGCCCCTGTGCATATAGATGAGGATACGGTTGCCGAGGTAACTAGTTAAGTGGATGATTAAGCATGTAGAAACTGTCATACATCATAGACGCTGGATGTGGAAGTGCATGCAGGGCTTTGTCAATTGACTGACATGCTGCACAGTCATCTGTGAGACTACAAATCTTACTAGAAAAAAATGTCTCTGAAGTCTTCTGAGAGGGAGAAGTGCTGTTCTCTAGAGATGAAAGAGATTGTCTTGAGCGTCACTGGATTTCTTTAGTTCCTACAAATTAGCTATTACTGTGGTAAGTATTCATAGAATCATAGAATGGTTTAGGTCGGAAGGGACCTTAAAGATCACCTAGTTCCACCCCCCCGCCATGGGCAGGGACACCCCCCACTAGACCTGGTTGCTCAAAGCCCCGTCCAACCTGGCCTTGAACCTCCAGGGATGGGGCAGCCACAACTTCCCTGGGCAACCTGTGTCAGCGTCTCACCGCCTTCATAGTGAGGAATTTTCATCAGAAAATGAGACAGTAATATGCTGTTCAGCACGTGGACTTGTTTTACTGAAGTATATCAAGAAGGCTGTAGGAAAGTCGAGAGAGCCTTTAATGTTGTGGGCTACTGGCACTCAGTTTTTACTGGGTATATCTTCCTATATGGTATCTTCTAGAGGGCTTTGAATTTTTATTCTAGGGAATTAAGATTGATTCAGTAATATAATTTAAAGGAAGCTTTCTTCTTTTCTAAAACTGATTGCTTTCTAAATGCAATGGCTTCTCCATATCTCATTTTTGTAGCAAGTTGGCTGTAGAAAAGAATTCAGAGAACGTTAATCTTTCTTCTTCGTCTCTGCACAATTGCAGGAAGGCAAATGAGCGATCTGTTTTTTTTCTTTTTAAACAAAAATATGTTTTACTTTTGATACAGGGGTCATGTTCAGCTAAACCTACTTTAAGAACTTGGTGCTTAATTGTTTGTGACTTGAGGAGCAGAGGGTTTGTCTTGCGTCTTTCCCAATGACGTTAGAAGGTGTGTGAGGAGATAGTTGTTCCTAGGTCCTCAGCTTGCCTGGACTCCTTCTGCGTTGGTGGTGCTGGTCAGCTCTTCATAATGACATGGTCTAAACTTCTGATAATAGTAAGCAAACCTGAGTCTTAGTTTTGAAAGCTAACTCAGGTTAGGTTTGAATTTGAGACTCTTCTTCGGCTTTAGACATCAAGTGCAAAAACAGTGTTTGTTCTTGCTTATTTTTCTTCTAAGAGAAAGTTAAAGCATTAATAGACAAAAGTGATGGCTTTTGATGGCATTAATCTTGGACATAAAGAGATAGAACTTTCTAGGCTTGCTTTGTCAGGTGGTGTCTGAACTTCTGATTTCAAAATCTACCCAAGAATCCTCTTTCTGGAGTCACTGTATAAAGGCCTCTCAAGCAGGGAAGAATTTTAATCTGCAGCTATTTCAGCAGCTCTTAAACAGCTGTTCTTTCTGAGATTGTTTTCAGGCAGTTCTCTTGGGCTTTTTTTGACATATCCAGTTACGAGGTATTACCAACAAAGATTATGTTTGAAATCACAAATCATTCTTCATTAGTTGTTGAAGTGGTTATTTATTTATTTGTGGTTTGCTCCTTGCTTGTGCATTTGTTTTTTGTGAAGGCTTATGACCCAAAGGTGTAAATCTATGAAGGACGCCACCTTTAGCGAATTCTGTTTAAATAAGGGTAACTTTAGTTTAAATAATACTTTTTTTTTAATCCTGTTTGCACATTAGAAAATATTTTGGATTTATATTCATATTCAGCAGTATATCTTTCTGTTTACATTCTGTTTAACATTTTTTTAATAAAAAACTTTAGTAAAAACAAGGGCTTTTGTTTTTAAAACAAAGTTGCTTTCTTTCTGGACAACTTGAAATAATAACCTTTGAAGAATAACCAAAATCAGTTCTTCATCATATATATAATAGAAAACTTTTTTTCTAATATAATTGTTTCCATCAAATGAGGATGAGTGGAGAGTATACTGGTTTTTTTCCAATACCCTTGGGATTCGAAATTTTACTTGCACTGGGGGTGCAGACAGGAGAGCCACAAAACAAAACGTCGTTGCTAAAAATTGGTATGCAACTGATTAGCTATATTAAAATGTAAGAAGTTATAAAAATAGCCCAAAATTTAAAGTCATAATATTGTTTTTAATCTTCTTACTAAGACTTGCTTATAGTACAGTGGGTTTTTATTACAATAGTGATGTAGCTTGTAAGTACTGAGCAGCTCAAGAAGAATGAGATACATAACATATTTTAAGTGCCTTGTCTCTCAAATGAGCTTAAGCTAAGCTTGCTCGTTAACGTCATGATTTGGTACTGAGTTTTTCAAAGTCAGTTAGAATTAATATACTTGTGTGTGCAAAAGTTGCAGATTAACACTGAAGGTATAGGGCAATGGAAAAAAGGTTCAAATAAACTAGAATGGAACTTATTGGAATAACATTTATATTTGTGTTTAGTGATTTTAAAGAAAACTTGAAATTTGGGTTGACTCAAAGGATGTGCTTTGAAGGACGAAGAAAGAATGTATAGTTTCATTGATAGGGAAAATAAAATAGAACCACATTTCTGTTTTTTCTGCATAAATCCAGTGGCATGAAGTAACTATGAGGTGATACTGTCACTGTGAAAAAGGGATCCTGTTAGTGGCAGGTGTTTTCCTTTTGGATCTGGGTGGACACGATTAAATTAGGGACTGCATGGAACTTTTTCTAACTGGCTACAAAAATGACTGCAGTCTAAAAGAACACTTAACTTTTAGAAACTGTCTATACTATTTTGGTTATTGCTTCTGTTCCAGAAATCTGGTTTTCTGCTTATAACTGTACTAGCTTTAACACTTAAAAACCAAAGACACCCTCAAACAAAACCAACAAAACCCCCTTCTTTGAGGTATTTACGGAACAAATACACACTGAAATACCTCTGCGTGTATATATCATTAATTGCAACAAAGTGTTAAATTTGCTTTAAAAACAAACAAAACCATAGCTTTGAATGTGGATGGTGAAGAAACTGCTGCGGAAGTGATGTGAGATTTGGATTATGAGAGGCTTTCAGCACTCCTTGCAGCGGAACTGGTTGTGTATATCAATGATCACCATGAGACCTATGTCCTACCTGTTTACGCAAAAAAATCTCTGTTCTCAATTGCGAGACCGGACATGCAATTTGCAGCCTTAACTCTACAGGTAGTGTGTGGCTAAAATAAGCCTCTTGGAAGTCTGAGGATTATAACCTAGTGGCAAATGAAAATATTTGAATAATTTGTCACCCTGTTTGATTTCTAATTTATGGTTTTTGTTTTTTGTTTTTTTTTTTTTTTTGGTAAATAAGGCAGTCTCTGTCATGCTTAAATCTGGTATTATCTCTGGGAAAATTACTTGCGTTCTGCTTTTCTGAGCTAACTTTGACTTTATTGTTCTGCCATCTTAGAAGTGCAGCCGGTTGAGTAGCTCCTGTACCTCAGCAGGCTGTAACGCTTGAGTCTTTGGATTTCACTTGATTGGGGGGGGGCGGGGGGCACAGCAGTAATGCTGTTTTAAAACTGTTCTTCGGAGGTTTTCGTATTTCAGTTGTGTATGACTTTCAAACATGAGATGATGATGATGATGATTAACTCTTCCTATATAGGTCTGAAATCACCAGAAGAGCCACTGGTGTATTTACCGCCAAAGGATGCCTTTCCTAATGACCCCCGGGTAGTAAATAGACAGAGAAGTTCTGATTATCAGTTTCCATACTCTCCATTTTCAGACACACAAAAGGGGACAGCAGAAGATGGACTTTATACAAGACAAGTGGAGAGACTTGAAGATCAGTGTGGGCTAGCAGAGCACCCTTTTACAACTAAGCATTCCATTAGTGCAATAATAGAGACTACACTATTAGAAGAATATAATCTCTTTGCAAGAAAGATTCAGGAAATTTTGCAGCAGAAGAATATTGCGTATGTTAGTGGTATGTCCACACCAGTCTTCTCTGCCCGAGAGAGGATAATGAGACTTTCTGAATACATATGTTTACAGGCATCAGAGATTTCTGTCCAAGAATACATAGAGACACTGAGTGAAAAGTTGAATAGCGTTATTTTGTCCTCTTCGTGCGTTCGGCATACCCCACCGATTTATTCCAGTCCTGAATCAGCAGAAGCGGTTACTAACGCTGCACTGAATCCTCCACCCGACTTGTTGCCGGTTTGCGGGGACTCTGACACAGCGTTGTTATCAGAGCCGTCGTGTAATAACGTGGCGGAAGATTTGGATTCTAATGAGCAGTGTGCGTCGAGCTTACCCTTAGGGAGGGAGGAAACGGACCACGCGAATGCTAAACCAGAGGAGATGCTGACATCTGATCAGACCTTTTCCAGTGGTGATCTGGTGGAGCCACCAGAAAAGACGCAGAAATCCCCAGAGAACTTAAACATTTCAACCCAACCAGCCTTTTCTGATTTTATAAGCCAGTTAAAACCTGAAGTATTTAACAGTTTGGTCAAAATTATTAAAGATGTACAGAAGAACACGGTGAAATTTTATATTCATGAAGAGGAAGAAAGCATTCTCTGCAAAGAAATCAAAGTAAGTATGTCCCAGTTCAGCAGAACAGAGTGCCTTTCAATTCAGGATGTGTAAAACTGGACTTGCAAACATAAGGTAATCTGAAATTTGTTTCAAAACAGGTTGAACTGTGAAAGTAGGCTACCCTGTCCCATTTCGCGGTTAGGTTCTGAGGTAGTCTCGCTTATATTTAGCTTTTACGTAAGTCTTTTTCTCGTAGTTGGAAAGCAGAACAGGCTGTAGTTGGATTCTTTCTGAAGATCCTGCTGGGGGGTAGCCTTTCAGAAAAAAGATGATAAAGGGCAAAAATGGGATAGCTTGCCATTTTAGAAAGAATCGATGTGTGTGGTTTGGGGTTGGTGTTTTTTCCCCCCTTCCCCTCCAGTTAATAGTACAGGTAACCTTTGGAGATAACTGTTCTTCTGTGTTTAAATGTAGAAGATGAAAGTGAAATAATAAGAACTTCTGGCTTTACTTGAAAACTCGTGCAGTTGGATAGCCTGTTACTTGGCCATTTACACACAATTCTGTAAGGACAACTGACTTGCTGAACGGCCTGTATCTGTGGTGCTGCATCCTTGCAAATAATGTATCGGAAGGACAAAGAAACCTGTCTTTCTGGGGTTCATTTGAATGGGAAACTTAACGTAGTCATCGTTTGGGAATTCACTGTTCAATTTTTCTTCATCTTCTCTTTCTGTGGTGTTAGGAATATCTTACAAAGCTAGGTAATACTGAGTGCCATCCAGAACAGTTCCTTAAAAGAAGAGCTGCTTTAGATAAACTGTTGATAATTATCCAAAATGAAGACATCGCCAACCTCATCCATAAGGTATTTCACCTAAATAAATGTGCACTATCGAAAGCTACCGTTAAAACATCGTGAGACGTGCTCGTTTCGAGCAAGGCTGCTTTCTCGTCACAGCATAGCCCTGAAACAATGTCCTGTGTTTAGTTGACATTTGAAGAAACAAAAATGGTTGTGGTAAACGCCTGGTCTTGTTACATCCCGTACCCGTAACTTCTTCCCCCTCCACGCAGGTGCTAATGCGTACTTGTTCGTAGTAGTTGTAACCTCGTACAGAGCCTGAGGAGTTCCGTGAGGCTCTAGTGGCCAGCGAGGGCAGCCGTTGGGTTACCGTGGCTGTTCCCCACAGCTGTGGCTTGTGAACCTGTGCTGGACAGAAAGGAACATTATTCCGAGTGCTCAGCTTCCACTGTCTGGCTCCGGTGATGTTTTTGAGAGAGCACCTCCCCGGGCATGAGAAAAAAATAATAAATCTTTGAAAACGTGTTTTGAAGTTTCACATTAGTCACTAATAAGTAGGAAAGTTCTGTAGTTGCTTTTTTTTTTTTTTGCCTGATCTGCGTTACACATCTCTGATTTACAACATTTTTAAACAGATACCTGGCTTAGTAACTTTGAAGAGGCTTTCTTGTGTCAGCTTTGCGGGTGTGGATAGTTTGGATGATGTGAAAAACCACACTTACAATGAACTGTTTGTGTCTGGTGGGTTTGTTGTGTCAGATGAATCTGTCCTTAACCCAGAGTCCATCACGATAGGTAAGTGTGGCGTTTTCTGAAGCTTTAAAACAGACAAAAAAAGCCTGACATTTTAGTATGCGCGAGATGCCGTACTCGTTGCAGTTAAGAATCAGGTCTTCAAATTTTCAAGTCTTTTATCTGGTTTTTTTGTGAAGCTTTTCGGTTGGGTTGTTTTGTTGTGTGGTTTTTGGTGGTTTGGTGGGGTTTGTTTTTTTGAGAACTTCAGCTAACTCGGTCTCTTTCTTACCTCAGTGGGCTTTTTAAAGAACATGTTTCTGGAGAGTGTGTGGACTCGGAGATCTTGGCTTGTCTAAGTTTGTGTTAGATTGTGTAGTTATGTACACTGAACCTTTTATTCCTTACTACTCAATCCACAAATACACTAGGAAAAAAAATACTGAAAACCCACATTTTTTCACTTTTTCTTTATTTGAAATTGAATAGTTAAAGAAATTACCACAGCAGATCACGTATGACTGAATTGGGCTTTTACGTAAGCAGATGGCATTGTCAGGCATCTGACCTACAAAAAAGCAGCTGTCTGGAAACGCTGTTGGCTCATTTGCTAGGAAGAAAACCTAAAGTACTACTGGGCTAATGGTCATAGTTGTGTAACTGCTTTGATGAAAATGGAAAGCGGCTTTATGTATAAACTAAAGCAGTATTTTCAGTTTGCACACCACATAATTTAACTTCTATTCAATATCTCTGAAACAGATAAACTAAAACAGTTCTTAAAGTTTCTGGAGGATCTCAATACCCCAGATGGGAAATGGCAGTGGAAAGTCCACTGCAAAATACAAAAGAAACTTAAAGAGCTGGGGAGGTAAGTGGTGTTCTTCAAATTCCAGTTGTTAAAGCGCTTCAGCTTTAATTATGCACTCGAAAATCCAATTAAGTGGAACTTTCATATTTGTCTTTTGACTTAATTTTTAACATTTAGACTGACCTTAACACTGCGTTTTTCCCCCCGCTGTAGATTGAATGCGAATGCCCTGAGTCTGCTGACCCTGCTGAATACCTACCAAAAGCAGCACTTGGTTGAGATTCTGTCTTACCATAATTGTGATTCTCAAACTCGGAATGCTCCAGAATTAGACTGTCTTATCAGGCTTCAGGCTCAAAACATACAACAGAGACATGTTGTCTTCTTAACAGGTAATCCCCAAATTTATGACAACTTTTCCCTCTTTTGATAGTAAGTGCTAAATACTAATACAAAATCTCCTTTTACATATTTAGAAAAGAATCTCAAAACACTTTCAAATTATGTTGATAATGGAATAGTGGTTGCTACCGTTGATGACTTTATGCAAAATTTTAAAAGTCTCGTTGGGTATCACAACTCGGTCACTGAAGAAAACAGCCTTCCTCCCTCCGATGCTCACGAAAGACAATCAGGTATTACTAAACACACTTGCGCTTTCTTTAGCTAATTAGATGTGTGGGGTGGAGGTCCTTGAGATAGTGTGTCTTTACTCTTGTAAATGAGCACTACAGATGGCAAGGAAAACCCAACTCTCAAGCTACTCTTTTTCTATTTTAAATGATGGGGGAAAAGCAGCTGGGCTGGAACACCGAAGGAGATGCTAAATACAGAATTCTAGGCTAACAGGGCGCTCAGGGCAGTAGACGTATGCCAGAGTGGTGTAGCTGTCTGTTTTGAGGAAGAAGGTAGACTTAATGGTGGCTTTTAGTAACCGTATCAAAAGGACTGAGATGTCAGTAATTGTACTCCTTTAATTGTCTGATCAAATACTCACCTACTGTGTAACTTTAGATGCTGTTTTGACATTAACCCCTTTGGAGCTGGGAGTTGGGATTTCCCAACAGTAAACATGAACACAATGCGCAGAAGCTTTTAGCATCGGAATAACTGGACACTCACACAGAGGGTTAAGTGTGTATGTTGAGTAAGTGAACAAGAGTGGCAGAAGACCAAGACTTAAGTGATATTGGACTTACAGACCTGAAGCATAACACTCTGTGAGTAGTGTATAGCTTTTCTAACAAAAGCTTGTATTTCAATAGAATAGGACTTTCTCTCTTTTTTAATGTAGTTCTTGTAGAAAACGATCAAAAGGATGAGGAGGACATGTCTCTGGATTCAGGGGACGAAACATCTCAAATAGAAATCTGCAATGATGCCTCCAAGTATGATACTCATTTGGAAGCTTTGCAGACAGAGGCCAAGGGCTCACATGGAGCAGGTGCAAAAGAAAGCTGCTTGGCAGTTACAGAGTTATCTCCCAAAGCACAAATTGGCTTGATGGAAAAGACTTCTAAAATTGACTTGGAAGAGGTACAACCCATTACTCCCATTTCTACAACATGCTCCACTGAAGGAGAAAAACACAACTCCGTTGAACAAGCTCCTTTCAATAACTTCCAGGTTTATAGCAGACAATTAAACATGTCCCATCAGTTCAGTCACTTTAACGTACTCACTCATCAGACTTTTCTGGGAACAACGTACCAAATTTCTTCTGCAAGTCAAAACCAAGAAGGGGGCAATTATTTTCTGTCTGCTTACGGTCGGAGCATGGATACGGACAAGGCATCATCGCCTGGTGGCTGGGATATAAATTGTGATTCTTCCAAGCCATATTCAAAACAGAAATAAACTCTTAAGTCCCTTTTTATAAGTTGCTGTGGACTTTTCTGTTTCTAAAATGGTGGATTAACAATTTCTATTTTATTCTGGAACAAATTGTTTCTTGTCCTTTATCTCAAATGTTTTCTTGTCTTATTTAAATTCTGATGGCCTGTACCTGTTGGAAGCATCTGAAAATTGAAATAAATATATATATTTTTTAACATTTACTGTACTTGAATTATCCTGTTTGTTGGCACTTTTAAGTTTCTACATTTGTATGTGACCTGTACCTGGGCTTCAGTTTGAGGTCTGTTTTAATGTAAAACTGAATGTTTGCCTAAAATATGTGAAACGGCGAGGTTTTTTTTTAACTGTAAGAGTATACAAATCACTTTTCTTTACATAAATATCAAAATTTATGTATTTATTTGACATTTGACACAGATTTTGTACAAGTGTTTTTACATAAGTCTAAGGCAGTGTAGTTATTTTAATGACTATATACTGGATTTTGGCTAAATACCTCAAGTAGAGTAACCAATGGTGCAGTTCCATTACAAAAATAAAATAAACTCTTTGTGCACAAGGGACTTGCTAACACATCGCATTGTCTGTGGGTTTTATATTGTTTTCAAAGTATGTGAGAAACATACCCAAACTTTATTTCATGAATAGCAATTATTTGATACTCCATGCTTCTTACAGCACAATCAGAGTGATCTTACAACTTTCATCTTGCCAGTGTGACTACTGGAAGGAGAGAAAGACAAACCTGGTTTTAACGGTTTTTTAGTTCAATTTGCATTAGAAAACGCTCAATCCTAGCACTGGCGTAAGTACAGAGTTTTATCTGTTTCTTAATCTTGTCCTTAATTTCACATCTGCTTATTTTTCCCTGGTGGTTCTTGTAACTGGCTCGTTTTGTGCATCATATTCTGAGTCGGCCTTCTGGAAACAGCAGCCGATAGTAAATAGCTGTGGAGTCTCGACTGCCCTGGCTGTTCCAGCGTTGGCTTTGCACGTACTCATACTCCTGACTTGTAGGGTTAGTGCTCGGGTTTTGGGTTGTGCAAAGTCGTATGTCTGGGTTTGGGGGTTTTTTCCTGTTTGTAGTTTGATTGTAGTGCTTTTATGTAGGATGCTGCCAGCCTCTGAAACTACATGACTCTAAACTTACAAGCATTATTGGTTAAAAAAGGGTAGCTTTTAAAAAACAAACCAACCCACCCCATAGAATTCTCTCTAAAGTTAAATGTCTTTCCTTCTATTAACAGTTCTTTATTTTTTTTAAATTAAGAACAAACCAGTACTCCACCACTGTAGCAGTTACTACCTCACCAAACATGGCAAATAAATAGTTGTTTTTTGAGAAAAGAACTCCCTTGCATCCAGAAACTGTAATGGACTGGTGAAGAACGTTCTGCCCCCTGTAACACCAAGTGCAGGTTGTCGCCTCGTGCCCGACTGGGCATGGCACTGCCAGCAACGAGGGCACCTTTACTGCCGGCACTGCCACCGCGGTGCCGCCAGCCGCAGGCTCTGCCGGACAAGAGCTGCCGCTGCATTGGTCACGTCCCACCACGGAACAACCACCCCTGCCGCGGGGGATGCGTCTGCTGCAGGATCTGGAAGAGAAACAGTTTTACTCCAGATTATCCTATCTTTTGAACACTAAAAGCCAATTGATCTGAACTAAACCTTTAATTTGACGGGAAGCATGTGATATTGTCTATTCAGACCTCGTTTATAAGAAAACTAACTGCCTTAGGCCCAGCCCCTTATGTTAACTGCTGCTATCCAGTTTTAACTGAGAGGCGCGGAAAGAGTTTATGGTCAGCACTTCTGTGGTCTTAAAATTCAGGATTACTTGAGTTAATATACATTAAGTATTCAGAGAGCTTTTAGTCTTAGACAAGTACAAGCGGTTTCATATAGTCAAAAATACCAACAAAGTCTACCGAGGGCATTCCGTCAGAATACATCTTAATCTCTTGATTTATCAAAAGACACACACTGAGTTCTACAAAAACCCATGTAACATTTCTATACTGTGTTTTGGTGATTTATATTAAATGGATATATGTCTTCGGGCAGCATGAAGACCATTCTAAACCGACACCATCATTAGTGAAATGTATCTTCAATATGAAAAGCAACATGACCCTGTAATTATCAAAATTCACATAATTTAACTCTTTCGTTAAAAAGATACAGAGGGTTCATAATTAATTACAATAGCAAACAAAGTGCTGTGCACTTACATTTTAAGAATTCAGAACGTTCATGTGTACCTCTCAAAATGGCGACATAAAGTTCTCTTCTTGAGCTGCAGCAGGAATCAGTGCAGTCTCCAACTCCTTCTGCTTCTGCAGGAGGCCCTGAATCAAGGGAATATGAATGTGAACGTTCTGTCGTCCTCATGCAGCCTGAACTAAGAAAGTGTCACTGTTACATATTTTAGAACAATCTACTTGTTTTGGCTCAATGCTTTTTAAATATACAATGTAAAAAAAAGAAAAAGGCAGTGCAACGTAATACATTCAGTGGCAAGGGAACTTAACACTTCCTGTCTTCTGCAAAAGACGTGGTGTGACTGAAGTGGAAGCCAGCCCGGTTTCCAGGGTTTGTTTTACAGGAAAAAGGACTTTTCCACTGTATTAAATTTAACTTGCTGGCTCCTCTGTGCATTGTCTCTACATTTGTGGGCACTGGAGCATGTTCTTGTATGAAGCTGAGCCCAACACCTTGAAGGATGCCAGCTTTCAGTCTCGATGTAATTTATACGCTATAAAGCGTTACCGTTGGCGCTAGAACAGTGTCACATGTTTTAGGATATGTGTATTTACTCTCAAAAGATAAAAGGTTCCTGCTTTGTTAATGGCTCTTTAAGTACCAGACAATGGAGAAAAACTGTATTAAAAAACCTCCTGGAAGTGTATCCTTAGCTACGTGGTAACGAATACATGATACAGCTATGTCGGGTACATTCATAAATTCGAAGTAAGTCTCTTTGCTGTAATTAATAGGATTGTGTATATCAATACATCTGGCCCCTTGGCCTGTATCCATTTTAAACCTGTCAGAAGCAAGTTGGTACCAAGTAATTTTGTTTAAAAAAAAAACCAGGAAAAGTTACAATAGTATTTTCCCTCAGCATTGTAAGACCTGTCTCAGAGATAAGGGCCAGAGGCTGCTGGCATAGCTCGCTGCAGCCCCACGGCCAGCCAGCCGCCGTACTCCTGGTGGCACCGAAGGGCAGGGAGGGCCTGGAGAGCAAAGCGGCCTCAGACTTCACTTTGCATCTTTCCAAAAGCAGCAGCTGCCGCCTTTCAAGCCCTCGATGAATTGCCTTTTTAAGTAATCAACACTATCTGCTCTTCCTATTAATGGGTCAGTGGACTTGTTCAGTACCTTTCTCAAGAATTACTTTTATTATAGAGTGTTTTTTGCATTAAGTAGCGTGTTACAAAACAGAAAAGAAAGAAATTGCCCTAAATCAACCCAGAGCTGAGGTAAGAAAGAAAGAAGGAACACTGAAAACTGGAACAAAGTCTATCATGTGGTTTGCAAAGGTAATAAAAAGGGCCTAGAGAAAAGTAATGTGAAGTATCTATGGAGGGCCAAGCAGTGAGAGCTTTCTGCTGGCTGGCAGCATCACTTAACCTGTTGTAGCCTACAACCTGTTGGCAAGTGCCTTTACTGCCTTAGTACAGGCAAGATGCTCTGGTACGTACTGACTGTAGCTGGGTTTTGTCCTTTTGCTTAAACTTGGGCCCTTCTTTTTTCACAAATACTTGATTCACTTTGCTGGATGAATTAATTTGATCTTACCCCATGGACTCGCTTGATTTTAGTGAGGAAAATAAAAGTCTGTTGATAGTTCCTATTACTGCTGTCAACCTGAAATACAGGAGGAGACTCGCTGTCTTGTAAGGAATGCAAGGACAGCCTCACCCTCCCTGTGGCAGAGGAAGGCCCCCATCTGCCCGCTGTTTTCGCCCGTGCCTTCCATGGGTCAGCCAGTTCAGCTGTATTTATTTATCTATCAAGTGTATTTATTTATCTATCACTCCAGTTGGGTGGGTATTTCAAAGGCTAAAGACCGGTCTAATTAGCTGTGAATTCCCTCAGACAAAAGAAGGCTAAAGAATGGCCAAATATTTAGTGAATATATATTTTCTACATATATTCTGAAACTATCAATCCAATATATATATATATATGCATGTATGTATAATTTTTAAAAAAGACTAGATTATCTTCTGAAATAGAAAAGTAAACTGTGCTCTTTGTCTAAATTGCAGTCCTCACAAAATACCGCATTACCCTCCCTTGCTTGGTGAGGTAACTGATGCCAAACAGGTGTCGTGTGTAGGAGTATACACCACTGAGGTGCACAACACAGACCTTAGTTCAACACTGAATTTCCTAAATGCATTCTGCAGCTGGTAGGATATTTAAAAAAAGAACTCTACATGTTTTAAGTTAACTACCTTTCAGAACCAAGGTCCACTGAGATATTAACCTCAATATTAGCTTTTACCCACTGCCAAGTCGTGAATATATACGATGCATCAAAAATGTCCCTAACCTCCTCTAAGTTTGCTAACATGGATATTATCACCTTAAATGTCTTTAAATATTCATGGCTTTTGTGCACCTCAGCAAGTACAAGGTTTAAATTGTGCTTTGAAGCTGGCTTTGCCCTTAACCAAAATGCCACTGGCAACCGAAGCCCAAATACAAAATACTTAACAGCTGTAGATATTTAACAAAAACGTTAATAAGCATTGGGGAAGACCTGAGCCAACCAAACCTATCTGGAAGCCATTAGAAACCAGCAACCTTTCAGTGTCACAACTTCTCTGAAGGACCTGTGGAGAGCCACAACCTTTCACTTGCACAAGGAATTTGCCTCCCACTGAAGCAGGATGTACGCGTGGCACAGCAGGTAATCACTAGCGTTAACTACTACTTAAGTCTGAGACATTTTCTTCCCTTTATTTTGATTGTTCATGTATTTTTTCTCCCTTAAGGCAAAGAAAAAGAAACAGTGCTACTAGCAATAAAGTACTTCTAGTATGGAGCCCTTCAAAAACAAGGGAAGGGACTGGCACATCTTTATCTTTACTGTTCTTCCAGAATGAAATGCAAACCTCAAAGTAAGGGTTGGGTTTTCTTTTCCCTCGTAGTCCCCTGTCAGACCATTTAGAAGCGTAAAAGGAAACTGTCCGTGCACTTGTCCAGACCTGCAGCTGGAATCTGCTACGGGCTGCACCTTGCTGCCAGCAGGTGGAGCATCAAATTCACTCGTGTTTTAATAACTAGATGCCTGACAGTATTGTTCCTGGTATTCTGACTCCAATCAAGAAAACATGTAACTACACGGTTACCAGTTATAGTCTTTTGTGCTTGTTATTTTACTGCAACACGGATCGCCACATCCAGAATCCTTGGGGCAGTCCTGCAGATCTAAGCATTACCAGCAGCTTATGATCAATGCAACTATATCCAAATGTACACAGGCTTTTGTCTCAGGAGCTCCTGTGTGTAGTACGAAACTCAATTTCATTTTATATTCACTCGCTGAATCTTTTACATGTTAACAATGTTAACAAAAGAACAGCTATCTTGGAAGGATTTTATAAGTGTTCACACTTCAAATTTGCAAGTTACAGTATTTCTCCAGGACTGACACGAGTACCACCCCACTAACACACTTCTGCACCGATCCCACTGATGTGTCACGACTGGCTTACCCATGAAAAACACAGAAGTGTAATTTCTTTAATAAGCGTTCTAGTGTTTTGTTAAAATACTATACTTTTTCCCCTTGAAAGGGAAACATTCTTACTACAAGCAACCCTAACTATCAAAACCTGGAGACTAAATAAAGCTATTCCTCTTGGTTTCGAGTTTTCTCAGGTACTCCAGGGTTTCATAGCTAATCTAAGGTCTAAGGAGTCCATAGTCTCTCTAAGGACAGTCCAAAGGAGGAGCACGTGTGCATGAAAAGCAGAATTCGTTAAAGGGAACAAAAGTAGAGGACAGGGCCCAAAACTTACCACATATGATGGAAAAAAAAAGACTAATGCTTGTAAGTTTGCAATGTTCATTTTGACTTTAGTACATATTTACACACGCACAGATTTATCCAGTAACTTTTTGCTTACCTGGCGCAATTCTGACAATCCTTTGAGAATCGCTTGTTGTCTCTCTCTGATTTTAACGACATCAGGATTTAGAAGAGGATCTCTAACGTGATCAGAGCTAAAAATCTGTCGCGGCATTTGGTAAGAATCTAAAAGGAAATGTGTATCCAATCAGTTAACAATACTCTTTACCAATGTGGTTTTAATTTTGAAGCTACAGATCTTCACAGCTTTTGGTTGCTGTTAGATTACGATCACTATTTTTAAGTCAAACAACACTTAGTTTCCTAAACCCAAATCTATATGCACTAATAATACCAGAGAAGTACAATCATACTTCATTAGAGGTAAACGGCCAAAAAAGAGAGATAAAAGAATAAGAAATTCTGTTGCTTTTTAAAAAAAGGTTTTCTGGTGGTTTTTTGTTTCGGTTTTGTTTAGGTTTTTTTGCTTTGAATGTTAGTATCATTTGGTTGCGTAGACTTTCTGTACAGTGCTGTGACACACATGGGTTACAGCAAAACTCAGTAAAAGCAAATACCAAATTGAATAAATTGTAGCACTTTGAACTAAATCACCATAATGTTTCTTCTCTTCTACATGGATCAGTTCGTAATACGTTTCAGTACCATTAAACTGTCGATACTGTGGGTCATGTGTTGAAGGTCTAGTCAGTGGTGCATCTGGATCAAGACAGTATACTTCGTTGGTTCGAACATACGGAATAAAGTGTGAAGAGGGAGGTCTTCCAGCTTCTGTAATGGGAGGAGGGGAGCTCCTCTGCTGCGCATCTGCCTTGGTGTTTTTCTCTCTTCTACTAGTGTTGTTATGCACCAGGAAATTAGAAGCTTGTGTCTGTTTTTGTTGTACTTGCAGTAATCTGTTCTTAACTGCTGGAACAGGTGGGGATTCAGATCTGTATGAAACAATTGCAGTTAAAAAAAACCAATCCCAAACAATACTTAAGTGATGTGATTAATTTTCTCAAATAGTAGAAAGAATCCTCAGAGGACTGGACTTTTGCTCATTTACTCTGCTTTTATAACTGCAGTTTGTCTGGTCCTCTGTGTTTTTAATAGTAGGCAATTAGACGCATCTGAATTCTTTTTAAAGACACAAAAAAAATCAGGAAAGAAAAGCATGTTATTTCACTATTAATGTATTTATACATTTCAATAATGCAGAGTATTGACGTACCTTTCTTCATTGAAATGATTCTTATGTAATTGTTCTTCCTAGGAGAAAACCAAGAAGAGTCAAAAGTAAAATAAAAAGCTCCATGTTTTTTATATTAAAAGCTTTAATTTTTCAAGACAAGTTTGATCTGAAATTCCAAAAGGACCATTTGACCCAAGTTCAGGAGAAAGGTATTTATCAAAGACTCGCATTAAAGAGACTTGTAGTATCTATGAACTAAACTGACCAAATTACAGGAGGACTTGCTCCAATTTTCGATGGTTTTGGCAGCTCTAAGCACTACCAAAAATACTGTATACATTTTCCAATGACCTTCGAAAGCTGAATTTATAAACCTGAAAGGCTCAACCCAAGATAATCATTATTAAGGAAAGGTCGTATTTCTAGATATAGTCAGTAGAAGTTTTCTATTTCAACGAAAAATACTGATGTATCCCACGCCTCTCACGCTATCAGACAATGTTACTCATCTTAAAACATTGCCCCATTTCTCAAGTACAAAATTCTGGAACATTCCCCTTTCAGTAGCGTAAGCACAAAACTTAGATTTACCATATACCTCAAATAAACCAATAAACTCAGTTTAACAAATTAATAAACCTTAAAAGATATCTATGTGAAGTTAGGTATTTTCGCATACTACTTTTGTTTTAATAGCGACAGCTTCTAAAATATGTGTATGTAGCCACAGTAAACAAATGGCTACACAGAATTAAGTGGCACCTTTTCTACACCAGATTTTTTCTACTGGAAGGTGTGAGAAAGTGAGGTGTTTATGCAAAGGTACAGATCTGCATAGACACAGGCAGTAAGCAAGCAAGAGAGAGAGAGGGAGAGAGAGAAAAGGCATGAATATGTTTGATAGTATTTTCTTTAAATGAAAATAGGGTTTTTTCCCCAGACACAAGCTATAGCGATACATGCTTACTGCAAACGGAGAAGAAATTACTCAACTAAGAAGGCTGCATTTTTACGAGAACAGAGTACATCCTCAGTAACCCGTATTCTCTGCACAAATAAACACTGTTCTCATGAACAGGTACCTCAGCCATCACCACAACTGGACAAAAAAGAGGAAGTCAGTTTTGTCACTCTATCCTGCACACTACGTTCAATCAAGCTTCCCGCTTACAAAATGAATCAATAATGATGAATAAATGAAAGAGAATAAACACTTTGGAAGACTGAAATAACAATAAAAGCTAAGTCCTTCTGACCACGAAACAATGCTGTAATACCATTCTTCACACAAAGGGCACAAACAGGAAAATTCTCAATGCTTGAGTTACGTAACTGAATTCTCTACCCAGGCAAAACCGTGTGGAACCAGAGTCTTTAAAATACACATCATTCTTGCTGACGACCAAATAGTTACCTTTCTCACTCTGTGGCCCTTATTCTTCGTATTTATTTCTTCATGAGGTGAAGGAGACCTGTCTGAATAACCACCCTTTTTTGGGCAGAGATTCCCAGGGGTATTTCTTTCTACCAACTGAAGCAGTTCCATTTGTCGTCTTACTTTGTTTTCTTCCCTTTGTTTTTGTAGCTGTTTAGGGTATCTTTCTGATGCTGGAATGTATCTTTTCACAGGCTTGTTTATGTTCCAGTCAGGTCTTTTGCTGTATTTTTCTGAAGGCTTAATTTGTCTTTCTCTTCTTGCATATTGTTCATACAGATCACTGTAAACGCCACCATTCTCTTTTCCTGAAATTTTATTCTTATCTATATGCTGCACTTCTGTCCGGTATTTTTTGCTGCTAGAGGTTTCTTTATATTCTATGGAAATATCAGGTGATCCGCAACACACAGTTCTTTCCTCAGCTGACTCAGTGTATGCTGACGTATTAAAGTCATCTAAAAAAAAATTAATTATATTTTAACTCCAAGTCTAAGCTATTCAAGTTACTGGTTAGACTTCTGTATGCCTATGAATCTACCATTACTGATTTTATTCAAAAACTGGTTGTTACAATTTTATAATGTTTTTTATTCTTTTTGATGTAGAAGATAGATAGGGCCAGTAGAAGCAAACTCAGTAAGGAGGAAAAAAAGATTGGAGAATGAAACAAAGTCACTGTAAAAACAAAATTTAAGTAAAATGAAATACATTATTTTAAAATATAGAATTCTGTTTCTAGCATGGTACCCGATGGTGAAGAGCAAAACACAGCTTCTGTTTAGTTTTTCAGCATGCTGATGGTTTGGTCATACTCAGCGCATCTAGGAATAACTTACTTTCCTAATAATCCTTGTCTTCCAATGGAACTATTTTGTTCAATTTCTGTATTACTAACAATCCAGTTTCTTTCTTTACTAAGGGGCACAGAAGAAAACACTATTTAATATGTAAACTCTCCGAATTCACAGTAAAAATTCTACCAGCACTGTCAAAACCAAAAATATTAATTGCTGCTTAAGCAAATAAAAAAATACAATAAAGCTTCCACTTCACAGGTGATAGGAAGCTAATAAATTTCTAAATACAAGGCATAAAGTGACTGTAAGTTTCTAGTGAATCTGCTCACACCTCATCTACAACATCAATAAATGCAGAGTAAGTTTGATCTGGGTTTTTTAATGGTGTGATACAATATTAAGATAAAGACCGGAAAGTATTCTATCTAGCTAGACCTGCAATACTGCCTGGGTATTTAGCAAGAATTGTAGAATGCTTTTCTAATCGTTTGAATCTAAGCTCTCATTTTCTAATGCGTCTAGTTTTCTAATTCCAGAATTATTGACGATGTTTCTGCCGATGTTTTCAAGGATTCATTAGGAACCCAGCCCTGCTTGATTCGAAACCACAGTACACAAACCCATGAACGTTCACGCTGAAGACGACTACAAATACATGTTAAAATGCCTTCATGAATTTAGCCAACATGGCTTGTGAGCATGACTCCAAGTCAACAATGTATTTCGGACTGGGTGATTTGAATCTGTAACTGGTAAGTAACAACTATATAGACATATCATTTATTTAGAAGAATACAGTGATATACCGTAATATTCCAACATGCCTGTGTCTGTCCCAAGTGTTTCTTTCTAATTTCATTCCATTCTGAATGACAAAGATGTGGCCCTATAGCTCAGTTTCCCAAACATGCTCTTCCACTGTCTTGCTCCGGGTGCAACGGTCATTAAATGCAATGGCTGCCTACCTGTCTGTACAGCAGTGTCTTTCCGAGGAGAAGTCCGATGATCAACGTGACCCTTAACGTCATCAGAAAAATCACGGCTTTGATGTGAAATGTCAGTATTACGATTTTCAAATTCTGTATCACCTAAAAAGAAGTAAAATTGTTCAATTACCATATGTTCCTTTTAAACCATGCTATCAAGTTACCACACTATTGTGGTTTAAAAACTCAAAGCAAGACTGAGAACCGTGGTTCAGAGTCTAACACTCTCCCTTATTCACTGGAAATCTAATCAAGAGCACGTAGGTCTGAACGTGCCCTACGCATTCCTGGTAATATCTTTATATTTCTTCCTTTCTGTAATACAGTATTGAAGCTTACAAAAATACGATATTCCCCATACTAGTTAACGCTGTATTTGTTTGGAAGGTAATTAAGCAGAAATGAAATTTGGTTTGTGAAGCAAAGGAGCAATTTCTGATGCAAATGCAGATGGGGAAAAAAACAAAAGAAAACCCACCAAAAACTTGCATGCAAACACCAAAGGAACAGGCAAACTGAGTACGAAAAGACTTGTACTTGCCACCACCAAGACTCCTCTGAAGTTTTGAAATGTCATGTCCCTTCTGAGCCAAGTCTCGAATGCGCTGTTCTTGTTTTAATCTCTGTGCTAATTCTTGAGCTTTCTGCATTGTCTGATAAATCTCATTTGTTTTTAGAGTCACAAGTTCCTTTAAAAAAAGAAAGTAAATATACATGATCATTTATTTTGAGAATAAAATAATTAGGATTATTTAATCCCCATATAATCCTCAAGGTTTATACATATTCTTATTTTGGGCAAAGCACTTTTTCAAAAAACCCCAACCAAAACTAGTTGAGTAGATGCAATATGTAACATATAACTTCTATGATTATAAAAATAAATTCAGAACCTCTCCGTTACTAATGAAAGAGTTCAATCCTAGCATTAAAAAGCGAGCATTAGATCCTCAAAGTTATCTGGATATTTATTGCCTTTATAATAAATTCATCTTTTCCTAAATGCCATGTGATTTCAGCCATGTATGACTTCCTGTATCATGTGGTTTAATGAACTAAAATAAGCCTAAATTGAAATAATTAAAAAAGCCATCTTCCTCCTACTTGAATGGAAAGGAGACAGTAGAAGCCTCCCTAACAAAAGCAGAACATCCCTAAATATGAGGGTTAGAGTTTCCAAACTCAGCAGGTTCAAGGTACAGGAGACTGGGACAAGGAAAATCTCCTTTCCAAACTTGCTATTACCATCTCATCCCCAATTCCTACCACATCTGCAGGCGGAAAGAACAACTGATAGCGTGACACGTATTGAAAGAGCTGAGCTACTACAGAGAAAAATGACGTTCCCAGGGTTTTACCAGTTTGTTCTAGCATCTACACGCAGATGCTAAACATTTCCATCCAGAAAATGCAGAGAAATCTGGGATTCATATTTCTGCAAGTTTTAGAGGAGGGTGTGTTTTTGGAATCACCCTGTTTATGACATCACGGAATTCTGCTACTGTTCCAAATACGAAACAAACAGTAATGGCTGCTACTGTGCCAAAAGAAAGAATAAAACATTAGACAAAGCTTTTAACCTTCTACAGACTCTTCTGTAACAGGTAAGAATGTATACAAATGCAAAATTTTTACTTGCCAAAGATCAAAATGATAGTTTTGACTTAACTTTTATAAGAAAGGTGTATGTAAAGCTCAGCAATAGTTACAAAGAAGAAAGCTCTAGAACATCAATGACTTTTAAAACAACTTTTCCAGAATATACTCTGAAAAGCCTTTAATCCAGAGCGAAAGCACATTCAGCCAGATAAAGTTCGTGGTACTGAAGCATCTTTAAAGGACCAAGTTATCAACAATAATAACTGGATCGCATACTTTGAGGAATTCTTTTAATCTAAAAAAAACCTGTGTTTAAAAATGCATGTTCCCACATTATTTAAAACTACAATTCCATTTTTGCTATTTCTTATCCATTCCTGAAAGGGCCCTTGTCCAAAAAAGGAAGCCTGCCTTAAATTTCTATGGTGTTAGACGTTTATTGAGAAAACAGATTTTGGTTTCAAATGTCTAAATTTCAGACAGTTTTGATTTTCAAAATGATGAGTCAACATCATTGTGAAGGTGAAGAACAAGAACCAGTTTCCTCAAAACACAGTATTATTACAGACTATCTGCACTAAAGAAAATACAAAACCCCACCTCCTTTTGTTTTTGTCTCAGCATTTCTTCTTCAAACTGTTTCTGCATTTGTTCTTTTTCTCGTGCTAGGCGCAGTTCTTCCTCTTGTTCTTCCCATTTTCTCTGCTCTTCTTCCAGTTGTTTCTTCTTCCGTTTTTCTTCTACCTGAGCCATTATTGCTTTCTAGTAATATCAGAAGAAAGGGAAAAATAAAAGATGTAACATTAAATGTATTATAAGCTATATATTCAAATACTTCCATACACGTGTATAATAATTGGGTTTGGACAAATAGAAAAGAATAATCAACTACCAGCCCAATAAAGGAGTTTGAAATATTCAGAGACAAAGAGAAGTAGCTTTTGATGTTTTAAAAAATGTTTTTATTTTTCTTGTGAAGAAATGGTGGTCTGATTTTTACCTTCGTACTGTAAGCTAGTACTTTGATCGAGCAGAAAACCAGTTTGACCAGAATGGGCTCATTACATTTATACTAAGACTTCTTTACACTGTGCTAGAGACATCATCATGCAGATACACATTCAGTTTGAGCGCCACAGAGGTCAATATGTCAATAACAGTAGATAAAAGTTTAAAGATTCATGAAGTGGATACCTGCAAAATTATCTGTTCCCCTGCTGACAGTGGAGACTGAAGAAAAATGAGACAACCCTACTAAAGCTCTAAAGACTGCACTGTACATTTTCTGAGGCACGAATTCAGTTACAGAAATACAATCATCTCTCTACAAATACTAAAAGAAAACAGTAGAGTCTAACTGAATGAAATACCGTTAAACAACTGTAAACATATAATCGGAAGCATAAAAGTCAAGTACCTCACTGGATTCTGGTATTAAATATCATGCTTTATTAATGTGACAATGCTATCTTTCATCTTTTTTCTTATTAAAATAGGGTTAGTAAAACAGAAGTCTACCTGATGTTCTAACTGTTTCTGCCGCCGCCTGTCTCTCTCTTCAATCTGTGCAGGGTCCAGGAGAGCCGTCATTGAACGGAGGAAACTATGAACAAAGAAACGTGTAAGTGTTTTTAATCATAAGAAAATAATCCTAAAGCCTTTCTTAATTAGAATCAATTAGATTACCAGTAATATTTTCATACTGTGTTTATCCCACTGTATTAATTTACAAGTACAAAACTCATTTTAGTAAGAAGCAAAGTAAGGTTATTCGCAGTAAATTTTATTAATGAGCAATGGAAGCACTTGTGTCTTGCAAAAGCATGTATTTCTGAGAAAAGCAAAAGCTGAATGAACAGGATCCAATGATCAGGTTTAAAGGATGTTAGTCAAATTTATTTTTGAGGAGGTATCAGAAAGGTACTGGCTGGGAAGATGATTACCATTACAAAGCTCACTCACCTGACTTTCTGACTGTGTTCCAAAGCGCTGTTTTTAGCAGCTTTTTCTGCATTTCCCACCTTTGAGGGCATGAGGTTGCCTAAAGCTGCAGGTGAAAAAGGGTGAATGAAAGCAGTCAGCTCCTCAGGGTCAGGTGACAGGCAAAGACTTTCAGGCTGCTTTTTGTACATTCCATTTAAGGGGTGTTGTGCATTAGCATTAAGGTGGTTCTTTAAAGAATCAAAATGCACTGCCCATCTGTCATGCTCTTCAGCCTAAATAAACATGAAGCAACAAAGAAATGGAAATGCACTCAATTACAATGTTTCTATAAAGTATGGTTAACAAAACAGACAATGCACATTTCGTCAATCAGAAACATTTGAAAAGATCTTTTAAGGTGCTACAATACAGGCAGTAGATAATTCCCTGAATGGGAAAACAGAAGTCTCCCTGTTGCTTAAAATGCAAGTCAGATCAGAAATTATACTGCTAATCCATATGCTTGGTCAGCAAAAACATATTGCTACTATATTTTCAGGGAAAAAAACCCCCAAAAATTAGAAAGTGGAAAAAAAAAATTGAAAAATAAAAAAGTAAGTTAACATGGATTCAGGCTTTTTGGTACTGCTTTTTTCAATTTATATTACTATTCCATTCCATATCTTTTCTAATAGTACTGGGAACTGCTTGATTGAGAGGTCAATACTCTCTCCACTCTGCTGTACTCTCCTGTTGTGTAAATATTTTCTCTCTAGTAACGTGAATAAGTGGCATACACTGTCCTACATCTACCCCCTCCGTTTTAATTCTGGATGGTAGCAGAATTAATGTGCTTTGGGCAGAGATATTAATCTCTATTTTCCTATTTTCAGCTAGACAGGTTTATTATAAAATAAGCTGCCTTTCAAAATCTCTTCCACCCACAGCAGCTACCACTACTATCCTAGCAAAGTCTTTTCTAGGTATGACATACTGGGTTTAATTCTCTCTTCTGTACCACCGAGGCTTATCTTTTTGGTTCAGCATTGGCAATTGAGACATTCCAATATATCACTAATAACGGATTTTTACCTAAGTGGCTTTTGTTTTTGCTGTAGGTACTGAGAACGTTTTCTTTTCTGACTAAAAGAACTGTTTCCCTCAGAATGGCTGCCTCAAAACTTGCATTCTGCAGGTAAAAGACCTAACATAATCTAATCTAATAAACTTTCTGGGAGTCCTTTCCTTCAACAAAAATTCCCTTCTGTCAGAAAAGTTTCACACCTATCTTAAATGAAGCAAGAAAACCATAGTCCAAATAATGAGAATCTGAATTTTTCTTCCTCCTGTTCCCTGAGTTTTGCTCCCTTTGAATACTCTTTGATGTAGAAGCAGATCAGAGTAGTTGGAAAATCTACTTTACTCTTATGCAAGTCAGTGGCGCAATATGCAGAAGGGTTGAGAGTATAACACAAGACCTGAAAAAAAAAGATGTTGAAGAAAACGAGATTAAGTGTACATTAACTTCCTTTACAAAAAAAGGCTGGAAGTGAGATTACTGTTAGGTTCCTCACTGGTGACTGCAACCAGCTTCCCACAGCATCTACCAAATTAAAAACTAAGGCAGCTAATGAAGGAACCTTTCACAGCTGTGTTCCCTTCACAGTTACAAAGCTCAGTTTGCAAAGGAAATTTGATCCCTTCACCAACTCAGGAAATCAAGGCTTGTGTTGTGAGTAGGTATGTAACCAACCTTCGCAACAACAGGGTTTTTTTGCAGGATGGGTAGGAAAGCTCTCTTCTAGTACTAGGAACTCTGGAATTAAAATGAAGAATTTCTGTCTGGGAATTGTGTAATTGCTTCAGTTGAGAGTAAAAACTGTAGTCTTTTAATCCAGAAGGCCACAGACTATCAACATTCGTATCAATCAAGTTTTGGTAATCAAGATTCTTATTCACTAATGATACAGAATAGCTCATGATGTGAATACATCTCATGCACAGTGAAAGATACCATCCCGGGGTTAAAGCTGGGTACAGTAACTTGGAAATCTGGATTCTAGGAATAGCACAATCTCACTCCATGTTTCTTCACTTCAAGAGACAAAGAGTCTTTGGCAGAGAGTATCGGTATCAGGCTGTATAAGAGTGCAGAGTACTCCACTGACCTTAAAACTACTAATATAGTAACACGTACAGGAAAGAAGTCAGCTTCTACATGAAGAACCTCCAGGGGTAAAAGAGGTATCAACCACGTTGGCCAATAGTGACAGTATTAAGTGTCTCTTCAGGTATTCCACCTGCAAAGCATTTATATTGGCCACAGTTTTTGTCTAGGTCCAGCATAAGAGACCTACATTCAACAGCCTGAAAAAACCAAAGGGTAAAAAAGGTAAGGCCATTTTCTTCAATAATTTTTGGAGTACAAATGTTTAAGAAAATTTTCGTAAGAGTGTAAGTGCATGTGTATATATGCATATCAAAAAATTATTTCTAGAAACAGGATTTGAACACTACTGTGATACACTGTCTCTAACTTTCCTTCTCTTTTCTCATCTCCTTCCATAATCTACAGAAGATGTCTTTTTACAAAGTGGCTGTCCAGCGTCTCTATAACACCTTCCAAACCCTCGAGCCTTCACACAATGATGGGAAAGAAAAAAAAGTAGCGTAATATCACTGTTTTCATCTCTGCAGCAAGCACTCTTAACACATCACACCAGGCACATAGTTCTGTTAGTCTGTTCTCTGCCACTGAAATACTGGAACAGCTACTGGCTGAATGTTCAATTCGATTGCCCTAGGAACTTACGGTGAAAACCTGGTCATGCTGCAGGTACCCGTTATCTTTGTCTCCACTTTATTACGTCTACGATTTCATTTTTTATTTCTTAAAATAAAAATGGAGAGAAAAACTCTTATTCCAAAAAGTCCCTCTAAATCACAGATACCTTTGATAAATTAAGTTTTTCTTCTGTTTTTCGTAGCTTAGCTTCCTCCTTTTGTTTGTCCAGATCTTCAAGCCACTTGTGTTGCGCACGCCTCAAAGCACTAAGAGGTTGCTCCTGCGGCACAGCTTCCTGAAATAAGAGAAGTGCTAGTCTCTTCCCTGTACAAAAAATTCAGTACTTTGTCTAGCCACGTAATAAAGACTTGGCAGAAAACTCTGCCTGCAGTTGCTAGGCATAACTGGGCTGTTCTCTTGCACAAAGAAAACATGAATATAAGTTTGTAACTCTAGCAAGTGTCTAACTGCCCTGTAAAAATGCTTCAGTTGTTAGAAAGATGCTGAGTCAGTCAGTCTTTGAATACTATTCTAACTTGAACCATCAGCCTCTTACTCCAAAAAACCTTACTTATATGTATCATGAATAAAAATCCCTTCTCTCTTGCTATGGTTCACTGTTCAGTCTGTGTTCCAGGTAGATTCAGCACCAGGATCTAATTAGTGGCGATCTGTCTCAAGTAAATTCTAGATACCATTTTCTGTTCCTGCGTCTTAATGGGTATCTGTATTAATTAACAAACGCCAGTGGCACTGAGAATTTCCAATGCTATCTGGCAAAACCCACTCTTCAATCAGTGCCTACTAGCAGTAACTCAAAAACTACTTCTGAACCATCTGCCATCAATGCATTTTTAAAGTCTTCTATTTCTGATAGGTTCCCACTTCTCTATTTCTTTAACGCGTACTTAAAAAGCGAAGCAACACTTCAGCTCACACCTCTAATACTGCTCCTCTCATCAGCCTTGAAAATGCTGAGTCTTCAAAGCATCAATAGTTTGATAAACTTTCATTCAGACACAATTCTCTAGGTAGAGCAGAAAGGTCTACTGAATTCTTCTGGTTTAAAAGAACTAAAGATAGGCATCTGTTGTCAATAAATAAGGAAAAAACCAAAACAAACCAGCATGCAATTTAAAATCTTACCGCTAAAACAAATGCTGTGCAATAAGAACTGTAATCAGAAGACCACCCAGCTGGAGCACTTGAAACACTCCCTGGAACTTGATTAGCCTTTGTGGTTAAAACAGCTGTACAGACACAGTTTTCCTCGGTGGTAATAACTGAGTCAGGTGGAAACAATGTCTGCAAATAAAGTGACCACTGTTGTTTAAGACTTGATTTATTTAGCTCACCTGTTTTGTTTGTACTAAATTTCCTTTAACATATAATAAACAAGTAAATTATACTTCTAGAAGCTACTATTCATTAAAACTTCAGCCAAAACTTGTAACTGAGCATCTCATATCCACTATTTCTTAATTACACAGATTGAAACAAATTCTTGTGGGTCGGAGTGGTAACTTTCTAGGAATGCTGAACATGCCACAAAAAAAATAATTTACAACTCTAACTTCTGTTAAACAGCAACCAATTTCACTGGAGAAGCAGTCTCATCCAAGTATATTAATCTGACACAGCATTTTCAGAGTGCCAGCTGACTTTTAAAAAGACAGATTAGAATAAAGTCGAATTTCTATGTTTATTATGTAAGCAATCGAATATATGTGAGAGCTCATGAACAACGTAAATAAATGTAAACTAGGAATTACATTTCAGAGTATTCTTCAAAAAGAGAACTGGGAAAGATTTATACCTTTTAGTTAGGAATCAACATGGAGGGACAGGAATGGGTTGTTCGTGCTACTAAGATCTTTATTTGTAAAGCTACAAATCGGAGCGATAGCTAAGTGTGGAACAGAGTTGTAGCAATTCATGCCATGCAAGAGCTTAAAGTAACCAAGATTGGATTCTTCTGGATTCATAGAGAAAAGAAAATCTTGTATGAATTAAAAGTTGAATAGTTGTGGAACAGTGCTGTGGAAGCTGTGCTCTTTAGTGTTTATTGATAGCCTTACCTTGTCTGGGTCAGTTCTTTCCGCTTTCTCTTGGTGGGCTTTATTATTGCCAGGTTTTGCCAAGAAATAACCCACCTCTCCCTCCAAAGTTTCTTTCAGTTTCTTCTTCAGTGCTACCTGTTCATCTTCAAAAAAACCAAACTCTAGTTAGTGTTCCTAATACAGAAGTGTAGCAGGTGGTTTTGTTGTGCGTGTTGGGTTGTTTTTTTTTTTTTTTTTAAAAAAAAGCTGCAATGCAAGCCTACCCTGTAATTTTGATTGTAAAATAGACTAGAAGAGTAAGTCCCCATTGTCTGGCCATTCAGTCTAAACATGACTTTGCTCTTAGGATGGCAGATGAGTCTGCGCCCAGAGATGTAGAGGTAACTGGGGAATCTCCAAGACGACTACAAAACACTAAAGACTTACCAATGTCCCAGGGAAAGAGGAAAAATGAAAAGAAATAACCAAATATATAAATTCTCTCCGTTTTATTATACCAGTCTAGGACTTCTGTAATATCATTAAAACCAATGGAGCTATACATGGAAGCTACTGACAATGCAGAATCAAACCCTGAAGATGGTCTACACCCACATTGAAAACAAAACAACACTCCTGCATGTGAATCGTAAAAAGCTTAATTTGTCAGAGAGAATTTACTACTATATTAAAAACATTTTTATTTTTCTACAGAGATCCCCCTTGGTTGGTAAAGGGGCAGGACGGCAAACTGTTTCAAGTTCAAATTGCAATTTGATATATTCAGTCATGCTTGGAGATTAGGATGACACTTTTCCCCACTAAAAAACAAATGAATTTGTTAATGATACTGGCTACCAACTACTAGCCAAATGTGACAAAATTGGTGGTGAGTAACTCCTAAAACGTGAAACATAACTGAATATATTTGTGATAATATTTATTTGGTTAAGAAGCATTTTTGCAAGAAGTTATAATTGCGTAAAATTTTGAAATTCAAGAATCTTAATCTGTCTTGGAGACTAATAAAACTATGTACTTTCCAATTTGTAGCAGTTGCACTGATACTATTAAATTTAAAACAGCATAAGGAATGCAAAGTTTCTCGGTATCCTGAGTGTAATAAATTGATCAGATACATATTCTGTATATTGTAAATACCTAATTCCTTCTTCCATTGGGTCCTTCTAAACTCCAGTAAGGCTTTCTCCCCTTCTCTTTCACCCAAGGTACTAAACATGTCTGCAGGCTTCCATGAATCCTTTCTAGAGAAAAAAGGAGGCAGCGGAAGAGAAATTATTTAAAAAGCTAATTTGTTAATTTTAAAGGTAACTTTTTAATTAGTATTTATAAAGATTCTTACTGTGATTAAGAATCACAATACGTATCTTTATTGGAGATAAAATTTTTGTAGACAATAACACAGATCTACGTACATAACTTTCTGTCCTGGCTGCGGATATACTTCTTGTTTCCTGCTTGAATCGGAGTTAGCTTCATCTGGAACAGATGAAACTTCACGAGGTTTTTGAAGCAACACTATAATGTTTTCCTCTGATGCCTCATTAGTAGCTATGGTAGAATATAAATATATAAGAATATAGATAAAATATACATACAACCACTAAACTTTCTTCAGCAGTTGAGAAAATTGAGTATTATTGACTTTAAGAACAGCAGAAATTTGCAAATTCTCCACTACTTAACAAAACTGTTTTCAGCCCTGCTTGTATAGTTAAGGCACGTCAAGTTACAACGTCAGAGGGTATTTTCAGAATGGCACACTTACAGTAAACACTATTCCCGGCTAAGAGCTCAGACATTGGGACTCCAATTACTTATTAAACTGCAGTGTGTCTCGTCCCTTGGTGGTAAAGAGCTGACCACCTCCATAGGTCCACAAACAGGAGTAAGGATGTAATACAAGAAAATAGGCAATAGTTCTTACGCTTCTTAGTAGAAGAATTGAAAACAACAATTCAACATTAATATTACAGTTAGGCAAAATGGTACATGTACACATTCGGGCCAGAAGAAAATGGCATTACCGCTCTTGAGACACATAGCAAGACCTAAACTCTTCAGAAAACCAGAAAGGCCTATCTCTTTGAGGTATTGTTTTTTTCCAGACTCCTAATGGTAATGATACAGTGCAGTTCTATGTTTCTTCCCCCAGTGCAAAATGGTTCCTTTTTTTATGAAATATTAACGGAATTGCTTGCTGTTCTGCCACTCAAAGTACTGGAACACTAACAAGCAATCCTTAGTTTTTACTGTAAAAATTATCAAATGCTTGGTTCCTAACAGTAACAGGCAATTTCACATCTGTAATAGCAAACAGCGTTTTGTCTGAGACCATTAAATACAAGTAACATCTCTGCAACCTGCAAATAAACTTAAATTATGAAACCAAAGTTAAGCTTTAACATTTTGCTCTGTTTCCATGAAACTGACTTGACTATTGGCACCTTACCCTTTTCCTCTTGCTTTTCATTAGGAGTCTCAGAGATACTTTTAGTTTCTTCTTTTACAGTCATCAAAATTTGTTGAAGCTGTTCTTGTGTTAAACACGCTAAACTTCTTAGGTCTTCAGCTGATACAGATGCGGTTCGAGGCTTCTGTTTATGTTTTTTAACAACATTAGCATTCTCTGAATCAGGATATCTGTTTGTGCTATCTCTTTGGAAAATCAAAGAGTGGTCTTTAGTTGTGGCTTCATGTGAGTGATGTTTAGTAACTTGCAACTGTTCACCTTTTGTCACTGATAAGCTTGAATCACTCCTTGGTTTTAAGTTTTCCTGCTTGATACAAGCATTTTGTGTTGACCTCAGAACATGCCCCGTATGCCTTATTCTCAATGCATGTTTAGGTGCTCTGGCTTTATTACCCATCTGTTAAAGCAATAAAATTTAACCATATATGAAATAAGGAAATAAATTTGCATGGGTAACAAACAAAAACAAGATTGAAGCAACACGTAAAATAAGTGTAATTTTTCTTCTCTGTTACATCACTAGAAACTACCTCGGTGTAAGCTAATGAAGTATCTTCGTAAGTAGTAGGAATACCTTTGAAGAGAATACAGCATCTAAATTTGAATATTTAAAAATGCCAGTATGATAAATAACTTTATGGACCATAATATTTAAAATAATTAATAATTAATTCTGCTTTTCTTTGGTGTTTCTAAAGCCTGGCTTCAAACAGGTTTATGTTTTCACCATACAGCCAGTATTATTTCAATTTTGATTCTCCCATTTTGTACTGAAGTTTTATCTTTTTCAAGGTCCTTGATGTACACGCATAATTATCTCCCATGTATTGAGTGGACTGAGACCTTTTTCTGCTTTCTAACCTTCCCCAACCCACTGCATTCCAGTTTACTCAGAGACAACCTATACGACTAAACTGCAACTTTAACACTCCAGACCCCTTTTTTACCAGAATCCCTTTAAGGTCTCTGAAGTTCTGATTTAGACAATTCCCTGTGCTGCTGGAACTTCTTGACAAAGTAAAGTAAAGCATTTTGCAAAAGTTTGAATTGATCTTTTTAACAGCTATTATGAACCTGAGAAATCAGAATCATGGAATACCTCAAGTTGGAAGGGACCCATCAGTACA
This sequence comes from Chionis minor, assembly GCA_013398295.1. NCBI lineage: Eukaryota > Metazoa > Chordata > Aves > Charadriiformes > Chionidae > Chionis > Chionis minor. The sequence goes on along the minus strand of VZSF01010518.1, from coordinate 54,031 downwards.
TATTTATCTTTCATAAGTATCACTGATTACAAGAATTTAGGCAGTTCAAATGTGTTCTCAAATTTCTGTGTTAACAAATTAACTAGTTAATTTGTGTGCTCTAACCAAAAAAGTCATTTTTCCACTTACCTTCATTGCAGGCTTTGATTTATCTTTTGGAAAACAAACACAAACATATGAGAGAAGTATTTAGTAGAAACTTCCTCCTGAAAAACAATCTTGACAAATTAGTAAACTGTAAGGCAGGGGGAAAAGTACTTTGCCCATAACATCTGCCCCAACTATATTACTTTTTTAAAAAATATATTTCAGTATACACACTTCAAAAGTATGTTGGAAAGAAATTAGATATATTCCAGTAGCTATTTCCAGTTTTATGTAGATCTAATAAAATTATTGTGCCCGTCTGATCCTCCTCTGCTTTTCATTCTGCTTCTCAGAGCACCCTGTGGTAATGGCTTGTTTTCAACTGTTTGTTTATTGTGATTTTTCCATTTACTTTCTGTGTCACATCCTTCCACATCCATCACTTCCATCCATCCAACCCCATCGTGCTACACAATGGTATGTGTCTCTATTGCTGACAGCAGTAAAGAAACAATACTTGCATAATCACACCATCTGTTATTGTGCCCCTTACCTATGCCCTGAAATACTCTCCAGCTTTTGAACCCAAATCCTAGAGGAGGCATAAAGGTGTAGCGGTCTCAAAAATAATATTAAGTACTATGTTTAATATAACACTTATTAATAAATAATATTATAATACTGATTAATAGAGGGGAATGTAATACTCAACACAAAAAATCCCACGCATATGGCTAACAGAAAAAGCGGAGAAAACAGGGATGATATTTTAGTGGAACGCATCTGTTGGAAACAAGGCTTCTTCAGCTGCACTATGCAATTATTGCTCTGGCAGTGGCTGTCACACACTTCGCGCTTGTAGCACCTATGCCTTTTTTTTCCATTGCCAATTAAAGTCATTGGAGAATGCTAACTGTTCTTAAAGTCTGCAAAACCATGCTTAATAATAGTTTCCAACCTAGATGAACATTTTAAATCTTGGGAGTACGCTGAATTGTTGTCCTGCAGAGACAGATATTAAATCCTGAACCATCTTGATAACACTCCAGTAGTAAAGGTGTTCTACAGCCTGTTCATCACTGTGTTCTCAAGCATTCAACACGCATCTGAGTAGGTAAAAGTCACTTTTTGACTTCTTTCTGGCTATTCAGAAATTAAATGAAGTGGAATTCTACATGCTACGCAAACCCGACTTCTCTGTGGAAAGGAGAAAGAAACATAAATAGGGTCTTTGCCATCATAGTGGGGAGATACATAATGTGGAACTCCAAAGTGCTGCTCAGGGGTTATTTTCTTTGTTTTTTTTCTGTGTAGAGAGTAAAAACTATCACGAGTAGCAGCTTAAGCTACTGCAGAGTAATTCACCTTTAGCCCCTAAGACTGTGAACAGTATTTGACAGTGTAGAAAACCGAAGTTGAGAAGTAATACAACTTGATGCATTTTTTGGACACAATTCAATTCAAGGTGCTGTTCATACCAATTGTATAGACATGTTAATTCCCGGAGAAGACTGCACATTCATGGCTAGTTCAAAGTCAAAGACTATGCTTTATCTTGGAGCACTCTGGAATGGCCCCATCCAGCTAATGATGCTAACTATGTTTGTAAAAAGTGAAAGCTGTAGTATTGCTGTTTCACAGGTATGGCAGGGGTTTGTTTCCAGTAGACCGGTATGAAGAAAATGAAATATAATTTGGAGGGCATTACATGGAGAATTTCTGTATCCCGACTTCTATGTAGAACAGTCAGGGAAAGTGGACTTGTGCTTGTATAGAAACATGTATCTGACAAATCACAAACCAGAATTTAGTAACGCTTAATTATGAACATATGCTGGAAAAGTCTATCTCAGATGGTAGGAATGAGATCTGGCCTAAATAAACTGCTTATGAAAAATTATAAACATCAACTGCCAAATACTAAAGCTGCTTTAAAGTCAGAAATGTGACTGTAATGATGTAATTCTGTATAGACTAAGCAGAGAGTTATGAGGCTTCTTTTTGTTTGAAAAGTGAAGTGCTGTTAAGTTACAGAAATTATCAAGTTACACCAGTCTATAATAGTACTTAACTTTTCTTCATGAATAGAGACTAGCTGTAAAGAGTCAAGGCTATTTACCAGCTGTTCACCAGTGGACAGACTATTCAGAAGTTTATTATCAACCTACTGTTCAGTATCAAGCTGGTAAGAGGACTTGCAAATAACAATGCACAAATATTCTTCTTAATCTGAAAAATATTTCAATAAAGCTGTGCTTCATGTTCCTGGGATCTTAGGTTTAACTTCAAGAAGCTTTAAAGATTATTGAGATAAATGATTAAAAAAATACCAGAAGCAGCTAAAATTAGCCTAGGCTTTCCATCCAGCACTTCAGTTTCAAGCTTCAGTCCATCACTGCAAAATAAGAGGGGGGGGGAATCTGAAATATTAAGTAATCCAATAATGGTAACATTTTTACATTAATAACAAGGACAACTGTACTTAATTATAATGCTGTATTTACTGTTGGTCCAGATAGTCTTTCATATCCCAAGCTTTCTACTTCTGTGAGAAGTTACTTAATACTAAGAAACCAACAGGTCTTGAAGAGGGTATATTTTTATTACTGATACTCGAAAATTTGGATTTGCACGTTACAAAGTAAATCTTCACACTGAAGGTGTGACCCTATGTTGTTACACACAGCGACACACCTGCCTCAGAATTTAACCATCCAACAATATAAGCTGAATGCTACAAAAAAATGCCACAGGAGTCTCCGGAATGCCCGTGCTCATCACAGGAGGGGCCGTATTCTGAAAACAGGCTTTAATTGTGCTTCTATATGGAACAATCCACATTTTAAAGTGGAACAATAGCAAAGGTTATTGTAAGGGTTTAAACAAAGAAAAAAAATACAGTGTTTAAGTGTACAAGTACCCAAACGCTTTTCTTTCTGCTATGCATTGAGAAAAATCTAATATGAAGACTGACGTTCAAAGTAACTTATCCTTAAACAAATAAATAAGTCTAACACATCGAAAGCTCGCACGCAGCTTTCTAATTAACCGGGCTGCAGAGAAGCGCCCGAGGCTGTCGTTGCAGACGCTGAAGCAGCGTACGGCGGCGAAGCCCGGCCCAGCCCCGATTCTTTGTAGAGGCTTTTGTGGCGGCGGGGCGCGATGCTGCCGCGGGCACNCCCCGCCCCCCCCCCCCCCCCCCCCCCCCGGGGGGGGGGGGGGGGGGCCTCGCCTCGCCCCGTCTCCCCCGGGGACCGCGACCGGCTGGGTCCGACAGCCGAAGGCCTCGGCTCGCTCAGCCGCGTCGCTCCCGGCTCCTCGGCCGCGGGCACTAAGCGCCTTAACGCCCCTCAGCCCGCGGCACCGCCCGCTGCGCAGGGGGAGGATCCCGGGCCGGGAGCGGCCCGGACAGAGCCGCGGCCCAGCCGGCGGGAGCGGCTCTCGCCGCCGGCCCGACGCGCCCCGCCCGCCCTACCCCAGGTTCATGGCTCTGCCCGCGGCGCGGCCGAGGAGACGGACGGCAGCGCGCTCCGTGTGCGGCGGCGGCCAGNGCCGGCCGGCGGGCGCTCTGCTTGAGCCGTGAGGGGCTTCGCCGCCCGCCGGGCGTCCCGGCGCTGGGCGGGGGGCGGCGGCGGAGCCGAGTGCCGGCGGGGAGGCGAGGCGGGGAGCGGCTGAGGCGGGGAAGAGCCGGGCGGGGCGGCGCGGCAGCAACGCTCGCTGTGCCGGGCCGGGCGAGGGGCTCCCCCTCGTAGACGCGTTCGATCCGGGGCGTCGCCGCTGGAGGCTCCTCGGGGCGGGTCCTGCCTGGCCTCTGCCAGCCTGGCGGTCGCCGCTGCATTGGGCGGGTTCCCCAACGCCTGCGTGGGCGGTGGTGGGCGTTCATGGCCGATTTGTGGTGTTCTTGAGAAGCGTTTTAGGGGCTGAGTGCCAAGTGCCGCCCAGCCTGTTGTTTTGCAGGTGTAGTTTCTTGAATGACAGGGCGCGTAAGCGTGCGAGTTCAATGAACCCACATCTTGCCTCGCTTTTAGGAAAAACGTCTTCGACTTACATAAGGAGGACTTGGTTGTGTTGAAGAGTATAGTCATATTCAACAAAATGCTTCAGACCCCGTTTATATCTTTAACTATTCAAGAGGGCACTTAGGTTTATGCTTAAAGCCAAATGCTTACTGAAATCCTTCATATCAAAGAACGTTAAGACTTTAAGTGTTGTCTTGAGTAGTGTTGCTTCTAGGCATAGTTAATTCTGTCTGGCCAAAGGTACCATATCCGTAGAGGCGGATCCTGTAGTGTTTACTCCAGCTGACAGTAATAGAAATTCGTCCCTTTTGAGACTACAAAAGAAAACAAATAAGCGATAATAGAGAAACAGACAATGAGGCTGAGTTTATTTTGTACACAAAATCTGCTTTCTGCTATACTATCTGAAGTGCTTTGTTTATATAAAATTAACATGTCAGTCATCAGACAAAATCATGACTCTTTTTTCCAAATACTGCTTTGCAGCTGTTTATATGGCATTTATTGATTGATACATCGGCTAACGAGTCTTTGAAACTTTCATTTAGGGACTAGAACAAGAGAGGAAAAGAAAAGTAAACCTGGAGTTTTTCTCAGTAATGGACTCCATATGAAGTCCTCTGAAGCACAGAATAGACGATTTTTGGCTGCCTTATATCGGTGTCGGTGAATGTCTTTCTCTGAATCTCCCTGGGGTGGCATCAAAAATAACCTCTTAACGTTAATTTGTCTAGCTGGTATATTGTAGGATCATCATTAAGTCCAGGAATAAAAATTCGGTAGAAGTGAGACAAAACCAAAAGAACACACGCTTATCAAAGTCTACTGAACAATGCTTTCCCTCAGCAGCACTGAAATTGGGTTCTTCCACCTCAGGAAGGGCACTGTCTAATTTGGATGAAAACAGTTCAAACAGGCACCATGTGCCTCTTTATCTACTGTGCAAGAATAGCGATTTTTGTAGTGTTCCATACAGCAACTTCTCATTTTCTTTTATTACTAACCTGGTTCCAGAAATACTGCTTTAAGCTGTACCATTGTAATTAATGAATTATATTTATTTTTTATTTAATGGAGTACTACTGTTTTGGGGTTTTTTCCCCCCAGATACTTGGGCGAGTTAGTATGCATATTTCTAACCTTTCAGTGTACTTTTTTTTTTTTTTTTGGTGGGGTCTCTGTTGGCATTCATAATCCCTTCTAATTAATTTAACAGTGTTTATGTACCAACTAACTTGTGTTCTGTTTAGTTCTCTCAAAACGCTCAAAATAAGGTGTTAAAGTACCCTTAACCTTATTCTCTCTCACCATCCTGCTTCTCCCAAAACTTAACTCATTGAAATGTGGCATTACCAGAGAGGGACTAAATCCTAGTTTCCTGTAGACCATCACCTCTTTGCTAAAGGACACACAGAAGACTGAAGCATTTCCTCCTTCCTAGTCAGTTTGCAGTATCCACAGTGTCTCAAAACATTATGTCTGTAATAAACAGCTCTTCACTTTCATGAATCTCGTATCCCTGTTTTCATTCCAACTGTGTGTACCTGGTCGCTGTGTGATAAGAGCTGCAAGAGAATGTTGTTTTGTGACGAGCAGGGCATGACAAGCTACGCAATCTTCCCTGGTAATTTCTTTCTCATTTACTCATGTCATTTTTTCTGGACCAGTCATGGCCAACCAAGCAGAAGAAAGGGAGAGTGGGCACTAAATCATTTTCATTATTTAAAAATTTATATTTCATCCCCTGCTTCACAATGGATTTCCCAAGTTATTAGATTTCTATTATTCTGCAGCCAACCAGACCTGTCTCCTGATTTTTGTTTGAGACAGTAGGTGGCAATATAGTTTCGAGCAAGTCTCCAAAAGTTTAACTTTGTTATACAGAAAATAGTCTTGTAAGTGCTCTAAACCTGTTTTTTTTCCCTGAAACAAGAAGTTTCACAGTCCGTTTTACTATTTTCTAAATAAAACATCAGTGTTTTGCTAGACAAGTGTGAAAACAGGTTCTTTCAAAAAGCTGATAGTAATTCATTAAATGCTGCTAATTTTTAAATTATATACCTGCCAGTCTGTAGTCTGCTCTTTTATCAAGACGTCCGCAGAAATGGTAAGGCTGGTTTTTTTTGTTCGTGGTGAACCTTTCCTGAGATGTCTAGGGTAAGATCAGAATTAAGATTGACATGCTTCGTTATTACACTAAACTTCTGTAGTTTTATTTACTGATTCTTATGTGAATATTAAAATCCAACATAATGGATGTGATAGGAGTTAACATGAAATATCTGAAGAAATCTGAAGTTTGTATTTCCTTTTGCTTCTTGTTGAAAAAATATTGCAAGTCTTTATGCTTTTAGGAAGGAGAATAGGGGAGATAATAATTGTTTCTATAATGCCAGGACTGTTGGAATACTTGCAGGAAAAGTGTTACCAGGCTCTATTTAATTTTGTGCTAAATTAATCATCAGTATTCCTAAGTCCGTGACTTATCATTCCAGAGGACTGAATAAAAAATGCTTTTAGGCTACATGCATCTCTCCTAAGGATCATGAAACACTGTACAAAGCACTTCAATCACTCATTAATTAAACTTTCTAATAGCCCATATAAGCAAGGTAAGAGGATGAGCTTTCAGTGGGAGGTAGGTGTTATGAAAGCCCCATCAAGTGTCTGTCTTGATCGGATAAATACTGTTAATATCTGGCCTTAAGTGACTTAAGAGAACGAGTCCTGTTGATTTTTTTCAATCGCTTACATACATATGAAAACCCCACTCAGAATTGTTACGTTTGTTCTCTAGGTGGATAAATGGATTGGCACAATGATTAAAGTCAACATCGTTAGTGATAGCTTCTGGAAGCTGGAACAACGGGGTTTTGGCCTGGGGTTGGATTTGTAAATGCATTTACAATACAAATGCAGCTGAGAGGGTCCCCCAAGAATATGTTTTCTTGGGACTTGCATATGGAATGTAGCCAGATCTGTATTTGGCATTGTTGTTGCATGGGCAAGTATTTTTTAAATAGTCAAATATACTGCAAATGTCCCAAAAAAAAAAAGCCTTGTTGAAGTCAAGGTAGACAACATCCACTGCCCTCCCCTCATCTCTCCATGCTGTCATGCCATCGTACAAGGCTATCAGATTAGTCAGACATGACTTCCCCTTGGTGCATCCATGCTGACTACTTCTGATAATCTTCTGTTCCTCCGGATGCTTGGAGGTGATGCCCAGAATGAGCTGTTCCATCATCCTTCCAGGGGTGGAGGGGAGGCTGACTGGTCTGTAGCTTCCTGGATCTGGCAGGGGGGTTGGACCAGATGATCTCCAGAGGTCCCTTCCAACCCTTAACATTCTATGATTCTAAGCATGGCTTAAGTCCATTCATCTCCAGGTTTTAACTTAATTTTTGGGGAAGGGCTTCCCAAACCTTTTCAGAATAATGTAACATTCATAGAAAGTGGATCTTTTTACCCTACAGTGACAGACAGAAATGATCATCCTTCCTCTTAATACTTGTACGCAGTTTCTGTGGGATACCCAGCCATTGCAGATATAGTAAAGTAAATTGGGAATATCCTTAACGTGTATTTAATTTTTCTTAATGACATTTAGCAGTTTGAGCTATAGAGAAGCTGTGTGCACAGGTGAGCAAACAGCAAATCCCTGTCGAGTGCTCTACAGATGAGCACTGAAATAGATCCCTGTTGAACAACAGCAGCCCTCAAAGCATGAAGATGTCTTTCATGCTACTGGTCAGCTTCAAATTCATACTTAGTTTTCAGGTCTTCAGAAGTTAAATGGGAAACCTAAACAGGTTTGGCCTTGCTTCCGATACATTTTAGGGAGCATAAATGAAAGTTTTTAGACTTGGGGTTTTTTTTTTGGTTGCTTCCTGCAAAAGCAAAATGCTAAAGAGTAACTATCAACTTTAAGCAATCAAATGCCACCATGAGGTGGCGTTAATCTTTAGCTAGCATACTTGACGATGAAAGGAATAGATGAACTGTATGCCAAATAAACTGACTGTTGAAATTAACCAATCTATTTCTTTCAAGTAAATCAGTTACTTTTTGGCACTCCAATTGATACAGGACCACATGTTGTGATTTTAAAATAGTATTCCAAACAGGAGCTTATGTGATGTCCATAAATTAGAGTTTATATCTGATATCATAGATTACTACACACTAGGAAGTTTTTAAACACTAGAATATTTCTAAAATATATTCCTATGTAGCAGAGGAATGCAGTTAACGAAACCTGCCTTTGTGGCCAAGAAATGTGTAGACCATGCATACTGTACTTTGGTTCTCAGTGTGGGGTATTACACATCACCTCCCTTCATATTTATGGATTTAAAGAATAGTTATGCTTAAGATTGTGTCAATAGGCATTGTCTTTGTACAACTTGTTACCTCAAAATGATTATTATGTGGAAGATTGGTACTTTCATGTTCTGAAATATACACAGTTTAGACCACCAAGACCACATAAAGAAAGTATGTTCTTATTGCATATGCATTACTGAACAACGTTAAAGCGGGAGGACAAACTCAGGAGTAAACCACCCAAATTTATGTAAATTGAAGCCTGCCTCAATACAAAAGGAAGTCTCTTCCTTCTGTAACCTTCAACTTCCTCGGTGTGATTGGGTTAGAGCCAAATTCACGCATGGCAAAAATGGTTGTTGCTCCAGTGAAGTTGCACTGTATCAGAACAACAGTGCACCTTACTTTCCTATTGAGATAAATGCTTTACGTACCTTCTTGGGTTTTACAGCATTTGCTTTAAGTATTTGTGAACTATTTTCTATATTCAGGTATCTCATGCACACCTATGAGTATTAACCTTTGCATGCACCATTGTTTGTAGGAATTGTTGAGAGATTACATGCTTAACTGAATGTTCCAGCAGCATCTTTTGGAAAAAATATCTTTTGAAGTGAGCCTTGCTTCAAAAAGTCAAGTGTACTTACTATGTATTTTTGTTGTCTGTACACAACACGTGGTACTTTGAAATTGCACACAGCTATACAATATTCTTGTCATAGTCATCTGCTGTCCTGTTTCTTCACATGGCAGTCTTAAATGAAACAAATTTCAAATCCATCACAAAACTTATTTCAAAGTTTATGTGATTAGAAAAGGATTTTTGTGTAGTGTTATCATAGAATTGGTACAAAGTGCAGAAATAGAACATACTGCATAGTAAGGCAAAGGGTTATCCAGCAAAGAATGGATTGTCATCTAAGTAAAGTACGTGAGTGGCTGCAGATTTTTACTGAGTTTTCTTTCTATGTTCTTAGTAGCACAGAAACAAAACCTCATGGTACTATACTGTAATACACAGTGATTGTCAAAACACAGAAGAGTCGAGTCATATTTCTTACAAATATATTCCCCGTCAAATGTTGGGGAAGAATAAAGCTTGCCTCAAACTAACGGTATTTTCTGGTGACAAAATTAGAATGTGTAGCATCAAGTTTGGATTTAAAAAAAAATTAAATTACTAATGATTAGCCTATTAAGTGAGGATAGACCAGTGTTTCTTCAGAAGGATGTATCGTCTTTTTTTCCTAAAAGTATGTTTTGATATAGTTTATAATAAAACAGTGTAAAAGCACAGGTTACCACTTAACATTTCATTCTTGTCAGGAAAGCATCTCCTGCAAAATACTTACAAATGAGCTTCTTACTTCTCAAGACTTGACTGAAATGCATTATGCAGAAATCTGACAGCTGCTCAGTACAATTTGCAAGCTGCAGAGAATTCAAAATTGTCTCGATGTCTAGGCAGAAATTCCCTGTATAGCAGGGAGTTTAGGTAGGTTCTCCACATTTTATCAGCCCATGTTGTGTTTAATTAAGACACAGCAAGCATCTCAGGATTATCCTTTGACAGCTGAGAGTTTTTACCCACGTTAATAAGCTTGACTTTCCCCCACACCCCCCCCTTCCATTTTTCCCCTTCATAAAAATCCAATAGGCTGTCAAATCTTCTATTATTTTTCTTGAAGGAGCCTTCTTTTGGATAGAGATATATTGGCATTGATGCATTCTTCAACTTCATGCGTAGTAACTGTCCTATGTGAACTGGCTAGGTTCTACTACATAGCAGAAGCATTTAATGCAATAAAATTAATATCTCACAGCAGATATAAAATAAATATCTGATGCAAGTACCTCAGAAATAGCCCTCACAAGAAATCAGTCAGTATGCATTTGAACATACACTAATGAAAGCTAAATTAAAACAACCACAACCTTAGCAAGAAATAGCAGGAAATAATAACAAAATAATTGAAACAGTAATGATGTTTATTTGTACTTGGTATCAAAGATGAATGATTATCATAAAGCAGGAAAAAACTGTGGTAAATCAAACACTAATAAATTAAAACTATATTATACTTTAAAAATTCAAAAATGTCATCCTAAACTCAAAATAAAGAGGCCAGAAGAATGGAGAAAAAGGGGAGAGAGTTAAGTCCTCTGCATAACAAAAATGGATCCGGCCACTGAAACTTTTCTGTACTTGACCAGGTGTTATGCAGATACTTTTCTCCCCTTCTTTATTCTTATATATACATATACTTTTAAAGTGCAACTTACCTTAAGAAGAAAATGTCTATAAATCGTTAAAACCCTCTAAGATAAAAACAACTGTATCAGTTAAATTGGGAATGTTCATGAGAGCTTGGACAAATCATCATGCAGAGGATACACTAGGAGAAAGCACTGAAGCAATCAAAGTTAAACCAGCTGCAGAAATATAAAAGAAAATGATAGCTTTAGCAAATGAACACTAGTAATTATATTTCCATCACTTTGTATTATATTGTTTGTCTACTTGGGATAAGATTTAACTTATGCAGAATCTGAACCATTCTGATTTATGGAACTTAAGTAAATGGACTATTCAGAAGAACCCCCGAGGGACAGAAATAACAGATGTTCATGTTGTAATGGATCATATCTGAAAAGTGAAAGGTATGTTCTGAGCTTCTGGGGCTTCTTGTGTCCAATTTTTAAAACCACATTTTCAGGGATTTTAGAGTAAGCTTAATACTGACTTGCATAGCTGCCTCAACTTGGGAAGTGAGGGAAGGTGTGAAGGTTCTTATTTCTTTATAGGAAATACGTGGAGTTCTGCAGTATCTGAAAAATAATAGATATAAGAATAATAAACAGACAGAAAAATAATAAACAAACATCCTGAATTGCAGCATTAGTTAGAAATTGTGTGGCTTTGAGAAGTCAGCTATGAATTGATTTTTACCTTCAAATGAAATAATGGAAGTATAAGCAGGAGAGGAGATCATTATCACTTATCTTGCTTTAAGATAAATATATTAATTTATATAAATGGATACCTTATCCATTTATTGTGAACTGGGAAGTGTTACTGAAGGAGATTACGTCGTCTTTTATGACATGACAGGATGACAGCATGTTAAAAAAATACTTTTTCTTCAGAACTGTTAATGTTTTGTATACTTTTTCCAATTGTTTCTGATTGTGGAGGGAACTATAGAAATGTTACATATGTTAAAATAGCAAGGGTATAGTAAATACAAATGTTACACTTTATTGTGAACAAATAGTTAATATACCGCTGTGTTATTTAGGGAAATTGTGATTATTTTGAATATTTACATGTTTTGTTAAGATGAACAATCTAATTCACAGCACTTTTGGGTAATAAGGGAAGAGAAACACATCCACACGCCAGAGGCAGATACAAACAAGTGGACATCTCTATAACCGTTTTCAGGATGCTTTTATGTTTTTGCTAATCTGATTAGGAAAAATCTGAGTAGAATATCAGAAGACTGAATATAAAGGTATTTGTGCCGAGGGATAAATAGTAGGATTTTCTACCAAATTCCCTTGTCTGCCCTTTTCTTTCTACACTGTAAACAATGTCATTTTCATAGGCATTTCCACATTCGCTTGTCCTTTATCAGTATCTGATTTCTTCCCAAAATTTCAGCACATTCTCTTTTCATTCACCCTTGAGCTGTACATACGATTGGATTCATGCTTATGTTTGGGGGAAAGTGATAAATTGTTGCAAACTTCAACTTCTGTATTATCTAGAATAAGAAAAATATGAAGAAAAAACTTACTTGCCTAGTTAGCACAATTTTCTGTTTGGTCCCATGGGTTTTTGTTTGGTTGATGATTGATTATGATCATGAGTGATTATGATCACTCAGACTATTTAACTCTAAACATAAAAAAAAAAAAAAAAAAAGATTGATTGTCCTTTTCTTTGTCGTTTTTGATAGTCCCTGAAACTCTATGATAATTCTGTTGGGCAAGTAGAATTTTATATACATTTTCCAAAGATACTGTTAACATTACAGGTTATACATGATAGTGAATCAGTCCCTCAATTAGTACAATGTCATAGATGCTTCCAAATGGAAACTTTTATTATAGTTTTGTCTTCCCTCCTTCAGAATTTCACACTTGTACTTACAGTTGGCAGTAGGGGAAACTTCATAAATTTCTGTAGATTTATAAACTCTGCCCTAACAGTTCCATTTCCAGAAATTCCTGGGATTTTTTTTCATATTTTCTGCAGTACTTCGTAAATCTTTGACTGACTAAATAGCGCATTAAAAAGTTAACCAAAGCAGTAATAGCAGATTGAGCTTTGACTAAAATGAATAATTGCAGAAATTGATTTGATCAACTACACTGAATACCACCCCCCCCCCAAAAAAAAAAAAAAGGCTTTTAGAATTGGAAATGTTTTGCTTTTATCCTTATGTCTTTTTTTTAACCTGTCTAACCCTTGGGTTGAGCTGAAACAGAAAATGCAGTGTAATGGATGGAGATTTAACAAAAAAGAAGAGGATGACCTATGCGGATGTAATGCTTTCTCTCATCCTTTGTATGAGTCTCCCCTTTTGTCAAGTTTTCTGAGCAAAGCTCTTTCATCATAACTTGCTTCTTAAACCAACTTGGGCTTGAACTTGGATATATTTCAAAATGATTTTAATAAACCTCAACAAATGCCACTTGCTGAATATTGTCATTTTCATACATGCTTTAGAATGTAACCCTTACCAGTCCTTGAAGAGAATGTTCATTATATCTGGCAATAACTGTTTTGCAGAAAATTGGGAAAACAGCCGGGATCTATTGAATGTTTTATGATTCAGCCCCACTTCATGAGTCAGCTTTGCCAACTGCTTTGTTTCTACCATGAAAGCTGTATATATATTGGTGTGTGTATACACACACATATATATTAAATATATATGTGGGGTTCTTGTAAGCATACATACACAAAAAAGTACGTAAGTGTATACTGTATTTCGTTTCATTCTGAAAGCTTTCTACTATTGAATTCTATAAGCTTGAATAGAAACATATTGGGACAGCAGTAATTCAGGATATTCCTTTTGAACAAGCAAAGGAGCTTTATTAAGAAAAGAAGATAAAAATGTTGTGCCGTAGCTTTCAAAAATGTTCTGTGCTTCAAATAAAAATACACCTATCTAGCTATTATGCGACTGAGCTTGTGATGACAAGTGTGACAACAAATCATCATATTGGTTACTGTAGCTCAGTCAATCTCGTCTTCCTTCTGCTGTGATTTTTCTATAGTATTGCAACGCAAATGTACATCTGATAGTGCTACTGTATTCTGGAACAAATTAAATCTGCCAGTGAAATTGCTTCATACTTGTACAAATCTTTACAGGTTATAAAAAATGGTCAGATTCTGAAAGAGTGTTCTATAATGTTATGTCATGCCTAATGTTTTTAATTGAGTATGCTTTTACCACACGTGGTAATTCAGAAGCATACATTAGTGGATCATAGTAGCAAGAATGAGACAAATTCTGTCACTTTTATGCACACTAAATAGAAAATAGCTTGGTTTTAATGGGATTATGCCAGACCAGTGGAAGTTTCTAAGGAGTATCAGTAAAGTTGCAAAGGAAGAGGCTGCAACATTGCCATGGTAATGACTATTTCTGTTTCTAACAGGGATTAAAAATATTTTCCCTGAAATTTTGTATGATTAATCTTAGCCAAGTGTGTGTGCGCTTTTGGACTTGGATTTAGGGAGTTAAAATACAGACCTAAATAGATGCTGCGCTACTACTATACTGTCAGAAATGCCCAAACAGAATGTCCGAAGATAGTCTGTGAAACAGCCATATGGCCAGGAGCTGAAACACATTAATTACTATTCCAGAATAATCAGGGTGTAATTTTTTCCCTCCCTACTTCACTTTTCCTTTTGCAATATAGGGCAGTATTATTAAACCATTTGACAGTATTTTTCTTCAAATATGTTAGATTATGCTCTAAGTGGCATCTCACTTTCACAGCACATACATTGCTCTGGTTTCCAGTAACACAGAAAAATGCAGTTTTGTCTCATCTCTATGGCTACGTGGTATTATGCAACATGACTTTTGGAAAATTGTAAGAGGTGGGCTTCCCCCCCCATTTTTTCAAGGTAAATAAATCCTTTTTTTCAGTCTCAGAGGGAAGCAAAATACTGAAAATAATAGTGTCAGAAAGGCTACGTGGTTCTTGGTGCGTATGATGTGTAGTATTTGATAAATGCTTTAACTAACTGGCAACTTGAGGTACTGGAGCCTTGTACATTCCTGGTTTGGAAAGGAATTCCTTACCTAGGCCTTGCTATACACACATCACCCCTGGCAGCTACTGTCTAGAAGGGATTAACACCTATTGTCTGTATGTCTTTTTTCACTTCTGTTTCTTCTTTCCTAAAAAAGGGAGTTATTTACTTTATCGTGTTTTCTTCTTTCTTGTTAAGGAAATTAACAATTTAGAGCACTTAAGATCTTATTGAATGACCTTTGTGTACTTGCAAAGTCGGTATAAGTCAAATACCATCACCATAGAATTAAACTAAACTTGTAAACCACTTGAAAGGTCTTGGAGATCATAAAATGCCTACATATTTGAATCTTTGGTGAATGAAAAGATGATGTCTGTGACAGAACAGATTGTCATGGGTGTAAGATAAAAACAAAAGGAGAAAAATAGGGACAGTGGGACAGTTGACTGCCTAAAAGGCAGCCATCAGCAATTCATCAGCAACTGATTTATGAGAGTTCCAAGCTCAAAAAATATTGTATGGGTGCTTCAGAAAGGGAGCTATCTTCTTCTTCATAATATGATATGGATTGTGGCAATGAAGACTTTCTACTCCCTCCTTCCATCTGTGTTCTACATCCATCTGTCATACTTTATCACTGTTTATATTGAAAATGTTCTGGATTTGTGGCAGCGTGTGTATTTACAAACCAAACAACCAATAGGCTGAATGCGACAGGAGCTGAGAGACCTACTGACACTTGGCAATAGGACCCCTCCTACAAGTAAGAGGCCGTTTTTGTTATTGGAGTTGCTAAATGCTGGCGTCTGATGCTTATCACATTTCAGCTAAGAAAAAAACACGGTTGCGCCCTACTGTCCTTAGCACACACCACTCCTGAATAATAACGGGTGATCAAAGGACAGCTGGAAACAACTGGCATCTGAGGGAATAGAATGATAATACTGCCTAAAATGCGAGACTTCGGCTAATCAATAAATAGATTTTTTTTTCCTCAGATGCCAAAGCCAAATGTCTGTTACTGTATATACGAGCTCTATAGTCTTTGCTGAGTCTTTAATTTGTTACAAATTGGATATGTACAGAAGGAGGAAAAAAAAAAAAGGAAAATGATTTATCACTCCCAGTTCAATTTTTTTATTCAGTGCCATTTTGAATATTATCCCAGATAAGAACAATGGTTTTATTTCTGTGAGAGGCTCTTTTCCCCACATACTTAAGGATTTTTAACTAAAATTACACGTTTGTTTTAGATTTAAAAATACTATTCCACAGTATACTGTTAGTTTATCCACTTTACTGCATGACAGCACTTTCTATATAACAATTGTTCCTTTTTCCTAGAGAGATATGTATTTAATATAAAAAGTAATTTAGATATATACTTACTCAAATTATGACTCACGAACAGGTTGGAAATATAAATAAATAAATTAGGAAATTTAAAAATAGCTCGAAAGTATACTTACTGTATTTGTAAAAAGGGTATGATTGTATCAATAGAGCAGCAGAGGGCAACATGGTTCTTACAGGACTCTGCATTCTGAAAATGGCACCTTTTTTCTGTTTGGTTGGTTTTTTTGGTTTTTTTTAAAGTTCTGTTTTCTAGTATCTGAACTTTCAACTGGAAAGACTGTAGCCTGATACTATTAGATATGAGAAGCTTTCTCATACAACTAAGAGCAGTTCTCACCATGGTGAAAGAAAGAAGGTCCTTGGCTGTGTTAGAGTCAATGGAAATCTTACCCTGTTATTTACTGCTATTCTTCTCTCTGTGCCAGTACAAGTGTTTCATGCTGTCACACGTGGAGCTGGACTGAGAATTGATCTGACTGAAATTTTTGTGTAGGGAAAAAAAGGGAGGAGAAATGAGAGGGTAGTTTTCAGTGGATTACTTTCTTGATTTTCACTGTATAACCATACGAATAGCTATGCTGTCATAATGAAAAAAATTGTGGTGCAGCACCATATACGAATTAGTAGATCATTAAGTAGCAAGGAATGCTAAACCTGGCATTGTTTCTAAAGTAATATATATCAGATTATGCCCTCATTTCTGTCATTGTGGTAGAGATTTTCTCTTTTTTCTGATAACTGTGATAAGATGAACTCTGGAAATGTCCCATAAAGCAAGAGTTAAATTATATACCAGGCACAGCAAAGACCAGCTAATGCTAGTGCTGGGAGACCAAGAAAGGACTGCATCAAAACTCGATCTGCAACATCGCTACACCTTATACGAAGAAGCGGTTCCTCCAAAGAAGTAGCTACTTCCCTGCTGATCCTGTTGTCAGGTGACAAAAGAATATGGTATGAACAGTTAAAAAAAAAAAAATTCAACTGGAAAAGAGACTATAATCTCAGGAAAAAGCTAAATACTTATTGTTATTTAGAAATAAATGGAATTTTTCCTGTTCATTGGCATAACAAAGCTGATTATTTTCTTGAGAGCTCCACTCATTAAAAAAATTGCTATTTTTGCATAGTAAACGAAGTGCCAGTGTGCTTCTCACTTCATTTGAGCAATCATAAACTGTCATATTAATGCCAGAGTGTAATCTTTATTTTAAAATCTGTATTAATTTTATCATGAAAAAGTAAGAAATCTCCAGCCATGTTATTCATCTAATCTGAATGGCATGTGAAGTTAATTTCCAGTGGGCTCTATGTGAAGCACGTTTATTCCCCCCTAACAATCTGCATTCAGCACAGTGCTTCCACTATCATCACTTCCACTAAAAGTAACACCTTTTGATAAATTAATGGTCGAGAGTCACTTAGTCTATTTTTTATAACAACAATCTACAACAGCATATAAAAATGGAAATATTTCAGATGATTTAAATTTTTTTATAGCATCCCTTCAAAATCAGAGCATAAAAAGAATGTCTCTTATGAAAAGAGGGGACAAAATATTGAGAGATTCAGAATTTTAAATGAATGAAACTTAATTTTATGTTTCTGCAATAACAAATAGCACCGATAATGCTAGAATAGCTCGAAACAGTTAATCTAGTTCCTGAGCACAGGAAATGTGCAACCTTGGGGAGGCTGCTCCACCTTGGGTTCTACTATAAGAAGTAAATAGCAATCTCAGGAATAGTACTGTACCCTAAATTCTATTAAAACCCGACTGCCAGAGGTGATCTGCATAGGGATCATATCTGTACTCACAGTGCTGGTGGTTGCTGGAGCTGGACTAACAGGGAGTACTTCATCAGTAACTCAGTAGCTCTCACGTGTTCTTCGAGCATCTCTCTCATAACCACAACTCCATTTTAATAGGTTTGGGTTTTTTCTTCTACAAATAAAAATTCTAATTATCGCAGTACTTTATTCTGGTCTTTCCCCTACCTCTCTCATTCATTTCTGCCTTAGTTTATTTTGTCCTACTTGCATGCCTCTTAGTCATTTCTATGCCTCTGGAAGTGTTCTACTTTCCAAGCTAATCTGCAAAAAATCATCTCTTAAGATACACACTAATTAATATGGATGGGTTTGGTGACCACAGCTTAAATTTCAAATAGCAACACGGAGATCTTAACTATTTTCTGTTCTATATAAGAACCGTGTGAATTTGGAACACCTCAGTTTGAGCTTCAGTGGCACACAGGATTTGTCTTTTAATAACTTGGTGTAGGAGAACTACAGTACCCCAACCGTCTGCTTTACGCTGAACTCTCCGAAGCAGCCAATTTTGTCTTCCAGAACGTGGCTGCTGCACATGCTGGGTGCTGATTGCAAGTATTATCTTAAGAGAATCACTTCTCAATATTTAAGAAAATTACTCTTCTTTTAAAGGCATTCTTTGTGCTTTTATACTCCTGCTGGCTTCATCGCATCAGGAGGTAGCTGACAAATAACATCATTCAGTTCCGTGGCTGCTTTTGCTGCTGCATTGTGTTTATCAAATAAATTGGGAGGAAGAAGAGGACTATGAAAAATCAACAACCTGCAGCTTTTCAAGAAAAAAAAAAAGTCTAGAAAGTAACTTGGCAACAAAAAGAAAAGGTTGTACTATAGTGCAGCCAGAGTGGTTTGTCTGTGTAACGAGATGGGAGCAATGTCCCAGAAGGACCTGAAACAAAGATTCATAGCCTTTGGAACCCGAATGTCCTGCTTTATAGATAACTCATGAAAAATCAAACACAGATAGGAGTCCTGAAAGAAAGAGTGTAAGCAGAATATCTGCTATTGGGCATTTTGCCTTCCCTTTTATTTTAGTAGGTATATAATATGAAAGTTCAATAGTGAGTGTGCTAAACAGCCAATATTAGACGTCTTGAGGATCTAGTGGTTTTATGTGCAAACACCTGGACTCACCTTACCTTCCTGAGTACCTGCTGCTATGCCAAACTAAATCCTTTTTACGCCTGATCTTCTTTCTTCACTTCTATTCCTTATAATACATCACCATAATCTTGGCTCTGTAACAAGAACATAGAAGTAGAGAGCCATTTCACTCAACTAATATAATTGTAAAATATTATAAATGAAATAATTGTCAACTCCCCAAATACTTTGTTTTCTCATTATGCTCCTGTGTTCCCAGCTTTTTTACTCATTAAAGACAACAAAGTAGTTTTGCTCAGAATCCCTTTTCATTTCTAAATTAACCCTTCTGTCTGTCAAGCGCAGGGCTTAGTGCTGTTTAGGATCCTAAAACTGCAACTGTACTTAAACACCAAAACCACGAATCCCATTAGCTGCATGAAAGAAGCAGGCAAAATATTTCCTGTGAGATAAGGTTTGTACACAGAGCTAATACGTTTTCTTAGACCAATTGCTGTAGCTGCAAGTCATTTTCAGATGTTCTCCTCTTCACAGCTGCCTGGTCAAGGTATTAAAAAACAAAAGGAATGCAGGAAAGAAAAATATATTTTGGAAAATCCAAAGTACATTTAAAGAAGGACCAGAGAAATGTAAGTACATATAAATAAGAAGCAGATAAATGTTATTAAAAATACTGCTGTTGTAACTACTGCCTTCTGTTTTATCCCATTATCTCCCTGGTTCCTCCATTCATATTAAAGATGGTCATATACAGTTCTCATGCCACGCTAGTAGCACAGTCTGCTAGGGGACCAAGAAATTCTCCATATTGTAGTCTGATCTTTCATGGTTTACAGAAATTGAGCTATACTTCAGTGATTAATGCATTTATCCTGCCCTTCACAGCAGCTGCTGCTATTGTAACATATGGTTTGCCTGTCTGCCTTTTGCTATGAGTCTTTGATTTCCAATTGCCCTGAAGATTTCAGAATAAATTCAGTACTGCATGGCAAAATACTCCTTTATCCCAGCATGAAAAATCTTGTGATTTATAGTTTATAGTTCACTTCTACATAGGTGTTTTACATCCTGAAGGAGCAAAAAATTATTTTAGTACATTGGAATTAAGATATATTTGCGAGGTTTTTCATTGCTTTTCTATTACCTTTTCTACAGCTGATACATTTATGGAAATTTGCATAGATACTTCTTCCTCTAACTAAATAATTTCAATAAAGAATTTTACCAATTCTTCTATTTGTTTCTATCTCCTGTCTTTTTCTGTGAGTATCTGCTCCTCAGCATTTCTGTAGGGCTTCAGCATAGCTGATGGTTTTCTTCTGCTTTTTTTCACATCTGCCAAAAGAATACTGTGCTACTCAACGTTAATGAATTGACAGGAGTGTACATGTTTCATCGTTCTTAAAGTTGAGGGAAGGATAAAGAAACAGCTGTTTATAGGCTTCATTTTTGCTTCCTGTGTTTTGAGGTTTCTGTCATCTTTCAGTAGCTTCAAATAAGTTTTCTTCCTAAGACTAAGTCTAAATGATAAGAAAAGTATGTGGAAATTAAAGTTGCTATGGTATATTTAAGCCATAACCAGAACTGGTTGGAAACAAAATCATTACTTATTTCCACTAAGCTTTAAAGTTTGATGTTTTCCTGTATTTTTCCTTTTTTAAATTTTTAAATTTTTTTTTTTATTTGACTCCCCTAATAAAGTAAATTAAACAATGAGAAAGACCACAAAAATTGAAAAAGGAGATTGGGGATAGTCACACATATGGATTTTTCCCCCCTCTAAACAGTAATTTATCATGTGGGAACAGAAAAAAAAAATCCTTGGATTTGCAGGAACCATGTTATGAGAGCCACCTTCTCCCTCTTCTCCCTCATTGCACAGTCACACCTCAGGCATATTCAGGCTTGCAAATTGCATATGCTGAGATTTGCAGTCCACTAGAAATAGATGTGCCAGACTGACAAGCAGGAATTCCTGTACATGAGCAGCCATTTTGTACCTATTTGTAGGGAAATGTTATATAATGTCAAGCTGAGAATTAGAAAACATTTCTCCCTCTCTATTTTAAATTCTGAGCTGTGTCCTTTTTTCTTTTTTCAATATAGCTTAATAAAGAAATAAAAAGTAATCAGTGCAATTCAATGTAGACCTCTATTATTGTTATATATGTAAATTCTTCTGTTACAATACTTTATGTTTCCATTATTGAAATCACAAATTGCTCTTAGTTAGAAAGATAATCAACAAATTATGCCAGTGGAAAAAGACGTAACAGTGGGATTGGAGCGTTGAAGAAAGCAGAGACACTTCAGTGAGGAATAACTCTTTAGGACAAGAGGTAACAGGCACAAACTTGAACACAGGAAGTTCCAGCTGAACATGAAGAAAAACTTCTTTACTTTGAGGGTGGCAGAGCCCTGGCACAGGCTGCCCAGGGAGGTGGTGGAGTCTCCGACTCTGCAGACGTTCAAAACCCGCCTGGACGCCATCCTGTGCCACCTGCTGTAGGTGGACCTGCTCTGGCAGGGGGCTGGACCAGATGATCTCCAGAGGGCCCTTCCAACCCCTAACAGTCTGTGATTCTGTAAGGAATGCAAAAAAAGACAATACCGAGTTGATCCATGGATCTGAATGACCGTAACTAAGGAAGGCACTTCATCTGCAATCATCAATACTGAAGTAGGGTTTTTTTAAATGCATATTTCAGGTTCTGAGGAGAACTTATTCATTAGATGCTTCTGTAGACAGAGAAGAAGAATGTCTAAAGAATCAACCAGATCGATAGGATTTCACCTACAGTTACATTTATGCTAGTAAATTAACCAGGTTCAGGAAGCACTTTGTGGCACTTTATCCCACCATCCTCTGCCAAGCAGATCCCTGAAGAGGCCAAAATGTGCTCTCCTGAAGTCCAGCAAGCTTACTGTGTGTCTTCCTCGCTGCCCTAAGGATCTTGAACTCCGTCACATCTCACGGTCACTGCAGCCAAGCTGCCCTTGATCTTGACATTCCCCACCAGCCCTTCCTTGCTGGTGAGAACAATGTCCAGCATGGCACCTCTCCTCATTGGCTCCTCTATCGCTTGTAGAAGGAAGTTGTCATTGACGCATTTCAGGAACCCCCTGGATTGCTTATGCCAGATATCGGGGTGGCTGAAGTCCCCCATGAGGGCCAGGGCTTGTGAAAGCGAGGCTGCTCCTATCTGTTTTGTAGAGCGCCTAATCCGCTTGGTCTTCCTGATGGGGTGGCCTGTAGCAGACCCCCACTGTGACATCATCTGTCCCTGCGTTCCCTTTAATCCTGACCCATAAGCCCTCGGTCGGCTTCTCATTCGTCCCCAGGCAGATCTCCACGGGGATGGAGCTGGTCATTGACGTAGAGGGTGACACCCCCTCCCTGCCTCCCCTGCCTATCCTTCCGGAACAGCCTGTATCCTTCCATTCCAACACTCCAGTCACAGGAGCCATCCCAACACGACTCCGTGATGCCAGTGAGATCACAGCCCTGCAGGTGTGTGCATGTCTCCAACTCCTCCTGTTTATTCCCCGTGCTACGCGTGTTTGCATAGAGGCATTTACGTTGGCCCCCTTGATGAAGCTAATTTACTGGCTGGTATTCCTTTGTGCTGCACTCTGGATGTTCTCCTGTTGACCTGAGACCCTTCTCCAGGCTTTGGGCATCTATCACTGGCATTGGCATCATACTGGCAGGAGTGGGATGGATTGAGGTTCCCCTCCCCGAGCAACTCGAGCTTAAAGCCCCCTTCACGAGCTTGGCAAGCCTCTGACTGAAGATACGCTTCCCCTTCTCTAACAAGTGGACGCCATCAAGCCCCAGCAGACCAGGTTCCTCAAAGCGCGTTCCATGGTCTAAGTAGCCAAACCCCTGGCTGTGGCACCATTCCTGTAGTCATTTGTTGATTTGGCAGAGTTGGTTGGCCCTACCAACCCCCTTTGCTTTGACTGGGAGGACTGATGAAAAAACTACCTGCACTCCAGAGTCTCTGACTGCTGCTCCCCGGGCTCTGTAATCCTTCTTGATACTCCTCAGGCTGCTCCTGGCTTTATTACTGGTGCCCATGTGAAACGAAATATAAAAATACATAAGAATATTAAAATATTACAATATTAAAGAATAAATACAAATAAAATTTCAATAATACAATAGAAAAACATTAAAGAATATTTACAAAGATAATCTAAAAATATTAAAGACCAGAACATAAATTAATTGCTCAGAATCATACATGCCATTAGTTATTCTGTGTTATAGGACTGGCAAGAATCTCAATTACAAAAGTGAAATCTAATAGTTATGAGATCTTTTTGTAAGTTACCACTACAATACTAAGTAAATGGGACCATAAGTTAAGACTACTTCACTGGAGATTATGGAGTGTATGACAACTGATCGGTTACTGAAATGTAGCATTCCTTAATATCTGTCTTTAGGTTCTACTTGAAGCAAAAAATATATTGGTACAGATAGAAATTTAACATTCTTGTGTTCTCCGGGTATTTTTTTAAGCGGTATAACTTTGTGTATAACATTTAAAATTTTAAAAGAATGTTGGGATGGCATAAAATATTCCCTAACTACAGTCATGAACCACAAAAACAGGAAAAGTGATGGTTTAGCTGTAGTCAAGCATAGCTCATAGCATTCACATTTTTTTCTTAAAGTTTCTGAGACTTTGTAGTGAAGTTGAAGATTGAGACAACCTGAGCTTTTGTATCATAGTTTTTCACTGGGGGGCTTGTGGAGGGTTTTTTGTTTTCATGCAAAAATACCAAGGAAGAGTACTAGTATATGTGTAAAAGCACCTATAAAAACACCTCGTAAATTGTCTACAGTAATATACAAAGTAAATCAAACTTAATTCACCATAAATTTATACTTTGTGTAATCTTATGGAGTATTATGAAGTGGATATAAAGTGTTATGTCTCAGAACAGTAGTTCTATAAATCCTCTTCAGCATGTCTACGTAGGGTGACAGATGGAAGACTACCAAGTCCTCCTGTTATAAACCTAACAGTTGTGTGAACCTCACGCCTCCTGTGCAATGTCAGTCACTAGCATCAGTGTGAGCTGGACTGGCCGTCCGTGGTGGGGCATGTCATACTTCTGCAGGCTCTGTTGGAAGTGCAATTCCCCAACAGAATCCACAACTAGCACAAAACCAGGGAAGCATCTGCAGGTTCACTGTCAGTTTGATACTCCACTACCTTGTATATATCCGCTTTTGGTTTTGAGGCAGTCGTACAAGACTACTGCTTTTCACTCTTTTCACTTCATTCGTTAATTTATTTGATCTAGTGGGAAGCTATTCACTGTAGAAATTTGATTCTTTGGGACTACTCTTATGGATCAAGTTTTTAGCTCCACCAAGCTGAGGTAGTTTGGTTCCTGCCCGACTCCTTCCACCATGTGAAGGTGATAAAGGCGGTGACTGGGGCTCCAACACCCAGCTGTTTGCAATCGGAGGACAATTGCCTGGCTAGTTAAAAACGTTCCCTTAGGGAAGAGCTGCCCTCCAGCTCTGCTGAGAAAAGACGAGGTAGTGGGGGTGAACAGTCCTGTTGTCCCACTTTGGTTTGTACCTGCCAGCCGTGGCGGTTGAGATCACGAGTAGGGAAGGAGATCGCAGCTTCCTGCAGCTGGAGAAGTGAGTGGGGAACCTCCATTTTCTTCAGATGAAATGCCCCCCAGTGATGCTTGTAAGTAAAATTCTGGTATCTACATTTATTTTTCAGGAATAAGGTAGGCATTTGAAAGCTTAGGCCTCACTGAAAAGTCAGTTGGGCTTCAGCTCTGAATTGCCTAAAATGATTTAAAAAAAAATTAACTAGCATTTAAGTGTTTACTAGTCAGTCCTCGTTTAGCAGCAGCTTTAGTATAATTGCATTTACAATAGTGGTAGCAGTAATACTGTGTTTCCTGAAAACATATCCAACCAGCTAAATAAAGAACCAGTGATAAAATTTTAGGTCTTAAAATACTAAGGCCTTAAATTGTATCAGGTCTTAAAATTCAAGATATTTTAAACTAAGTTTACTAAATTCTGTTGGGGCCACTGGAGTTTGAATTTTTCTAAGGAACATTTTTAAGCTCTGAAATATGTTGTATAGTTGATGTCAAAGCCTATTAATATCCCTGGCAGTTGAAGAACTTCTGTGAGCTAGGGATTTTGACTATTACATATTTTTGCTGTTTTTGCTCTATTTGCAAGAATGAAATTAACAGCACGTGCTAGAGTAGGTTTCTATCCTGAATAGATTAGTAGTGCAGTACCTAATAAACAGCTTAAACTATGCAATTACAAAAAAGAATATACTTTCCTTGTTTGGGGTTTTTTGTATAATAATACATTATAATTAATTCCATAATAGCATATTTTGTGTCCCTGTATATCCAAGTAACATTTTTCCATCCTCTGTAAAGCATGTGTCACTGTTAGATTAAAAATAAATTATACTAATGACTTTGAAAACCAAGACAGCAGACTTTGATTGGTGATCTGTCATGAGGAAAAGTAAAGAAGGAAACTAACATTCGGTGGAAACTATTTTATGATTCCATTTGACAGATCTGTAGGTGGATATCTGAACTGATAAAGCAGAAACAGAGCAGTCCTATAAATTACTGACTGACAGGTGCAACACCTCTGTGGACTAAACTATAGGACTTCTTTCTGAAATCAACAGAAAATCTTGATTTTGTTTTTTTTTGGAGGTTTTTGTTTGCTTGTTTTGGGTCAAGTGCTCACCCCAAATCTAGTCACCACATCATGGTAAATGCAACATATTTTTTTTTTCTGGAACCTTCAGTGTAAATCATGCAGAATTTAGGGTTGTGTGTGTTTGTGGTGGTTTGGTTTTGGGGTTTTTTTCTTCCAGAAATATCAGTGTACTCCATATGAAAGTAGTTTTCTTGCACAGTTACATTAATTTCCTTCTTTCTGGACCTTACCAGTTGGGAAGAACTTGTACCATGAAAGTAGCTTTTTGGATTTGATCCTTGCTGGGAATTGGGTAATAATATGAATAAAGAGCACCAACATCCATCATGACTTACTTTCTTTTCCAAAAGATAAATATATCCCTTAAACCCTTTCTTTGAATATTATTTAAACAACATATCTTGGTAATATCTTGTAACAGTGAGTTCTACTGGAGAATTATAACTAACTTTAAAAGTGCTTGTGAATGAAATAATCAGTTAAAACTTATCGAGGAGATTACTGTCACATTTATTTGCTTCGTTACTACAGTATAGGATAAACAGAATTACGGATTCAATTTTTTGGTAATAGTCTAATCTAGCATAATCTTATGTATTTTTTTTAACATCAAAACACAGGGGCTGACTGGCATGATTGCCTCTTGTTTTTGTTTCAAAAGCTGACATGTTTCTAATAATTTTCATGTCTTTGTTTCTATTTGTGCTGCATTTTTGTGAGAAAGTAATTCAGATTTTCATATAATACCAACATTATTTTTTACAATAATTTTTTCACTTTCAATTTTTAATTAAAATGTAGACTGTTGTACCGTGTTCTTGACTTGGATTCTGTAATAGAAAATGAAAGCTGAAAGCAACTCTGCCACTAGGGAAGCACAGATAAATACATCAGGGCCAGGTGCAATGGAATACAGCTAAAATGGACTTTCCTCAGTTTTTAAAGCACACACCTGCAGTTGCTTGCTCTGAATTACGCAGCAGCAGTGACTGAGCTCCATTTCCACTTGTATTTCTGTTTTTAAAAAATGAAGCACTAAACAGCATACATCTTCATGAAGGTACAAAAGGGAGGTAGCGGCTGCTGCTGTGTTATTACCATAGGTAAGGAGAGAAGAGGGCTGTGAATGAGAAAGGGAGGCACAGGAACAGAAGACAATCAGTAACAGTATATGTTTTCTAATGTTATTTTGAATTATTTATACACAGAATAACTATGCAGAAAAATTATAATAAGAGTATGTTTTACACGTCTGTGTTTCCAAAATCAGTATAGCATTGTCTGAGAAAAATAGCAGACTTTGAAATCTGTATTTCATATGTACTTTAATTGTTTAAGGCCTGACTTGCTTTTATTTACATGAATGAATAAAAAATTGTCATTAATTTCAGTGGGGTTTTCACAGCTCCTGATGTATGATAAGCAGAAAGAACTATGAACATGCTGCATTTTTAAGGCAGAAAACTCTTCAGAAAACAAACAAATAATTTCAGAAAACAAAGAAAGTAGGGTAGCCAAAAATATATCCAAAGGTAGAAACTGTTGAAAAGTACAGACTTAGACCAGTATTTATGTGTGTCATGTGATGCTATATCTACGTTTTGCAACAGACGCTTCCCTCTAACAGCTGGCTGAAGGATATGTCTAGTAATGTGCTGGAACCTCTTACAACAAAACAAAAGTGCTATTTACTCACCTGATCTGGCTTTCTTCTTTTTATGCTTAATGGTGCCCACCTGCCTCACGGTAGCAAGGACAACACAGATGTTCCTGGGATTAGACCAAAATGAGAACTTTTGTCAGCCGCAAGAAAGCCAGTCTTAAGTACATACTGTCATTGTTATTCCAGCATTGTCTTGAGTGTAGGGAATGAATATTCTTCATGGGCTTGGATTGTCTGACTCTGAGATTGTTTGCATGGGTGTTGTTTCTACTAAGACAATAAGTAGATTAGTGGTAAAATTCTGATTATTTTTCCCTTTTAGTTGAGCTGCACACTTTTCTAAATCTTTTTCAATACAACTTGGCAATTTTTTTTCCCCACAAAACTCTACACCAAATGGTCTTGTCCATAGTGGGTATATTCTGTTCCTTGGCACTAGTCATGCCAACAGTCCCCCCGCAGATGGTCTGCTGCTGCAACAGGCTCTGTGATTAATTCTGCTGCAAACTTTATTGAATGTTACCGAGCTTAATTCGGTGCAATATTGTTGCAGCCTTATGGTAGCTCTGTGGTGTCTTCCCACAATGATTTTTCCTTGAAAAGAGGGTTCTTGGGCTACTGGTCTTTTGTCAGGATGATCCTGGCTCTCGCAGGCTGTCACGAGGCCCATAACCTTTGCCAGTGAATGAGTCACAAGAAGATAAAGCAGGACCTGATGTTCTTGTCTTTTCTTATAGACAGGGATGGGGTGGTATGTTGTGTTAAAAAAAAAAAAAACAAACAAAAAAAACCCCAAAACCTGTCAGCAGCTGACAGCACTTAGAACAAAAGTCCTGTCATCATTAACAGTACTGAGAGAGAATTGCTATTAGCAATACTGAGATAGGTCTGTCAGATATTCTTTTTGCACACGGAATCCAAATTAAGCGCTAAACTTTTGAAAATGGACAATCCTTGTGCTTTGAAGCATTCAGTGTAGTGACCCACATTTTATAGCTTTCATCTATTTTCTTACAGATTCAGACTTGCGAACTCTTCAAGAGTACTTTCTGATTGCTTTTCAGATCAAGTGAAATTATTTGTATACAAAACCATGTTCCTTCTTGTCAATTTCCCTGGGAACAGATTTTCTGTGCCTATAATTTCCATGGTTTTGTAACTATTTTAACAGAAATGTGTTCAAGTAAATATGCAGGTTTGAAAAAGCAACTGAAGTTTGAATTTTAATCATGGTTTGTCTCATCACTTTGATCTTGGAAAAAATATTTGGCCTGTATTGTAATTATAGCTGAGACAGATGTAGTAAGAGTACGTCCCTCTCTTGGGGAAGTAAAAAACTGTTATACTTTTACTGTGAGTTGCATTCTAGGGTTGTTTTGAATATTTGCATGTCCGAATAAAT
Organism: Chionis minor; assembly: GCA_013398295.1. Taxonomy (NCBI): domain Eukaryota; kingdom Metazoa; phylum Chordata; class Aves; order Charadriiformes; family Chionidae; genus Chionis; species Chionis minor. The sequence goes on along the minus strand of VZSF01010518.1, from coordinate 25,210 downwards.
ATTCATGACAGCAAACTATTTCAGCTGGCTTTGGGTAACTCAAATACAGCAATGAAGGGATTATGTTAGTTTTAGGCATGATTGGTTGAAATCAATTTCATCTGATGTTCTTAAAAAATTGTATAAAAGCTATTCTTATCCATGTTTAGCAGTGGCATGTATAGGTGCATACATGGGCAAGAGAGGAATGAAATGCAGATCACAGTAAAACTACTGCAGATCTGATGTACTTCAAAATATTGCTACAGCAATGAGATTAAGAAGAGGCAGATAAAATACATTTGTGAAATTCTACATACAATAAGGTACGAAGTTGCATTGAAGCTAAGGATTGAGGGTGATCAGTTAAAATTGTATCAAGAGCAATTAAACTGAAAAAATTTGAGAAGAGGGGGGAAATAGGAGAGGAAAAAACCCCCTCATTTCTTAGGATGAGAAGTCAGTGACATTTATAGAAGTTTCCCTCATTCCCCTTAACACAAAACTAAATAAATAAAATCTCAAGAGTAATTTTTAAATGCAGTTTACAGTTTTCTGCTGAAAAAGGCTTTCAGGCCTCACATAGCAGCTGATCTCCTGCTTTTTCCCCCTGCATGCTATTTTTTTTAAACCACAAACAAACATGGATGTTGTCTTAATTACTTTTACACTTAAGGTGAACCACAATTTAAATTTTTTTCTCCTGTGTGTGTATGTGCGTACAGTAGTGGATTCTGGACATGGCCTTGCGAAGCACCTGGCTTGGGAGGCTGTCGGCCTTCGGTGAGGAGGGACACGACGGCAGTTTTGCCTCCGCAGTTCTACGCAGACACGGGTGTATTTTTAGGCCGTTTCACACTGAGTAACGCACTGTCCTGCCCGCCGCTTACCGGGCGGGGACAGGAACCCCCGGGCGTGCGATGGCCGGGCAGACGAAGGCTCCGAGCAATCCAGGGGCCGGCGCGTGTGGCGGCGCCGCTGCCGAGGCCGCTGCTGCCCCCGGCGGCGGGCGCGCGGGGCGCTGGCGGAGCCCCGGCTGCTGGGGAATGCTGGGAACGTTGAGTCAGGCACCGCCGAGGCAGCGGGCGGGCTGGCCGCTGGCTGAGGGAGCCGGCGGGGCACGGNCGCAGCGGCTCCCTCCCGCCCTCCGCGCCCGGGGCCCGTCGCTGCCCGCCGCCGCCGCCCTCCTCCGCCAGCGAGATGTCCGCCGGGCGCGGCCGTGTGAAACCCACGGGAGGACGCGAGGCAGATGCGACGGTTTGAAAGGTGAGGAGCTCGAACAAGAATATGGCTGTAATAGATTACTGTAAATTTATTGTGATGGAGGAGATCGCTAGGCATTGCTTTCTTCAGCTGCCTGGTACCTGAAACTGGGGATGAATTCACAGAACAGGCTTTTTATATTGCTTTAGACATACACTGTAATAAATGGGACCAAGTGCGCATCTTGTGCTGGTAACAGAGTGCCTCTCCCTACAGAACCGTCAAGCAGGAACCTCTCTTGCAGTTTCTCCTAAAAGCGGCCGTAGGAGTCTCTTTTTTTTTTTTTGTGTGGCAAGTGTTTAAAAATATTATCGTTGTTGTTAAAGTTTGCTAGAATAGGATTGATGAGCTTTGGAATAGGATTGGATGATACCTAAATACTGGATAATGTTTGGTGTCTTAAAAATCGTGTCGGGAAAAAGGTGAGAGATTTCTGTTCCCTTCTAGTGGCTGGTGAATGGAAAGCAGAAGCTAACAGGATATTATTTTGCAGTTATATAATTAATGAATACTTACTGGGGTTCCTCATTTATGATGCTGTGTGATTTTTACATTTTTTTTAAGGATTATTTCAGGTTGGACAAGTGATGCATATGGTAAAACCCATGCATATATTCATTAAGGATACATACATAATTGCTGAGGGCACTAGGGCAGTAATGTGATGAGGAAGGAATACATATATATATTTATTAGCGTGCGATTGGTGTCGAGGCGGCTGCCCGCTAAGCCTGGGGATGGCCGGGTGGCAATGGACTCGGCGCCCAGCCGACGTTTCCCTTCTGACGGACGCGCCGGCCGGCCACTGGCCTTGGCAGACACGAGCTCCTGCCAACAGGCGCGGCCAATAGGCGCAGCCGGGAGGAGGGCGAAGCCTGCTCGCCAGGGTTGGTGTTCTGGGTGCCTTTTGCAGTGGTTGGTTTCATTAACCGCCTGTTTGTTTGTTTGTGTGTTGGGGGTTTGTTTTTATTCGCTGTTCCCGTGCCCTCATCCCCCATGCGGCCGCCTCGCCCGCAGCCCCTTCCCGGCCGCTCGGCCGAGGGCAGGCCCTGCTCCGGCTGCGCCGCGACGGGCGGGGAGGGGGGAAGGTCCGTCCCCCCCCATCAGTCGCTTCTCCGGCGGCGCTGCCGTGTCCCGGTGCCGAGCCCAGGGCGCGACAGGTCCTGCCTCGTGCCGGCCTCCGCCGCCGCTCCGAGGAAGATGCCGTGGAGGCCCGCTGCCTCCTCCCGCCTCGGGCAGCCGCAGGGCCCCGCAGCGCTGGCTCGGCTGCTCCTGCCGGGGCCCGGCAGTCGGTCGTTCTCCAGCGCCAGGGGCGGGGGGTGGTGGGGACCGGCCCCCCGGCCCCGCTCCTCCTCAGCGGCAAGCGGGGAAGCGCCACCGCCCTCCCGGCCCAGCCGCCCCGCGCACGGCCGTGTCAGAGCGGCCTCCCTCTGCCGGGGATGTCCCGTACTCCTGGGGGAGAGGGAGGACCCGCC
>VZSF01010518.1:0-22427 GCA_013398295.1 Chionis minor | reverse complement strand
GGCGGGCGCGGCCGGTCGCCGTCGTGCGCTGCCCTGGTGCCGGCCGGCGTTTCGGTACCTGCGCTGAGCAGGGGCGCAGGCTCCGGTAGCCCCTGTCCCTTCGCAGTCTCGCCTGCTTGAGTGCCGCGCTTCCCGGCTTCTTCCTTTTGCTGGATATGAAGAGGAAAGGGTCTGTTGTTGCGTGTGGGGAGTGTTTAATGGTAAGTTTCTCCAGTTCCCTTCAGGAATCTGTTTATGTGGGAAAGGCTTTGTTACAGTCTCTTGATGTAAGAAACTCAGAATCTCGGTCTTGGCTTCGTGGGTGACTGGATTGAGCGCTGCGTGTGAAAGTGACTCCGCATCTCTTCAGTGATTTAAAAGAAACCTTCCTGTCACTATTATTTTTGTTTGAAAGCTCCTGGTTTTCAAAGGCATCAAGGCAAGTTAGCGATTTCCTTTTTCCTAGGGGGAAAGTGGGGGGACAGGGAGAGGACTGGCTCTGCCTTGAAAACGAAGGGAACGTAATTTCTTCTTCCATAGGATTAACGAGATAAGGGCAGTCCCTGAGACTTACGGCTTCACAGTTCGGGTTGACACTAGATCTTTAGGCTATGGAGAAGCTCTGTGCTGTCTCTCTCACAAGTGCACCCAGGGTTGGGTAGATGGTCCAGTTAAGAACTGAGAAATCCCTTATTTTTGGTGTGTGGGTGTGATTTTTTTTTTTAATTTGTAGTGCTAGTTCATTTGTACTATGTCTTCAAAGAGACATTGTCTTTTATCATCACTAAAATTTTGAATGTAAGGGGAAGGAGATAATGTTTTGCTAGTGAAAGTGAGTGCATCCTTGTCATCCTCTCAGAAATGCCATTGCTTTACTTGAGAGAATAGATGGTGAAAATACTGACTCCAGAAAACACTTGGAAGCAAATAATTTTGAAGGGTAGAGCTGAGGATTGAAAGGTTGGTTGTGTGTTGGGGAAAGTGTGTTTAGACAGATTTTGAGGAGACTTGGCTGCCATTATCTTTAAATAGCTCCTGTTTTAATCCTGCTCAGTTGGTGGGGTCCCTAGGCCGATGTGCCATCTTCCTGACTGTGGAAGATGGTACCGTCTTACTTTGCTTCCTCGCTCATGGGCTTTGGCTTTCTAATTGTGTGCGTTGTTTTTCTTCCTATACCACAAAGACGGGTTTATGAATAGAACGTTGTCTTCTGTCTTGAACTAAGATGCATCCCTTTTTCCAGTAGGTAGAGGATTCAGTTGCTGAAATGGTTTCCCTCCTTCCCAAGCGAGAAGGAGAAAGTTGGCATGCAAAGGCTTCTTTTGTTCTTTCCCATCCTACTGTGCAAAATGGAGTTCCTTACCTCCGAAATTGTGTGTCTGGTATTCTGAGCATTGACCTCCTTCTACCTTCTGTTAGTGTCTGAATGCCTTTTTACAGTCATTGTGCTTATGATGCTCTCTATTGTGGTTAGGCTGCATTTGGAGGTGACCCATCTCACCGTCTCTCTTATTCTGTGGGTGGTTCTTCAACTCCCCTAATGTACTGGTAGTCAAATTCTGACAAACGGTAATGTAAGATGTAATTACCTATGCCAGTTGCCCCTCCTGTCTCTTGCCTGCTCTGAAGGCTGTAGAAAGGTGGCAAGGGAAGGGGTGGCCCATATTCTTAGCAGCCAAATATCAAGTGAACACATTCAGCCATCTTAGAATGCCAAATATACCTGGTATGCAGAGAATTAGCTACTCAGCATGCATGCTTTTGTAAGATAATGCTCGAGGTGATTTTCTTGCTTTGGAAAGATGAATCTTACAGGCCTTCGAAGGATGACTAACAGAAAAGAGTGGGTTGTTCACCCCTCAGAGAGGGTAAGGCAACCAGCCTGTGTTTCACTTCCAAAGACAACATATGTTCTCCCACCTGTATCTGTTATGGTGTTTATTATATTTTTATCCACTCTGATGCATTTGTTGTCTTCTCAGTTTAATTTAGTTTGTAAGGTGCCTGGGATATATATGGAGGTGATTAGTTAGATCCACATAGGCAATATTACTGTGATGCTGAATTTATTTATTTTTTGTAATGACTGCTCTTTTATTTGTGAGATTGTATTTGTTTTCTTGAGTTTTGGGATTGCTTTGAAATATTTTTGAGATGTAAGTTGTAGTTCCTTCTTGTGTGTACGTAGCAATGACAAAGTTGCCTCAACTTATTTATTTTGCAATGTTAATACTAGCTTAGATTTTCTACAAAGTCCTGGCAAAACGGCAAGAGTTACTTTAAAGCAAATGAGATTGTAATTTCCTTTTGAGGATCGTAGTTGATCAAGCAAAATCTCAGGAACAAAATTCTCTGAATTAACTCGATCGTGCTGCTGCTTCTGGGTGATACCTGGCAGAAAATGCAAAGGCAGATCAGCAGAAATATAAGTTAAATCTTTTCATGGATCACTTGATTTTTAATTGGTCACTTCTTTGTTATGTACTGCATTTTATATAGAAACAATGTTTTTGAAATAAAGTGAGATGGTTTTACGTTGGTTTGTTACTTGTATGTAAGGTGTCACAAAAAAAAAATTATTTCCTTATTTCCTTGGAGAATGGTTGTGGACTATGGTTGTGGGGTCCAAGAAAGCTTATATGCATAGATATCAAATGTTTGTATAAGAAAATACAAATGTATTTGAATCAACATTGGCAGTGTAGTATTTTAAATTACGTTGCTTTCTTGGCTGTTGATCTCAGGGAGTTCTTGTGATTCATTTGGTGATAGCAGATTTTGAAATGCTCAACTTTGGAATATCTTAAATAGCCAGATTTTGTTTTGGAGTAGCTATAACAATTAGGAACATGAAGCTCATCTCCTTTCAGAGACAGTCTGTCAGGTGCTGAGTTCTGACAAAGGAGAGAATAGTAGCAAGGATGCTTTAGTGTTTCTCTGGATAAGGTTCCATTACTGTCACACCATTTTTTTGTTCACAGAAACCTGGAATGCATTCATGATATTAGCAGTGTAGACTTGAAGATGGTCAGTTGACATGTTTGGAATGTTGTATATTGCTATGTTCTCTTCAGTTTGTACTGAGAATAATGAGGGAGAACTGTAGTGTCAGAATTGCTGTTCTTTCAGGATGGCAGATGGAATGTGTCTAAGAATTTGAGGTATACCTCAGAGTTTCAAGCTGTGATTGGATGTGTGGGAGCCTTTGATGCTTTGGATGTTTAGCGAAGCCTAAGCTTTTCTGACAAGTTTTAAGATTAGGTTTTTGAAAGGGGATAGTGGTTTTCTAGACTGTCTTAGAAACTCACTATTGCAGCTGGGCATTCACTGGAAATGCTTCAGACTAGTTAACATGTGACTCTTTTAATGACCAATGTAATCTTTGTTGAAAGTGGGATACTTTAAATAAATAAACACTGTCTTTTCACTGCTTGTCATGCTGCTTATCCTACCCCTCTAAGTGAAGTCACAGTGCAGATGTAGAATCTAGCGGTTAATTCTACCTACAGACCCTGCAAGTTCCTTGGAGACCTCTGATCTAATGTGGCTGAGGCACAGCCAGTTTCTTTTTTTTTTTTGGCATGATCCTAAAGCTTATGCCTACCTTTATATCCTAGTGGAGACAGCAGAGAGGAGAGATGTCCAGCATGTTTTTGAATTGTAATGGCTTCAAAACGTGCTGAATACGCAAGTACATGCCTTTTGTTTTATAATCTGTGTGTCTTTATTACTGCTCCTAAATCCAAGAAATGTAATATGCATAGTGGATATTTAGGCTTGCTAAATTGTAAATATGACAATATTCCAGTATTCTAAGAAAATGCTGGAAGTTACACACGTAGTCTTAATAGCTGATCCTATGACTATTCTGTTTTCTTATGAGAATGGAAGCTTTGTAGCAAAAAAGAAAAATACAGCTTTATCCTCTAAATATTTAAGCCTGTGTTTAATAACATTCATGTGAGTAGCCTTAGTGAATTCAATTGAAAATGCTCCCTTGCATAGAAGTATCTCGGATTATTTCTAAGATAAACTTACCAGTTTTAAATGCATCTTAAAATGAAAACCATTACATTAATGTAAATGACAATGTTCTTAAACATGTTTAATGTGAAAGACAAATTTACAGATCTAATTATAAATTTAATCAATTTCTTTTTACATTATTTTCAGTTCTTAGCTTTTATTCCTAAAACAAATAATTGCAGTCTTTAATGTGTATTTAATATATGTATGTGTCATCAGGTAAACAGCCTTACACTTCAATGACTGTTGGTACGAATGTTGACAGTATAGATGTTTGCTGTTGCATGAACATATGCAACAAGTGTTTTCAGTATTATACTTTTGTGGCCTTATTTGAAAAACATTGTTTATTTGGCATTATCAAAACATTCCTGTTGCATCAGAAGTGTGACTTTTCCTATTGCGGACATAATTTTCAGGAAATATTTATTTAATATCATGATTTGTTTCTTCTATTATTTCTGAGAATTTAACTGACTTTATTCTGCATCTTTAATTGTTAATCTCTTATAACCTTATTTGCTACTATGTGCAGCAAGGGGAAAAGAAAGAAAATAGATGTCACACAGTATTTACAAAAGCTTTCAACTTGAAGCAATGTATTTAACATGAACACACGTATATAAAAACATATTTTTGTAAATATAACTTATGAACTACTTGTTTGTATGACTTTTAAAGATCAAACATGATCTTTTCAATACCTGAATTTTAAGAGCTCTTTCTGCCAGGCCTGAAGCATCACAACAGCTCTCCATATTGGTTCCTCATTCCTAAATTTTTTGAGTGATTGTTAACCTATCTTTTCTTCTTGCATGATGATATAAGAGTTGATGTAACAAACTTCTGAAATAATACCTGTCTTAGCAAGTAAGTGTTGCTTACTCCCACAGTGGGCTCTGTTAGTCCAAAGTAAGTGAATGGAAAAAATAAATGCACACAATTATTGTGTAAGAAAAATTAAGGTTTCTATCAGAATCACAACTCAGTGTCATCAGTAAGCATACAATTTAAAGAAATATGTTTGTTGTTTTGTGTTTTTTTTAATTGTATCTTTTCCTTCCTCCCATTTGATTGAAGAATTTGGACCATAATTGCTTTGTCAAGGGTTTAGTTTTCTTTGCTCATAAACAAGGCAGAAGAAATGTGGAATAGATGATAAATTAGCAATATGAAGTTGCAAATATGAATAAAACTACTTGCTTCACTTTCTATTGTGTGCAACTTGGGATGTTCCATGAGCAAGGCAAATGAGATAGCAGCTAAGAAAAGGAAGCTTGGCTATTTAACTCGATATATTATTTTTTACCTAAATTTTTTGGGTTTTCCTTTATCCTATTTTCTTTACCTTTCAAAAGCAATTATAAAAACGGAAATTCAAGCTGAATCATGTCCTTATTTGATTCTTTACATATGTCTATAATGAAATAGATTTCATTATAGTGTAGTATTGCTAGGAAAAAAAAAATCTTTTTCAGTATGTCTGGAACTATCTCGTGTCCCTTGAACTTTCAGGTGGTCTGTAAAGAAGCTTTAAAAATTAGGCTTTTATCATTATTAAGTATAAATAAAAAGTAACATATTGCTTAAAAGGGGAGGAAAGGTGGCTTTAAAAGGTGGCCATTTTAAATTGAGAAATAATAGAACAAGACTGGTCTTCCAGTTTTTGCTAGAAAACTTTCAGGTTGTCTTAGATCATGCTTATTTTTAAGCTCTTAACTTCTCAATTGCAATAGAAAGGTAATTCAATCTATATCAAAGACTGTTTCTGTAAACTTTTAAATAGCCATTCAAGTTAGGTAAACTTTGGCAGAAGCCAAGCAAAATTGTTCTACTTGCTAGGCGTATTTTTAAGTTATCTTGAAGCATGGTGTATAACTTACGTTATAATATTTTTCCACAAAGGAGGTAATTCTAATAAAAATTTAAGATATTTAATTTTTTGTTGTTGTGTAATAGTCATTAAACAAAATATACTCTATGGCTAACCAGGTGCTTTAGAATAATCCTGCACAAAAGACTGGACTTTGTAAATACAAGCTTGCATTAATAAATTAAATTTCTTACTGAGAAAGAAATACGAGGCAAGTGACTAACAGTTGCAGAATGGAAGGCACCATGAGTACAGACTAAGATACAGAATTTAACACACAAGACACCTGCATACCTGCAAAGACTAAAATTTTAGGAATTCTTTCTCTGGAAAGGCAAAAGTTTACCAAGGCTTTAGAAATATCCGTGTATCCTTAGAAGGTCATTATGGTGCGCTAAAGTTAAGAAGACTGAAAAAACTGAAGTGGCGTAAACTGCATTTTGAAATGTATGTGTTTCTATTGCTTATTACTTGTGATCACCCCGCCACCAAATAAATGGGATCTTAACATCAAAAGTTGCAGAGAGAGAAGATAGCTAGCAAGACAATGACACAATGAGCTCGGGATTCTGAATTTCAATCATTTAAAACTGGGATATTTTACCCTCCATCTTTGAAACTTTACTTCTAACAACACTATTAACGCTGGTACGTAATATTTTAAACAAAGGATGATGCTAAACATCTTTGCTTATGTTGATTGACCATTAAATGAGAATAAACTTGGATAGTGATGTATAGTCTGCATCGGAAGATAACTTGTTGTGCAGGCTGTACTTCATTTCGGTTGCCCAGAACTGGCAGATATGTTGCCCTATAGCTTTTTGTAAAGATATAGTATGTTTTCTGGCAAAACCAATGAAAATCAGATGTGGTGATTCTACCATTGCTTGTCTATAGAAAGCTGTGGGGTTTTTTTAATGATCTATCTTCAGGTCTGTAATATTTGACACAACATAAGAAAAATTAAAAAATACAGTCTTAAATTGCTTACCTCCCTTAAGCATCTTAGAAACCCCAGGGAGGCTTTCTTTTGTCACTTGCAGGAGTGCAGGAAGGAATTATTTTAGTGGAAGTGTTAGGGATAAAATGTTAAGACTTAGGTCTCTCTCTGTTGTTGAAACACTAACATAAAAATTATGAAGTAATGGAGGTGTCAGTTGGTGAAGTTTAAATATTACTTTTATTTAAAGCCCATTTATAATTAATATTATGCTTTAAAACAATTACAATGTTACTAACATTGTGATAAAGGGAAAAAGCCAGCGTATTGAAAAAATGTACCTCTACTGAATGCTAGCCTTATTTTTATGAGTGTCACAATTGTAAAGAGAACTAAAAAGGTATCATTGACTCTTCATCTAAATATACTTGATAGTAACATAATTCTGATAATTCGGTCAGAACTGCTTGTTTTTCAAATTTTTTAATACTGCATTTTGAGCAGATATTCCCATTGCTGGAGTTTTCTGATTGTATGATAAGTATTAATTGCTATCACCGCACCAAACAATACTGGAATGCCTGATAACTTTATTTTCCATGTATGTCATTAGATGTCTATTCAGCAGCAGTTCCTACTTTCTCCTTCATATGCTATTCCTTTCGTATGAAATAGAAATGAAAGGCAGGCAGGCGTGATGAGCTAGTCCTGTGAGGTGATAAATGTCAATTCTTGCATTTAATATTGATGTGAGTTCAGGGACATCACCAACTTGCAAGATTAAAACAGACTTTGAAACTAACTTTATCCACGGCTATATATGTACTGTTTTTATAACTAACTACAAGAGAAAGGAGATAATAAATTAAGGCTTATGGAAAAGTGAAAATACATTTATTGTGCAGGCTACAGTAAAACTTACATTTACATTAGAAATGCAGATTCAGGATGCTCTAAGGAACCTAAGTGAAGATGATGTTGCTTTTAATGTTGTCATGTGTATATATATTTTTTCAAACTTCTAAGGAATAGTAGAGTAGTAGGAAGAAATGGGTGATTTTTCTTATGATTAAAAAAGGGAGGGAAGGAATAAGTAATTTGATCAGTTTGATAGTGGTGAGTAGGAAGAAAGAATACTCTGCCCTTTTGATAAAAACCATGTAGGGCTTGTAATAACCCCATATGAACCAGCATTTTGTTCATTATCTTTTTCTTAAATAAGACATGCTCTGGTGCTCAGATTAATGAAGAAAAGAAGCATACTTTACAATAGATTTTGCGTCTCTATATCTAGTTTTCATCAGCTTGCTGGTTTTTATTTTTTTAAATCAGCACAGCTAATTAAAAACATGCAAAGTAAAGAATATTCTCTTTTATGAGGATGTGTTGAGCCACTGTTAAAACAGACAAAAACCAAGGTAAACCAAAAGAATGTGCTGGGAGTATTTCTTGCTCTTGGTCACTACTTTAAATACACATGCATTCCAGGATTTCTGTGTACAGTGATGAGTTTTCTTGTGATAAGAGTATTTAAGTGATTCCTTTCTTAAAAAAAAAAAAATCCTTACAGTTTGCTAGAAGGTGTGTTTATGGAACACACAGGAACTTTTCCTGTGACTCTCCTTCCTTTTGTGGCGTCTCAAAATACAGGGAATCGTAGAATGGTTTGGGTTGGAAAGGATGTTTAAAGATCATCTAGCCCAACTACCCTGCAATTGTTTGATGCAGCCTGGGATACGGTTGGCTTCCCGGACTATGAGCGCACGTTGTCAACTCATGTCCAGCTTTTCATCCCCTAGCCTGGATTGATAGTTGGAGTTGTCCCAACCCAGGTGCAGGACCTTGCACTTAGTCTTGTTGAACCTCGTGAGGTTTACACGGGCTCACTTCTTAACCTTGTCCAGGTCCCTCTGGATGGCATCCTGTCCCTTGGGCATGTCAACTGCACTACTCAGCTTAGTGCCAGCAAACTTGCTGAGGGGGCAGTCAATCCCAGTCTGTCACTGATGGCAATACGAAACAGTACTGGTCCCAATATGGACCCCTGAGGGACACCAGTTGTCCCCAGTTTCCATCTGGATATAAACTGTTGACCACTATCCTCTGAATGCAACCATCCAACTAGTGCCTTACCCACTGAGTGGTTCACCCATCAATTCTATCTCTCTCCAATTTAGAGAGGAGGATGTTGTGGGGGCCTGTGTCAAAGGCCTTACAGAAGTTGAGTTAGATGACATTCTTAGCTCTTCCGTTGTCCGCAGATGTAGTCAAGAAAATGAGCTCTGGTGGAGAGGATAGGAGCATTATCTTCTATGTCATCTCTTATTTCTTTATTTTGTTGCTTTTCGTTTGTATTTGGGGAGCTGTGTAGTACTAAACCATATTAGACATTTTGGAAGTCATTGAGTATTATAAAAATCAGATTGATAATTTCTGCATTTATTCCCTTAAAGCTTTTGGTAGTATTACAAATGTTTGAGCTCTTGGCTGAATGCTAATATTGGCCAGCAGTTGTGCAAAGCTATTAAGTGTTTGGCTAATATCCAACCTTACTGCTGACTAGGTGATACTGGCCAGAGGAGGAGACACAGAAACTGTACATCAGCCCTGAGCTTTCTAAGAATAATTGTCAGTATTTCATGCCCTTCGCCCCCAGCCTTTTGCTGCCTCCCCCCCAATCTGTTTTTTGGTGGCTGTTCTGGCACCACTATGTCTGCCTGTGAAGATGGTGTCAATGGTCAGCATATGAGATATTTTGACACAAACTCAGAAAATAGCTCCATGTTCAAATATTGGTTATCAGTTGATGATAAGGAAGCAGTAACACTGACCCTTATGAAACAAATAGCGTGCCATAGTCTGAGCAAAAAAAAAAACCCCAAAAACCAGGAGAGGGAAGAAATCAAGTCTTTATCCTTCACTAAAAAGATTTGGCTGCTGTTAGTAATGTGAAGAATGATTTCTGTATGGTTAAGATGGTAATTCAGATTTAGTAGTCAAAACATAGTCTGAATATTTGCTTATATTATGTTTTCTGTCATGGGAATATCTCATGAGAAAAGTTTTTCTACGTTTTGTTGTCTCTGTCCCTATATCTAGTTACTGAAATTTTTCTACATTTCTTGGTGTTTTCCAGCATGATGTTATTTGCAGAATGCAGGTTATGAGATGAGGCAGAAACGTGGAAAATAAGCTGTGCCTAAGTTAGAACAGCCACAAGGAAGTACTATTTCAGCATGAAATAGGCTATTTATTGTTTGCTGTGATTTTCAAGGCTGATGCGAGCATGGGGGGGGAAGTGTCCGGTCCACCACCTCCCTCCCTGAGAAGGCATGCATAATTTTCTGAATCCTTTTATATAGTTTTGTTTGCAATGCAAAATATTAAAGTCACAACTAACACACTGACCTTTATGATGGTTAGTTTTTATCGTACATTATATACATTAAAAAGTATTTTTTAAAGTAAGGAAATATTGAGACAAGTAAATGAGCATTTGCTTTTTCTAGTACTATTAAGCTGATCTGGATTTTAAAACTCAAAATAACATTTTGTGGGAAAATGCATGCAGTGAACCTGCAGTCTGTCCCAGACCAGACTGAATGGATGACTTTTTGTCTCAGAAGTTTTTAGGAGAAAGGATTGCCTCCCTTTCTCTTTTTTTTCCTCTCTCCAGGCAGCAGATGATGATCTGTGTGGCAATTGTTGAGGCCCTGAGGCAGATATTACTTGTTCATGCCTCCAATTCCTGATGTGTTGAGACACACAGTAAATCTTCCTGAAGCTAGAAAGGCTCCTTGTATAAGCAGTAAAGAGTAGAAAATTATTTAAGTGCCTTTCTCCTCTCTTCCATAAAGCAATGGTGCATAGCTTCTACTGTGTTCTCGCAGCCATAAAGCTCACTGTTTCTCCTTAAAATGTATACACTTCCAAAAAGCACACTTTCATGTGTTTTCCTTTTTCCAAGGTGTTTGCAAGTACGTACACCAAGTCCGTACAATTCAAGTTGCAGCAGGTAATGGATTGCAAATGAAAATATAGATAAACTGTAAGAATTTATTTAAATCAGGATTTTCAGGTTTTGGTCTGTTAGCTATCCTTAGTAGCCCATGAAAGGAAGAAAACCAAGTATATTGTCAGTGCGCTTCCAATTACTACATAGAACTTTCCATCTTGATTAGAAAGTTTTTAGGGGGAAAAATAAAATTAATAATTCAAAATGCTGTGGAGGTAACAAAACACCAACAACCAGAGAAATACTACTTCTCTCTTTTTGTTGCTTTCAGGATTTTCCCAGGCATATGAAAGTTACAATATTAAATCAGTATGCGAACGTTATTATTAAAGTAGAAGTCCAGGGAGAGTTAGCCTCCCTTTGGATGAGGAATGATGATTCCCTCGTTCAGGAAGGCTCAATGGTAAGCATTGGAGTGTTAAGTAAGATAAATATTCTCTACTTTGAGATAAGAACTTCTCAAAACCTCACAAGAGTAAAGAAGACAGACCACAACTAATAAACTCCAAAAGGCAAAACAAGTGCCTAAAAGAACATATCAGAGACATAAAAGGCTAAGTAGGACAGTAAGTGACTCAAAGGAAGAGGTCTCTTGGGAAAGAGGTGAAAATTCGCAAGAATGGTCACTGTTGTGTTTTATTTGTTGAAACATCTCAGCTAATTCAGATGCATGCTATTGTTTTGAATTAAACAAAAATGCTTTAGACTATGCTTGCTGTTAAAATTGATGAAGAGGTAGCATATACCAAGTGATCCTTAGAATTCATATAAGCCGTGTGGTATATGCTCGTGTGGGATAATGAGGGGTCAGCAGAGAACTCAGCATGCTTCTTGTTTGCTGACATTATTAGTATCCATAATGTTTTATGCTAATATTGCTGGTGAGGATTTAATGTACTAGAGCTTATTAATAAATATGACATCAAAGCCTCAACAGCTCTTTCACAGCAAATGTAGAACAGATGTTTTAAAACTCTGGGAAATAATAGATCTATAGATAATGAGGATGCCTTGAGGGTACGGTTAAAGATTACTGCATTTGACTGAGTCAAACTTTTGTTCTCTTTCAAGTTACCTTTGAAATAAATGGTACTAGGTCTGATTAATGACCACCAATTTAATTAATACCAGAAATTTATTGAAACGATTAGATTTTGTGTTAAAAAAAAATCAGTGGTCTTACCTAATCCTGACGTCCTATTGCATGTTTGTATTTATGCTACGTAAAGTTAGTAAATGTACTTGAAACTTGGTAAATGTATAATGATAGTATTGAAGAATTTGTAAACAGAGCATTGGTCAACATCTGTCTGTTGTTTTGTTAAATTACAAGGATATTTTTATCAAAGCAATAATATATGCATAGGAAAAAAAGAAAGAAAATTGTAGTTCACAAGCACTCCTTTTCTAAATGATTATTGCCATGCAGCCTTTTCCTGAGAAGCTTATTAACAACAAATATTAGCAAGCTATACTTTATTGAACAAATAATACTGTGTTGTAATACATTGTAATTGTTTAGAAGGAAATATTAACTTAAATTAGCTTAGTCTTACTGTTAATTTTTCTTACTAAAATATGTTTTTACTGGTTAGAGCCGAACTGTTTTTAACACTGTTTACTTCATCCTTCCTATGCAAAAACTTCTTTGTTAACCCAAACGGAAACTAAAACCTTGCCTATTTCCTTGTTCTGTCTTAATTAATCTAATATTACTAGACAACATACAGAACTACTGAATTGCTGCTTTTATACAACTATCTTCTGAAAACATAATATCTTGTTTTGGGTAGTTCTTAATGCCAACAACAGCTATTTTTTTTCCCCTTATATAATACCACATGGTTAGTCATTATGTCCACTAACATATCACCTAAGATATGTTTTTTGGGCCCACAGCACTTATTGCAACAGAAAGCCTGTTATACTAAGTCAAAGTCCAGATATTTTCTAGCAAGAAGGAAGTGAGCAGTTTTTTCTTCTGAATGAGATTAATTTGAAACTGCATTTTTAACTAATCATCCTAAATACAGAATGTACAGTGAATTTTATTTTTAAAGTAGCTACTCTAGGAAGTGGGTTACTTTATTTTCTGATATATGCTGAATATTTGTAAACTTATATTCCAAGATGAAAATTTACTTAATTTTATAATGTCTTTTTTCAGGTCTCTGACTTCAGAGGAACGATAGATTTCTGCCTACTGGAAGAATGCAGTGAAACTGCCAATATTTCTAGCTGGAATTATAAATTTAATATTCAACTTTAGCATTACTAATTTCTTACTTAAATAGTACCTCAAAGTAGAAGAAAAATGTATGGAAGTGCAAGAACAATCAGCAACTTAGAAGGAAGTCCCTCCAGGTCTCCTCGTTTGCCAAGATCTCCCCGCCTGGGCCATAGGCGAACAAATAGTGGAGGAGGAGGAGGAACAGGTAAGACGTTATCAATGGAGAACATCCAGTCCCTTAATGCAGCCTATGCAACATCTGGACCAATGTATCTAAGTGACCATGAAGGTGTAGCTTCTACTACTTTCCCAAAGGGCACAATGACTCTTGGAAGGGCTACAAATCGAGCTGTGTATGGTGGTCGAGTCACAGCTATGGGGAGCAGTCCTAATATTGCTTCAGCTGGACTTTCACACACAGATGTCCTTTCTTATACTGATCAGCATGGAGGTCTGACCGCATCTTCACATCATCACCACCATCAGGTTCCTTCTATGCTGAGGCAGGTTAGAGATAGTACCATGTTAGACCTGCAGGCTCAACTTAAGGAACTACAGAGGGAGAATGATCTTCTCAGAAAAGAACTAGACGTTAAGGACAGCAAGCTGGGATCCTCCATGAATAGCATCAAAACTTTCTGGAGTCCTGAGCTAAAGAAAGAAAGAGTGTTGAGGAAAGAAGAAGCAGCCAGAATGTCAGTTCTTAAAGAACAAATGAGAGTTTCCCATGAAGAAAATCAGGTAAGTAATTTTGAAAGTTCCTTTCTGTTGATTTACAGCCAAGTACTTGATGTTTTGCTTATGGAACTGTATCCTATGCTGGAGCAAGTTTGACAGTTACAAGAGTTGTATGTGTAGATCTATCTGCTTCTGGCTGCTAAATAGAAGGAAAGCACATTAATAAGAATCTGAATACAGGTTATAATTTCCTTCATGCAGAATTCTCTTATAGCTGAAGAGAATGATAGTTTGTCATTGCCTGTTTTCTTATCTTTGAGACTTTCTATAGTGCTTTTTTGCAGTGATATATATATTTAGTATATTTTGCAGTCTATATATATTTAGTAACCTTTTCTGAAAAGGTAAATGAGGTACTTCTGCAAAAGTATAAATAAATATCCAGGGGCATATTTTGCATGAGCTGTATAGGGGATTTAGCTGCCTGCTTTTTGAAAGTTTAAAGAAATATGCTATTAAATCCCTATATGAAACCTGCCATAATTCTGCATTACAGAATCAAGTTGAAGTTGTGTTTTCAGCAATTTTTCAAAGAACTGTGTCTTAGAAAAAGAGCATCTTGTAAATATCTATTTCGAATACTTCTATTCAACATAAGTCTTTTCCCAAAGTTGTAAAAAAGATTAAAGTATTGTAATCTGGATGAATAAGGCTGTAAGGTCAAGCTTTGAGACTGTATGCTATTTCACAAAGTGTTATAAAACAGTAGCACAGAACAGAAAAAAACATTCTCATATTGCTGTCTCCACACACTTTTTGGCTGCTTGTCTTACTTGAATGCTGTTCCTTTTTAAACTGCCTGTTAACTTCCCCCAGACAAAACCACAATCCTGTGTTTCTCTCACTTCCAGCTTTGCAGTCTAAACTGCTTTACTGGCAGGCAGCAACAACTGAGATTTTTTTAATTTACTTCTGAGTTTGTGATTGTCAGTGCTTCTCACCAAACTTTCCACCTCTTAGGCTTAGGATATTTAGAACTTAAATATCTATGGAACTAACAAGCCTGATACCAGCTACTTCAGTGGGAAACTGACCTGGTCTTGATCAGGAATTCAGTACAGTGAATTAATTTATTATTTATTCATTATCTATTATTTATTTATTATATGCTGCTAGAACCAATATTATTAAAAACATGCTTGGCAGAGGTTCTGCTATTCAAAATCCTTATTTGTTAGACATTCTGATCTTGATAGTTGGTGTCACCTTAGTAGTAAGAGGAATAATCTAATACACTGATTTTTGGTAGTCTTTCTTACAGAAATGTCATGTTAATATCTTGCATTGGGAATCTGAATCTGGTGTTTAAATACTTTATCACCTACCAAAGTGGTGATGCAGGGTGGTTGCCCCCCCGCCCAGGCTATTTTCTTATCTTGAGGGGAAAGAAAATGATTAACTTTGTTATGAGTTCTCCTATTAACTCAATCATTTCACAGAATATTGTAACTCTTTATTTTTAACAAGTGCTCTTACTTTCTTGTAAGGGTGAACTTAACAAAAGACAAAAAGGGTGTATTCTACCCTATCTATATATTTAACATGAATCCTTACTCTATAATAAAATAACATAAGGACTAGGCAGCCTAGTATCCCGTAGCTAACAGCATCCAAAAGTTCATAGAATAGACCTGGTATGTCGTGATACATATCTCCACTGAATAGTCTTTATGATCCAGGTACAGTTTCTGTGTGCTTAATAACTCAGTGGACTTTTTCTTTTAATTAAGCCAGTTGCTTTTGGGCCTATGTAAAGTTCTAGTGTTCCCAACCTCTTATGACAGTGAATCCCACAGCTTAACGTGTCATGTGAAAAAAACACTGCTTTTCATTTGTTTTTGCACTAGGCTTTGTGTACTTTTGGTAGGATTTCCTCTGGAAGAAACATTAAATAGTTGCCGTCTGGTGCTAGTTTCAGTGCCACCTGTGATTTTACAGGGCACAGTTATCACATCCCTTCCTCAGCTCTCTTCCAGACAGGACAATCTTAGCATGTGTAATAGTTCCTGTCATGAAACTCTCATTCTTCTCTGAATCTTTTTCAGAGTTTGTTTCTCTCTCTTTTTTTTTTTAAGTAAGGAGACCAAGAAGGATCAGGTTTTTTTTATCATATGGGTGTAAAACATTATGCATTGATGTTGGAGTGTTTCTCCTTTTATTTGGTATGTCTCTCAACAATTCCCAAGACTCTTGTTTTTTTTGGGTTTTTTTACTGCTAATTACTAAGCTAATATTTTAATGGAAGTATTTATCACAGCTGAAGAATCTCACCAATGGTTATAATTAGTTTAGATCCCAGCTTGTTATGGGTGAAGGTAGTATTATTTTCACTTGCGTATAATTTCACATTTATCTCCCTGAATTTCATCTGCCAGCCCTTGCCTAGTTGCTTAGTTTTATAAAATCCTTCTTTGCATTTGGCTTTTGTCTTTGCTGCCCTGAATAACCTACAATCATGAGGAAAACTAGTCATCTTACTATTCACCCTGTTCTCTGGGTTGCTTAAGATATGTCAGAAAGCACAAATCCCAGCCACAGGTTCCAGCAAAACGCCATAGGGGCCTTCTCTTGGTTTCATGACTTGACTATGTGTTTCTGCTATTTCCTCTCTTGTAATCAAATATTTATATATGAAAGGACCATCCCTCTTACCTAATTGCTGATTAGTTTTCTTGTAAGCATTTGCAGAAGAGCCTTTCTAAGTCCAAGCTAGCTGTGTCAGCTACTTTGTCAATCTTGCTTATACACATGGTTATTATTTTTTTCAAACAACTAATTTCAATTAAAATTATCAAAAAGCTACAATTTTAGAGATAATGTTTTTGACAGCTTCTAAAAGAAAGTGTTGCGATCTATCGCACCCATACTGGAAAGTGATAGAGATATCCTTGTGTGTCTGAGGGCTACTGGCTTATAAAACTTCCTTTCTTAAAAAATGAGATGTTTCTTACAAAAACACTAAAAACTGTTTGCAGTTTGGCTGTGCATGATGAAATTGACCATGAATGGGACCCTTAGTCCCATAGCCAATTTTGGGAACTCCCAAGAGGCTGGAGCAGAGCAAATGTAGCTGCGTGTCCAAAAAAAAAAAAATTGAAATTGGAAAGATGTCTAGTAGGATCCAGTAGTGACCTGTCGTGTGTTTGAGGCTTCCATCAGTATTCTGAATGATGGATATGTATTGTGCACCCAGATAATGTCAAGCTGGGAAGGGTCAAAAATATGCTGGAAAACAGGATTATAAATGAAAACAAGTTTGGCAAATTGAAGAAATAGTCTAAAAAAGTAGGATGTATTTCAACAGAAAATCGATAAAAATTAAACCTTTTGGAAGGAAAAAGAAACCTATGAAGAAATTTATGGACACTCCTGATTTTCTTTTGAAGATTTTATTATTTTTGAAAATGTATTGTTCTTTGATATGACAGCCTGAAGTTAGTTGTCTTGTTGTCTAGTCTTTTTACTGGTTCTTTGTGACGTATTTTCTCACAGCACAATTAGTCTTATTCTATATATGGATTGATTATATCCATAGGGGCAGAAAAGTACTCTAAATGGTTTTCACTACTTAAAGTGGTTCTTCATCTTGGAATCATCCATTTGCAGTTTTTCAATCATAGATTTTCCTTGCCTTTCTACTCCCCCCCGCGGCAGATACTCTCTCTAATCTTGCTTGAATGCATGATATAGAAGAGTTAATGTAGAAGTTTTCAATGCAGAGCAAAAGGCTACGAGGTGGAAAGAACTGGGAGGACACAAGATATTATTTAGTAGTATTTATTTCTAGGATTGTTGCTTGTCTGTCATAAAAAGAGGGAGAACTAGTTTATCCATTTGGATTTGCTGATCCTAGGAAAATATATTAATCAGTTGACATGCTGCTTTTATGACACTGCCATAACTGAATTAAATTTACTGTGACATTTTAAAAGTAAACCATTGCACAAACTAATGCCCTTTTTCCCTACTTATAAATCATTGTTTGATACTACATAATTAATACAAACCAAACCACTGCATGCAATGAACAGCGTGGCTCTTTTTCATTCATGGTTATATGTTGTTGAAAATAAATGGTGAGTTTGATCTTTTTTTTTCTTACGGAAGACCAGGTAACTTTAATTTGCTTAATGTGTTCCTTGAAAACATATTATAAATTTTGATCTTTTGAATTTTAGTTCCTGTCCTGATACTACAGGAGTTTGCTTCTGATTAATGAGATGAAGAGGAAGGATAAAAAGGATAGCCTCTGAGAGGCTCATAGCTTTGAATACAAAATTGCTCCTTGAAATATTTTTTATTTATCTTTAGTAATATGAATAACTCACAGATGCTGTAATTAACAGAATAGAGCTGATAAAATAATCGCTAGAGAAGGGTGTATGTGTTCATGAAGTCAGAAGTGTGAGTAGCTACTCAATGTTATTTCACATTTCATTTTTACTTTGATTCATGACAAGTATCTAAGTAAAACAATAAAAGAAAATGCACTAAGAAATATTCTGAAATTGTGATTCCCGTCTTTGTATTAAACTACATTCCTAGTAAAACCTTGATTGGGCTAATACATACATTCTTAAAAAACCCTAAACCAAGTATATCATGCACTTATTTTGCTTTCTGATGCATTGCACGTCATACAAATTATGCTCTTTTAGTCATCTTTCTGCCTTGTAAAAGAAAAGTCAAGAATCAAGGGCTATAATTTAATTAACTTTGCTAGCTGATCTGGGAACTAGTCAGTGGAATTAAAAAAAAATTAAAATTATATATATTACTTGTAAATCTATATATAGTTGAAAAATAGTGTGTATGAATAATCATACTTTTATTATTAAAAAAAAAAGTAGCTTTAAAGAAGCTCACCACTTATTAACTTTACCCAATGGTTTCCATGACTGGGATCAATCCTCCCTGCTTCCAAACTGGACTGTCCTTTTATTAGGCCCTGCTGGCATCCTGTAGGTGCAAGTCAAAGCAATTTGGATATCTGTTATCTCCTCAGTCTGTCTGTCCACGTCTGAGACTATTCTTCATCTTTTTTTGAGATATTTTGTTTATGGCCATTGAAATTCTGGAATTCTGAAATTCTAGCGGAATATGCAGGAAGTTGCCAGCAATTGGGTCTTCAGTTTGAGTTCCCGAATAGGTATTTTCTTCTTTACTATGCATCAAAGTACACACTTGATTACTGGTTGGAAAGTTGGTCCCCTGTTGTTCCTAAATACCACAGGTTGTCAGAGGAGTTCTTGGCGGGGTATAAATACCTTTTAGCCTGTTTCACTGTTTCTATGTAAATGTGTGGAACATAACAAATCTTGAAGCTTATTGTGGATATTTATGAAGTACAAGGTTACGCACAAAAGGTGAAGATAGTAACTTGAGAAATGGAAATATTCTGTTCATGTTTTACTATGCTTCCTAAGGTATGTTATCACATTAATAAACAAATTTAATAAGAATAACAACAAAAAAATTACCTGATTTTTTTACTATGTCTTTTTTTCTTGAAAAGGTAATCACCTTAAGTATTTTCAACTCAGATTTGTAATATAGTATTTATGACCAGTGAAAGTCTATTTTAAGGTACTTTAAAGGCAGTATGTTCAGCATTTTCATTCACCTTATTTTCTGTTTTTCACTGTATTGTTGTTTCCTGCTGTCTTCAGCTTTTTTTTTAATGCTTCTGTCTTAAGAGCTGCATGCATACTTGTCGATTTTAACTTTATTTTGGATGTTTTCACTGTTTTCTTCATTTAAATTCATATGCATTGATGGCAATATAGGTAAGTGCAAAATATTTCTTCATTTACAATTTTTAACATGAGATAGTGCTTAAGCATTTAAATGGGTGGAATAGATTAAACATTCATTATAGACCATAACTTTATCTGAAGATGAAAGTAAAATGAAGCAAAAATACATCAGTGATTTTTTTGGTTTTCTAATTTGAAAATAAAAATGTTTCTGTCAATGGGGAGAGGCTAAAATAGCAGGACTTCTGCTGAGAAGTGATGGTGTATATATAGGCGGTGTGAAACAGTGAATAAGCCATGCCAGGAGGGTGTGTGTTGGCTTTTCTGCTGCTCTTACTGATGGTGAGGAAAGGCTACTAGCTCTGCATTGGGGAGTAGAAAGAGAAAGGGAGGTGGTCATAATACTGTAGATATCTAAGGAAATTTGGAGGAAGCAATAACCAAAAGGCATTTAAGGGTGATTTGGAATGTAATAATTTTTAACTTTTTTAACCGTGGGATTTCTAAGTCTGAAAAAGCTTTGTAGAAAAAAGCCAAAGAAAAAGAATAAGCAGAATGTGTCCCTGTAAGTATTCAAGTACTGGCTTAGTCTCGACTGAAGCTTTTTTGGTGGTATTCTGGTTTAGATAATAATATACACACACACATATATATAATATACTAGAAACTAATACTTTAAGCTGTGTGAAAATTATATCATGTGCTAATGGACATTAGGAAAGGATAGTAATAATAAGTTAAACCTTTTGTGCATTTCTGAGATATAGAGAGATCTGAGGAAAGTAAATATTGGGGTTTTTTTTTTTCAGTCATCCATCCCATCGCCCCCTCCCAGTGTTTGAAAAAGGAGAGTGAATTTTAGTCTCTAGGATGTGCTGTGCATAACTCTATCAGCTGAAGAAGTGCTATTATTATATTTCAAACAAAAGATAATTTATTTGTTAGAAATTAAAGTGTTGAAAAAGTGATTTAAAAGTAGAAGAATATGAGCAAAATTTATTCAGTTTGGTCACCTTCTTTGGTGATTTTTTTTTAAATATAGGGTATAGGTCATTGTCATTATCAACTGTGATAGTGCCAAAGTCCTAGCATTTTTTTTAAAGTTATTTCAATTGCATCTTGAAGTCTTAGAATGAGTGTCAAATAATGAATGTCAGTGAGTGTTCTTATAAAGATGCATAAACAAGACTAGTCATGTTTTAAAGAAAGATGGTTTGAATTTTGAGAGTTGTTGCCAATTAATCTACCAGGCAGTTGATAATGCCATGTTCTATTAGCCTGCAACAGGGAACTCCATCCTCTAGGCTATTTCTGAAAAGCACAGCCCTTTTGGCTGTGTTGCAAAGCATTACTTTTACTTATTTTATACATGTGTATAATTTAAAAATAAATTTGCATGATGCTTTCTAACCTTTCTCTTTTCTGTTATGTTCCTGAGTTCATAAGATGCACTTCACATTGCTGTGTCAGGGTGAGGGAATGTTACCATGGTGACTTAACCTGTTGGTCTCTGATTCAATTTTCTTCTGAATTTTTGCGTGTCTGGGAGTTACGGTTTGTTAATGTCATGCAGGGTCAGATTCTGACTTGACCTGTTTGCTCCGTTCAAGGTGTCTAGCATTGCTGACTATAGAACTTTGTATTTCCCTGGTGCCAGAGAGTCAGTTTTAAAAGCTGTTGGTTGCAAGATATGATTTGCTACTTAAGTTCATTGCTAGAATATCTGTTGGTTGAGTTAGCAAAGAAACTAGCATTCAGGAGCCTTTGGTATATTTTATAGAGGATAACTTGAGTTCAAATTGGATTGCCTGTAGCAGGAGCAAATAACTCTTTTGAATTTAGTGATTTGTAGAATATTTGGCCTCTGGGATAGGGAAATTGTATTTACTTCTTGAATTTCCTTAAGCATCTGCCACAATACTGTTATTGCTCTTGGCGTTTGAAGATAATAAAGGTAAAAAAACACATGTGAAAAGAAGGCAGTAGATTTCATCTGAAGTGCTCTTCAAACCCTGAAGGGAAAAGAATAAATGATGTTTTTGCCAAAAAGAAAATCCTGAGGCAAATCAATGTAAGTATTTTAGTGTTTGAGACTTGGAGAACACTGGGAGTCTTCTGAGGTAATCTCTATTCTAGTTCCATCTATAACTGAGAGTTTGAGGTCTCCACCACGTCACATTTCTGTAAAAGAAAAGCAAAGGTCAGCAGAAACTGGAGAAGAAGCATAACACATATTGGGATGCAGCTTCAGAGGAACAGCAAGCCCTGAAACAAGGTCTGCTTTTTGCACATACTGAGGTTTTCCATTTAATTGACTACAGTATTAATTGTACAGACTATAATTCTCACTGCAGCATTTGTGTTTGAATTGAAAGAAAAACGATACAGAAAGAGGCAGGAGGTTGTGCTTTGAAAATTAAATACTTCCTATGTATTTTGTTTTAAAGTGTGTAAACTGACGTTGTGTAGCTCTTTCAATTTGTAGGTAGAAAGTCTGAAAGAATAGTTCTGTTGTTAACTTTTTCCTATATGGGATTTAATTTCCAGTTGCTATGGTTATTGTTGAAGTGCAATGTTCATAACCAATTCATGGAAGAAATACTTAAATATCATGGTATGGTATTCCTCCTGGATACACTAGAAGGTGGAAGTAAAATAGTGGGTTGCTATTTAAATTTTGCTATACCAAAGCATTAATAAAATGTTTCAATCCAAACTTGAAAAACTGTTTGAAATCAGCAAGCCTGTGATAAAAGCCAACTGGTCTATTGAAACATCTGTGTAATTATACACATACACATGTATATATAAAAAGCGTATATGTGCTGGGATATTCATAGAATCGCAGAATGGTTGGAGTTGGAAGG
>VZSF01010517.1:14436-31654 GCA_013398295.1 Chionis minor | reverse complement strand
ACAGGTGCTGGGATGGGGATGCTATGGGTNGCTATGGGTATGCTGGCACCGGGAGGGGGGATACAGGTGCTGGGATGGGGATGCTGGCACTGGGAGAGGGGGATACACGCGCTGGGATGGGGATGCAGGCACCAGGGTGGAGGGGATGCAGGCACCGGAGTGGAGGGGATGCAAACACCGGTGGGATGCAGGCATCAGAGGAACGCTGGCACGAGAGGGGTGGGATGCAGGTGCTGGGATGGGAATGCTGGTACCGGGGTGGGCATGCAGGCACTGGGGGGGCAGGGGAGGATGCAGGTATTGGAGGGACACTGGCACCGGGCAGGGGGGGATACAGGCACCGAGGGAGGATGCTGGTACCGGAGAAGGATGCTGGCACAGGGGGTTCGGATGGCAAAGCTCTACTTCAGCTTGTAGGCAGGACCCCCCCACGCGGTGCTGGGGTGCGTGTCTGGGTGCCCACTCGGCTGTAAGAGCTGCTGCTGTGTCTGGGGCCCTGCTTCAGCCACGGGGGGGCTTTAAACCTGCCCTATTGCCACCCCCCCATCCCATGCAGCACTGCTCCGGGCTGCTCCTCGGTCTCCACTACCCTTTGCAGGCCGGTGCGATGGCGGGAGAGGGGGCATTTGGCATGGTGAGAATGCCCCACCAGAGCAGGAATTGCTAGGAAAAATACCTCTCCCAATTCCCTGTGGGGCTGGGGGACCCTCCAGAGCCCCCCCCAAAGTGAATGTGCGATGGTCCTCCCCGTGGCTGGTGGAGCAGTTCCCAGGCAGGGCCTTTCCGGAAAAACCGTGAGCCATTTCGTCCCTGTGCCGTCAGCAGCCACATGACAGGCAGACCAGGAAGCGCCAGCAGCTCCCTCCTTCCCACCACAGCATCCTCGCGGTGGCCTCCGGTCCCCACAGCCACAGGGCTGGTGGCCGGGGACAACCCAGGGTTACCTTCTGGCTCCAAGAGGGTGCGAAGCGGAGGGTGGCTGCGGGGCTTCTGTCTCCCGGCTCGGCTCCTGCCTGGAGGGTGGCCAGGAGGATGTGAAGCCCCCAGCCTGGGTGAGATCCCAGCAAGGAAACCTCCTGAAGGATTTGATTTCTTCCAGCAAGCACCCTCTGTGGAAACAGCAGGGCTTTGTCAGCCCTTCTCCGGCGTCTCTCCGGCAGCACGTCAGGGCAGGGACGTTTGCAGGCAGCCGGGCAGCGACGTTGGATCGGGTCGGGGACAGGGAGAAGCTGCAGAGGTGGCTGCGATGGCAGCGGGGAGCCGAGCTTAGCAGGCTCTGAGCACCAGCAGCGGGGTTCTGTGCCAGGCGCCAGCACCATGTTCAGCCGGTCGGGATACCAGGCCCTTCCCTTGGGGGATTTTGACCGCTTCCAGCAGTCCAGCATTGGGCTCTACGGTGCCCAGAAGGGCTTCTTCTCCTTTGGATCCAAGCAAGATCCTCTGGGGCCAGCTGGGAATACCGCAGGTGAGTCCCAACCTTAGAGGGGAGATGCTGCCTTCCCCTCTACTGTCACTTACGCTCTAGGGTGTCACGCTGGCTGGGTGCCCCCCACGCTGCCGGCTTCCCTGGGGTGCAGGGTGGATGGGGGGGAGAGCAGATCGGATGGGGATTCACAGTCAGGGAAGGGGGCTTTGGAGCAGGTGCATCCCCCATTTCATCCCCTTGCAGACTCCTCCCAGGGTTGGTTGTCCTGGATCTGCCATGGGATTATCACCTCCTTGGTCTTCTTGCTGATGGTTGTCACCTTCCCGATCTCAGGATGGTTTGCCTTGAAGGTAAGGGAGGAAAGCAGGCGAGAAGTGGGACGGCAACCCCTCTTCCATGGGAGGAACCATTCCCAGCTGCCCCTGGTCGCGTTGCTCCTGGCATCTCAGGACCCAGGGTTTGGCTTCTGCCCTGGTCTAAACTTTCCCGTTCCAGATTGTGCCCACCTATGAGCGAATGATCATTTTCCGCCTGGGCCGCATCCGGGCACCGCAGGGACCCGGCATGGTCCTGCTGCTGCCCTTCATTGACCACTGGCAGCGCGTGGATCTGAGGACGAGGGCCTTCAACGTGCCCCCCTGCAAGGTGAGTTGCCTTGGGCCTTGGGGCAGGGTGAAGAGATGTCTCTAGAATACCCAGGGCGGGTGGATTTTGGGGATGGTCTGGGCCTTGGTGTTGTGCGTGGACCCAACTTCCTGTTCCTCCATCCTCACGGAGAGGTGAGGAGCTTTGTGGCTAGTGCCAGACTCTGGTGGACCCAGAGTCCTCACCTGCCTGCTATTAAAAAGCTCCTCTTGACTTTGCACACCTTGTTCCATGGATGTTCCTGGCTGGATACATCTCAAAACCATCAATGCCTATCCTCCCCAGATGTCTTTTAACAACAGTGCCATGCTGGAAGCTGGCCTCACCATTTTGACTAGCCCAAACTTCATCATTTTGTTTGTTCAGGTTTTTTTTTGTTTGTTTCTAATAATCCCCATAATAAAAAGATCTAGAGCTGGTTGCCAGCTGGGAAAGAAGTGAATGCTGTTGCTCCTGGGCTCTGTGCACAAATGCTGGGCCATGGGGTGGAAAGGGGAAAAGATCCTGACTTCTCTCTGCTCCAGCTGACAACCAAGGATGGGGCGGTCATCTCTATGGGTGCTGATGTCCAGTTCCGGGTGTGGGACCCCGTGTTGTCCGTCATGATGGTGAAGGACCTCATTGCGGCCACCCGGATGACGGCACAGAACGCCATGACCAAGACCTTGGTGAAGAAGAGCCTCCGTGAGATCCAGGTGGAGAAGCTGAGGATTGGGGAGCAGCTGCTGGTGAGGACTGCCTCAGCCCTGCACAGAGCGCCCCCCTTGCCCCCCAAACCCTCAGGCTCTTGGTGTGGAAGTAACAGTAAGGAAAACTGGAGCTGCAGAAAGTCCAGCTGGCCATGAACTTGGCCAAGGAGTGCACCTGGGAAGACGTGGTGATTAGTGGGGAGCAGATACCTTCAGCCTGCAGGTCTCTGGAGCTCCGTGGCTTATCTCAAAGGGCTTTGGCCCCACAGAAAAGCCCGCATGTTGTTGGCAGACTTAACTTCAACCTCCGTATCTCCATCAGGAAAATGTCTGGAGTGGGCTGCAAACTGGAAAAGGCTTTTGGGGAAAAAAGGGCAGGATGGGTGCCAGAGCAGCAATGAGTAGTGCCCACAGCCCATCTAGGCCAGGTCAAGAGCTTGTGGGTTGAATGTCTACAAGGAGGGATGTGAAAGGGTGCTGGGGGGATATACTGGTATCTGTGGGGTGTCTGGGGTGGTTTGCAGGCCAGCGATGCTGCCTGGTGGAGCACCATACCAGGACATGGTGCCCAGGGGAGAGCAAGGAAAGGGGCCAGCCTTGTGGGAGCCACGGAAAAGGGAACAAGACAGAGTTGTCCTCCCTGTCCTGAGCGCTTCCAAGCTGGAAGAGGAAGCTGGGGAGCGGGGTTGAATGTGAGCATGGACATCTTGGAGGAGGTGGCCAGTTGAGCCTGGTCCAACACCCAGCATCTAAAGCTGGTGGGAGGCAGAAACATAAGCTATAGGATGCCCGTGGTTGGGGATGCTTTGATGGGTGGTCTCCACGACCATACCCAGCTCTGCCTGGGCTGCCAACACCTCTCCCTTTCCTCCCGGCTCCACAGCTGGAGATTAACGACATGACCAAGTCCTGGGGCCTGGAGGTGGACCGGGTGGAGCTGAGCATGGAGGCTGTGCTGCAGCCACCCCGGGAGAACCTGGTGGGCCCTCTGGCCGCTGTGCCACCCATCTCCGGGCTGGATGGCACCATTCAGCAACTGGCCACCCATTTCTTCAGCAACACCCTGGCTCTGGCGGGCAGCAAGACAGGCGCTCCGGAGGCAGGTAACCAACCCAAGGCCACCGCTTTTCTGCTGGGGGGATGTCCGTCCTGCCCAATGACCTTTGTTTGCTGTTTGATAGAGGAGTCTGGGAGGCATCACGCTTCTCTGAGCACAGCACGGGTTGGCTAGTAGGGGGAAGGAGAGGAGGACCGCTTCGGGCACAGCTCCATAGAGCACGTGGCACAACACAACCTTTCCACCAGGACATTGGAGATGGCACTGGGGAGGGCAGGAGCAGATCTGGGGCAGCCTGGACTCAAGACCAACTCCGACCTCAGCATTTCCATCAGGCAAACACAGGGAGGGGCCTGAGCTTGTCGAGAGTCCCATCTGAGGGGAGCATGGATTATTTTTTCCCCAGAAACCCTGTGCCAATTTGCGCCCCACTGTTTTTTTCAGGGTTAACTTTCCACCTCCTGGTAGCAGGGGAACAGCAACCCATGGCAGACAGAGGAGCGGGCAGTAGTAACTGGCAAAACCATGTTGTCCTCTTCTTGCTTAACTGGAAACTTGCTGGATAAGTGGGTTTCTCTGATCCAGAGACCTTCACTGATGGGTTCAAGCAAACCGGCAAAGTTCACCACTCAAAGGTGTCCCCTCAACGCGCTTCTGTCCCTTTGTCCCCAGCAGACAGTGTGGAGACGGTGAACGAGGTGGAGCCTCCCACCACTCCCTTCCTTGCCACTGCTGGCAGTGCCTGGAGAAAGCCCAGCGCAGACGAACTGCTCTCAGCAGTGGAGCCTGTCCTTTCCGAGGCCCTGGTGGGCCAGGTGGGAGCATCCTACCAGATCAACATCGCCCTGCCCAGCGGTGCCCGGACCACCTACTTCATAGACCTCTCCTCAGGTCACTGCTCTTCAGGGTGGTTGTGTTGGAGGTGGGAGGGTGTTTCGCGCCCATGCCCTCTTTACATGCTGCGAACCCCACCAAGCTTGGTGGTAGGTGGTCCCAAACCAACCCCGTTCCCAGGGTCCATCAGCTGAGCGCTGCACTTTGGTGACCTTGAGTCCATGCTGCCTGGAAGTCCAAAGTATAATTTGTTTTGGCTTAAAACCATGAATTTTCCTTCAGAAAGGCAGCATTGATAGAAAATTGGCAGCCAGGTCTCCTCATGGCTGGCCAAGTGGGACTGCTCAGGTGGGTTTGTTGTCTCTTCTGTGCCACCGGCCCAAGGGGGTAGTGATGGAGGGACATGCGTGGACAGCACCTTGGGCCACTGCCATACTGGAAGATGCCCTCCCAGCACCCAGTTCCATTCCCCTGTGGGTGCTGATGATTTTCCTGGTGGCCCCGTGCGCTCGCTCTGGCTGGGGTAGAGTTCATTTTCTCCACGGTAGCTAGGATGGGGCTACGTTTTGGATTTCTGCTGGAAATTGTGTTGATAACACAGGGCTGGTTTAATTATTGCTGAGAAGGACTTAAACAGAGTCAAGGCTTTTTCTGCTCCTCACACCACCCACCAGTGAGCAGGCTGGGGGGGCACAAGGAGTTGGGAAGGGACACAGCCGGGCCAGCCGACCCCAACTGACCAAAGGGCTGTCCCATACTGTATGACGTCATGCTCAGCAATAAAAAGGCGGGGGAAGAAGGAGGAAGGGGGATAGTGTTTGGAGTGGTGGCTCCATACCAGCTACTATGGAGAAAATTAACTCTATCCCAGCCAAAACCAGCACACCGTGGCAAAAGCAGGACAGGGCTTGGAGACGCACCACTGTAAAAGGTCATTGGTGGAGCAACACAAGAGAAATTTATCTCCGTAATGAGTAAGGATTCCTGTCTCCAAAATCCCCCTGCCACCCTTGTCCGTTGTCGTGGCCCAACACAATCCTTACGGGACGGTGGGGGGAAGTGCCAGCAGGCGAGGCTGGATCCTGAAGCCTGCTGTTTCTCCCTCTCCCACCCATCGTCGTGTCCTACAGGCAGCGGGCGGGCTGGCCGAGGTGTGCCCGAGGGCAGCCCCGACGTCATTCTGGAGGTGGCGGAGAAAGACCTGCAGGACCTCTTCTTGGGTGACCTGCGCCCCTTGAGTGCCTACATGAGCGGGAGGCTGCAGGTGAAGGGCGACCTGCACCTTGCCCTGAAGCTGGAGGAGCTGGTCAAGGCGACGAAGCAACATAGATAGAGCATGCGTGTGGGTGCGTGTCTGTGTGCATGTGTCTTTGTAGGTGTGTGAAATTGGGGGGGGGACACACACGCACATATAGTTGTGCTGTGTGGTGGGGGCCTTGCCCTGCTGGAGCTCCTGCTGTCCTCCCCGTGGAGGCTGAAGGAGCTGGGTGAAGACCTGAGCAGGGAAACAGAGGCTGGATTCCATTGCCTGTCCTTGTCTTTACCTCCCCTGCCCATCCTTTCCCTACAACGTTATGGGATGGGAACCAGTTGGCACCCCAGCATGCACCAGTTTGCTTCCAGATGCCTTGGCCAGTATACCACCAGGGCGCAGACTGGTGTCCCACTGCCCCCACAATGGGATGCGTGGTCAGGCATCTCGGACTGGAAGTGGCATGAGCTGAGTAGGTTGGACTGGGAAGAGCTTGGGCACACGGTGGCCAAGGATGGTAGTTGTGGGGTGGGGTGGGCAGCCAAAGCGGGGGCTGGACTGGGCTGGCTGGACCAGGCTGGGGTGCCACCAGTGGGCTGGGGTTGGGGTCCAGTGTGGTACTGCTGACGGGATGCTGGCATTTATGGGGAAGGAGTGGAGGGGGCTATTTTGGGGAGTGACCTTCCTTGGAGGTGCCGGAGCCTTCCCAACACAGGGGGTTCGTTATAAGTCGTTGTGCTAATTTGTGCTTCAACATGCTTTTGCATGCGTGCCGTGAGGTCTGTCTGCAGGGGGGCGTGCAGACTGTACATAGGCGTATATAGATATTTATTTATTTTGTAAGCTTCCTTTCTATCAGCTCGCCATGGACAATAAACCTGGTCTGTAGCCTTGTGCTTGGGCAACGATGGGCTGATGGTTCCTGCAGGCTGGGGTGGGGTGGGGGGGCGCAGCCCTCGGTGCCTCAGTTTCCCCAAGGGACCTCAGGGTGCTGCGTACAGAGGCCACGTGCTGGCTGGGGCCTGGGAGCTGCTGCCAGTCAAGGAGGCTGCGTGGTGCGAACTCCATCTCACCATACGGTCGTGATGAACCCATCAAGTCCTGGCCACGGTCCCATCCCTTCCTGCCACGGCCAGGAAGAGTTGTCCGGATGCAGCACGGGCTTCTCGGGGTGGGGGTGCTCAGCTCCTCTCCAGCACCCAGCACCCTGGGGGTTAAAATAGCTTGGAGCTCCAGGCATCTTGACCAGCCTCCAGGATATTTTGCTGGACCAGTGGGACAGGTCTGGCCTGTCTATACAAGGGGCTGCTGGCCAGGGGGGTGCCACAAGGAGAATTCAAATCTTTCCAGGATTCAAATGTTTCCAGAATTCCAATGTTTCACAGGTGAGTTCAGGCCAAGCTACCTGCTAAATGTCCTCTCCAAGGCCTGGAGCTTGGGTGGCGCAAGCCTGGGTCAAGCTTTGGAGATCTTACAGGCATCAAAAGCCCCGCGGGGAGGTGACGGCAGTGCCTCCACCATGCCCTCTCCTTGTGGGGCTGCCAGGCTGGGGGAACCCCAAGTGCTGATGATGGTCCCCCTGTTTTGGATGGTGGTCCCCCTTTTGCTGATGGTGGTCCCCCTTTTTTTATGGTGATCTCTCTTTTTTCTGATGGTGGTCCCCCTTTTTTCTTATGGTGGTCCCCCTTTTTCAGATGGTGCTCCCCCTTTTTCGGATGGTGGTCCCTCTTGTTTTAATGGTGGTCCCCCTTTTTCTGATGGCGCTCCCCCTTTTTCAGATGGTTCTCCCCCTTTTTTCTGATGGTGGTCCCCCTTTTTCAGATGGTGCTCTCCCTTTTTTGGATGGTGGTCCCTCTTGTTTTAATGGTGGTCCCCGTTTTTCTGATGGTGGTCCCTCTTGTTTTGATGGTGGTCCCCTTTTTTTCTGATGGTGGTCCCTCTTTTTCTGATGGTCGTCCCCCTTTNTTTTTTCTGATGGTGGTCCCCCTTTTTTCTTATGGTGGTCCCCCTTTTTCAGATGGTGCTCCCCCTTTTTCGGATGGTGGTCCCTCTTGTTTTAATGGTGGTCCCCCTTTTTCTGATGGCGCTCCCCCTTTTTCAGATGGTTCTCCCCCTTTTTTCTGATGGTGGTCCCCCTTTTTCAGATGGTGCTCTCCCTTTTTTGGATGGTGGTCCCTCTTGTTTTAATGGTGGTCCCCGTTTTTCTGATGGTGGTCCCTCTTGTTTTGATGGTGGTCCCCTTTTTTTCTGATGGTGGTCCCTCTTTTTCTGATGGTGGTCCCCCTTTTTCAGATGGTGCTCCCCCTTTTTCTGATGGTGGTCCCTCTTGTTTTAATGGTGGTCCCCCTTTTCTGGACAGTGGTCCCCATTTTTTTGATGGTGGTCCCTCTTGTTCTGATGGTGGTCTCCCTTANCCCGGCCCCGCCCCAGCCCCGTAGCCAGCAGGACCGACCAGTTTGCACTTTTGCTGGAGGGAGAAGAAGCGCTTGGCAGAGCCCTGGCCGTCCAACCTCACTGCAGTTCACAGGGTCTGGGCATCACTGGTGGGATGTGGTTGCTCCAAGTAGCGTTTGCAGGTCACCTTTCCCCCCACCTTCTGCCCCCCACCCCCAAGACCTGGTTTCAGAAGCTCTTGAAAACACAGCCCGGCGCTCATTCCCCTTCCTCTCTGCCTCCCTCCCCAAGCTCCCAGAAGATGACTTCCAGTTCATCCTCTGCGCCGGCTGCCGGCAGGAATCGCCCAACCTCAAGCTCCTCAACTGCCTCCACACTTTCTGCCTGGATTGTCTGAGGAGGAACAAGCCCGTCGGGCAGTGCCCGGTGTGCCGGATGGCCATCCCGCAGGCCAGCAGCATTCCTGACACAGACAACCTGCTCTTCATCAACCTGCAGGCCAGGCTCAAGATCTACAAGAAGATCGTTGATGGAGTTGACTTGTTCTGCGACAACTGCAAGAAAGCCGGCGAGTTCCGGTGCTCCAACTGCGAGGAATTCCTCTGCGCCAAGTGCTTCGAGGCCCACCAGCGCTACCTGAAGAGGGAAGGCCATGAAGCCAAGAGAGTGATGGACATCAGGGCGGGGTCTGCTAAGGCCTTTCTTGAGGACACCAAGAGGATGGGTCACTTGTCCTGCTCCAACCCAACCCACAAGAGCCAGACTGTAAGGTAGGTCTCAGGGGGTCTGTTCCCATTTGGGTGGTTTCTTGTCACGAGTCTCTGTGGGCTAGTCCATGATGGGATTGAGCAGCATGTCCCTGTCCNATGGTGGTCCCCCTTTTTCAGATGGTGCTCCCCCTTTTTCGGATGGTGGTCCCTCTTGTTTTAATGGTGGTCCCCCTTTTTCTGATGGCGCTCCCCCTTTTTCAGATGGTTCTCCCCCTTTTTTCTGATGGTGGTCCCCCTTTTTCAGATGGTGCTCTCCCTTTTTTGGATGGTGGTCCCTCTTGTTTTAATGGTGGTCCCCGTTTTTCTGATGGTGGTCCCTCTTGTTTTGATGGTGGTCCCCTTTTTTTCTGATGGTGGTCCCTCTTTTTCTGATGGTGGTCCCCCTTTTTCAGATGGTGCTCCCCCTTTTTCTGATGGTGGTCCCTCTTGTTTTAATGGTGGTCCCCCTTTTCTGGACAGTGGTCCCCATTTTTTTGATGGTGGTCCCTCTTGTTCTGATGGTGGTCTCCCTTATTCAGATGGTGCTCCCCCTTTTTCAGATGGTCCTCCCCCTTTTTTGGATGCTGCTCCCCCTTTTTTCTGCTGGTGGTCCCCATTTTTTGGATGGCAGTCCCCCTTTCGTGGAGGCCCCCCTGCACGGGGGTCCCCACGGTGCAGAAGGCTGGGGGGCGGGGGGGGATACCGATGCCCTGCAGAAAGGGGCAAAAGACAGCCAGCCCCCCCTAGGACAAAGGAGAATGTGGAGACGCTCTCAAATTTGGGGACACACACTCTGGGGGTCCCCTCCCGCTTTCTGCCGGCCGAGAACGGGCTTTTGGGGATGGCGGGGGGCGCTGGCGGGGCTGGGAGCGGCTTCTGCGCAGCTCCCCCCCCGCCCCGACGCGCAGGAGGAGTTAATTGCAGCGCGGACGAAACCGAAAGTGCGGGAAGCGCAGGCAGCGGCGGGGGCGGACGTGGGCCCGATCCTGCCCGCCCCGCCATGGCCGGCTCCGGTCCCGGTCCCGGTGCCCGGGTGAGTGCCGGGCGGTGCGGGGCTGGATGGCGGCGGGATGCGGGGGATGCGGGCGGTGGGCTCCGACGGGGACGGGGACGGGGGGTGTGTGTCCAGGCCACCATGCAGTGCCAAACCCCAAGGTGTGACAGGGCGGGGGGGTGTGTGTGTGATGGGAATAAGAGTTTTGGGGTGTTCCTCCTCCCCCTCCCCAGGTGTCATCTAGGNGCCAGGCTCAAGATCTACAAGAAGATCGTTGATGGAGTTGACTTGTTCTGCGACAACTGCAAGAAAGCCGGCGAGTTCCGGTGCTCCAACTGCGAGGAATTCCTCTGCGCCAAGTGCTTCGAGGCCCACCAGCGCTACCTGAAGAGGGAAGGCCATGAAGCCAAGAGAGTGATGGACATCAGGGCGGGGTCTGCTAAGGCCTTTCTTGAGGACACCAAGAGGATGGGTCACTTGTCCTGCTCCAACCCAACCCACAAGAGCCAGACTGTAAGGTAGGTCTCAGGGGGTCTGTTCCCATTTGGGTGGTTTCTTGTCACGAGTCTCTGTGGGCTAGTCCATGATGGGATTGAGCAGCATGTCCCTGTCCCTCTCCCGCCCTGATTGCCACCATGTCATGGAGAAGATGGGTGGAAAGTAGTGACCGGTGGGCTCTGGGGCATGGAGGGACGGCATCAAGCTGATGATGGGGAGAGGGTAGACGGAGGGAGGGAAGTGTGTGGGATGCTCCTTGCTAGGGGTAAGGAAGGTGAGGTTGGTGGAGCTCAGAGAAGACCTGTTGCTTTGGCTGCCGTGGTGGCGAGCAGAGACAGAGTGTGTTTTGCTGATGGTGCTAGAGGAGATGGTGGTTTTGCTGACGGTGCTCTCCAGCTTGGAGAGGATCCAGGGAGCAGTGTGGGTGCTGTCATGGTTTAGCCCCTGCCGGCAGCTAAGCACCACGCAGCCGCTCTCTCCCTCCTCCTGGCCTCGGTGGGATGGGGAGGAGAATGGGGAGAAAGAGGTAAAACTCGTGGATGGGCATAAAGACAATTTAACAGAACAGCAAAGGAAGAGAAAAATAGTCACTTACACAGAGTGTGGTGTCATGTGGTGTGGAACTGCTTGGGTCAGTTGGCCCGGCTGTGCCCCCTCCCAGCTTCTGGTGAAAATTAACTCTCTCCCAGCCAAAACCAGGAGAATAACCCCAACGAGGGCTCGTTGAAAGGGCAGAGAAGCTCATTTCTCCACTGCCCATGTGGTGCATGGATGAAGGTCTACCGCAACCCTCACACAGTCACGGCGGTGACGTTAGCCAGCGAGGAGCCCAAACCCTGTGGAGATAGCCAACCAGCGCAATGGGGTTTTTTGCGATTGGGAGAGTATGAAACTAAACGCTGGGCCCAAACCTGGCGGCCACTCACATTCAAGGAATGGATGGATGGATGAATGTGCCGTTCGGTAAATGAGCGAATCGCAAAGCGCGCGACCTGAAACTCCTGCTCTGCTTGTGCTTGGCCTCGCAGCATCTACTGCAAGGAGTGCAAGAAGGCGCTGTGCTGCTCGTGCGCGCTGCTGGACAGCCGGCATGCCCCCTTCTGCGACATCCGCAGCGAGACCCGGCGCAGGCAGGAGGAGCTGGGCGCCATGAGCCGGGAGCTGCTGCGGAAGCGGGGCGGCTTCGAGGCCACCTATGCGGCGCTGCAGGAGGAGGCCGCCCGGCTGGAGCGGGCGCAGCAGGAGATGCGGGAGCTGATCCGGCAGCGGGAGGAGGAGCTGGTGCGGCGGATCCGTCGGGAGGCGGAGGAGCTGCTGGGGCTGGTGGAAGCGGGGCAGGAGCAGGGCCGGCGGGAGCTGGCGAGGGAGCTGCAGCACGTGGAGGGGGTGCTGCGGCGGATGGAGGCGGGCGAGCGGCTGGTGGAGAAGATGAACCTCTACGCCACGGAGCAGGAGGTGATGGACATGCAGCCCTTCATCAAGGACTCGCTGGAGGAGCTGCAGCGGCTGCAGCCACTGGCAATCGGGGACCGAGCGCAGCCCAGGGAATTTATTGAGTGCAGAGCCAGGCTGGAGGGACTGGTGGAGCGCGTCATGGGGCACCCAGGTGAGGAGGGACTTGGCCAGGCAGGGTGGGGAGGGGGGGACAGAAAGCAGAGATGAAGGCTATAATCACTGGCTAGACCATATTTTCCACGGGTTTCAAGTCTCCTTCCACATGGTGAGTTGATGGAGCCGTGCCTCCAGCCTTTGCTCATGCGGTGGCCATGCTCCAACCTCCCTCAGGGATAGGATGTAGTTGTCGCATCCATCACTTCCAAAGCAACACTCATCTCTTGCTCTTGCGGAGTACGGTGGTTCCCCACATGCAGTAGTACCAGGAGGGAACATGGTGCATGGCTCAGGATGGAGCCGTGCTGTAGGTTGAAGGACGAGGGAGGTGAGTGACACCTGGAGACAAGGTGCATGGAGCCATGGGCTTGCAGAGGCTGGTGTTGGCAAGGAGGAAGCGGGTTGAAAGGTTGGATCAATTCTGTGTCCTCTCTCAAAAATGTTTGTGGTGGTGACACGTGCAGGACCCTCAGGGGTAGTGACCATCCTCCAAGGCCTGCCACCCGCTGACCCCTTCTGCTCCTCAGATCTCCAGCTAGTTTGTCTCTGCTCAATCTTTGTCCATAACCATCTGGGGCAATTCTCCTTTTGGATTGATTGCTGCCTTGGGATGGCATATCCAACCAGGAAGGCAAAATGTTCCCCGGGAGCACTCCCCAACAGGGATGGCAAGAGGTCCATGACCAGTGCTGGGTTTGCCCAGGTCTTCCCCCAGCTCTTTGGCAGCAGCGCTGTGGCTGAGATGCCGGTGCTTTGGGAATGGTGAAGGCCTTGGTATCCGTGATGTGTGCAGGGATGGTGTGCTGGGGGATCTAGGTTTGGTCAGAAGGTGGGAGCATCCTTCCAGAAAAAGGTGGGAGGGGGGAAAGCAGTGGGAGGAAGAGACTTTGCAGGGTCTTCTGCTCCATCCCCCTGCTGCTGGCTTCAGGCCTGGGCTATGACCAGTGTCTTCCTTGCCCCTCTGTGGGCTTCCACCACTGAGCTCCCTAGGGCAAGCTCGTGGGCTATGGACAGCCCATAGAAGAACCCAGGGGTGATGCCCTGGATGGAGCTTGGGGTTTCCTGGGGACAAGCTGCCTCCCACCCCACTCCTTGCATCTCCATCACGTGGTAGGTATTGTCCCACCATCTCCCCTCTCCACCCCCCCGGGGCAGGCTGGGAGGATCCTCTGATCCTTGATTCTCCCCTCCTGCTCCATTCAGCCCTTTTCCCATGACAGGTACCTCTGATTCCCAGCATGACTCCCCGTCTGAAGATGAGTCCACCGTGATCCTCGACCTCGAGCCTCCCAGGAAGTGTTGCCAACCACATGGAGGTCTCCTCAGAGGTAGAGGGCTCTCTGCCCACCACCAGCCCCGTGCTCCCATCTCAGACCCCTCCAGCAGCAGAGGACACGTGTGTCCAGACCAGGGAGGGGATATGTCCCCCAGTGATCCCACACCTCCAGCCCTTCCGATGCAGAGGGATGAAGAAGCAGAGAAAGACTTGGCATCAGCCCATGGGAACACCATGCCTCTTCCCAGGAGTATCCACGACTCTCTGGCCTCCCTGCAGGAAGATTTTGGTGGCTGGGCCAGGTCCAACATGCAGCAAGCAGACAAGCTCCTGAAGATCAGCGATTGCCTCCTGCAAGCTCAGCACAGGGCAAACAGGCACCTGGTGTCCATGATCCGGGAGATCCGGGCCATGTCCCGCTCCCTGGCCACTGTCACCTCTGCTGTGGAACCCTTGCTGCAGTCCGTGGCCAACCCACGGGACCCCATCACTGCGGACATGGACTGGCCATCGCTGCCCTCCGACATGCTGGAGTTATTCCCTCCCAGCACCCTGCAGGAGCAGGGACCGCTGGTCCCAGTGGCTACCACAGCCCCTTCCCCCAGCAGACCCTCACCTGCCGCCCCCCCTGCCAGCCCAGCCCGCTCGGAGCCCCACAGCCCAGCCTCCCAGGGGGAATGCCCCAAATCAAGGCACCCCACCAGCAGCAAGCGTGGTGGGAAGCTCAGCGCCAGATTTCGGAAGCGGAGGAAGAAGTGAGATTCTGCAAACCAGAACTTTGCCATGGAGCACAGCTGCTTGGAAAACCCTTTAAAGATCCCCATGGAGACCAGGCTCTCCACCTCACCTTACTCCACCACTGTACTCATCTGAACTTCTGCTAAGGTGAAGAGGTGAGGCCACCGCCTTGGCTGGAAGATGCCCTGGCTCTGATCCGACACCCTGCAGCTGCGCTGTGCCTTTGTTTTCCCCGCCCTGGATGGATCAAGTCACCTCTTGGGAGAAAATCTCTTGAACCATTTCCGGTCCAGGGGTTTTTTTGGGGGGTCAATGGGATCTGAAGCTAGCTGGAGAAAACTGCAGGTGGGGAAACTGGTTTGGAAGGACCAAGGATGGTAGTCGTTGCTGGGAAGGAGGTTGGGCAGAGCTGCCCTGTTCCCGTGAGCTGCTGTGTGGGACACGGCCGTGGGAAGAACTGAAACCCCTCCTTTGGTCAGCAGGATCCAACCCCTCCAGCCTGGGATATGAACCTCCTAAGTGGGCACACATGGGTATGGTTTTCCTATCTCTCCCCCTGCTTTCCAAGCTCAAAGACAGCCAGGGAATTCCTCGGTCAGGGGGTGCACCTCGTTGCTCCTTGGCTCCTGCGGTGCGGAAGAAATAAATCATTTTCTGAATTTGTTGTCCATTGCAAATGATTTCCTTCTGCTCCCCCGCCTTGGCCCAGTGTGCACCTGCTCAAGAAGGCAGATGCGCAGGGTGGTGGGTGCTGCGGTGCTGGGTGCTCGGCAGCGCGATGGCCCCTTGAGCCCATGCCGCCGCTGAGATGAGCACCGTGAGCGCGGGGCGACCCACGTACAGCTGTCCCCAAGACAGGTGTTGGCTTGAAGACGAGCAAGAGAGCACCAAGAGGTCCTGGTTGCTCAGGGAGGTGTTGGGAAAGCCTGTCAGCCTGCTCCCCATGGGATCAACCCAAGCTGTTTCCCTTCTGATGGTGCATAGATGTCCTACCCGCCGGCCGCTATCTGGTTTGGATCATGCCAAAACAGCCTGATTCACCCCCCAAAACTCATGGGTGTCTCACCTGTTCCTCACCTGCATGTGCGAGCAGAGCAATGAACACACCGACGTCCACCCAGAGGCGGGGGCGAAGCAAACATCCTTGTGCTGGCCCTAAAACCCCATACAAGGACTCCTGTCCCAAGCCACGCTCCTCCCCGGAGTCACTCTGATACACAAACTGCTTTTCCTCCTCATTTCCACCCTCTGACCGGGCAGGAGGGAGCTTGCAAGGTGATTCAGCTGGGTCAACCTGCCCCTGTCCCCTCCCTCTGGGGACCACGGAGGGGACAAACTGTTGCTGCTGAATTATCCCAGGAAGGGATGGAATGCCCAGACGCTGTGGGGACCGTTTTGCCCCAGGTCTAATAATTCCAATAGTTATTAGCGATAATTATTATTTCTAATGCCTAACAGCTGTAATATTATTCCTGATAAGGATTTTTTTGCTACCACTCGTTTTGACACCAGTCCTGCCCGGGAAGCGGGTGGCTCCAGGGGACAAGTCTGTTCAGGAAACAGTTAAACAGCCACCTGTGCACAAGCATTCTCCTCCCTTTTGCCAAAATTCTGGGAAATCCAAGGAAACACTGGTGGCCATAGTAGTGTGGATGCGCCACCATGTGGAGTCTGGTCCTGCAGGAGCTGGGATGCGGTTCAGGGTAACCGATGGAGATCTCCTCCATGATTCCTCCCTTTTCCTTTTATTCTTCCACTTGCTTCAAGTTTAAATTTCACCTTCTTCCTTCAAAAAGATCAACCTTTGCTCGGTCCTTCGGGGCCAACCATGAGTCGCTCACATCCTGGAAATCCCCAATTGCCTTTGACGTGAGCGGGTCTGTGAGGATCATCACCATTTTGAAGGATCTGGGGACAGGGACGAGTGTGGGTACCTGAAGAGTGGGTTTGCCTTGGGAAAGCATCACCACCCCCCTGCCGTCCCCCAGCGATCCTGCTGCCGAAGGGGCCCAAGATCTGGAGGTGGGACATAGGGTTTGGAGGTGGGACACATCTCTGTAGATCTTAGAGAGGCTGGCTGTTACTAAAAAATAGGAAAAAACTGCAGCTGGCTGCACAGCCAACTCAGCATCTCTCCGGTGAGGAAAGGACCCGATCCGGCACCTCATTAACTCATTAGAGCCCACCACGGCGGGTTCCCCGAGGAACTGGGTGCCCTCAGTTGTTGCCAATTGCCCTTATGGGAGGTGTGCTGAGCATCACCTGGGGCGGGAGTGGCTGTGGGAGATGTGGGCTATAAAGACCCCTGGGAAACAGCTGCTCTTTGTGCTGGACCCTGGGAGGCAGGATGAGGCCTGGAAGCAGCCTGGGGTTTGCTCTTTTCTGCTGGGTTTTTGGGGAGGTGGTTGCTTACAACCCCTGGGGCTTCCTTAGAGGGGAGGCAGAGCTATGGAGATATGGAGGGAATCCTTCCATGGGGCAGCCCCCTGCCTTCTCCCAGCCCTCTCCCTGGGCATGGGTGGATGTCTCCCAGCTCCAGGCTGCGGCCCCGCTGCACCCTGTGGCTGTGCGATGCCAGGAGGCGCAGGTGGTGGTCACGGTGCACCGGGACCTCTTTGGCACGGGGCGCCTGGTCAAGGCTGCTGAGCTGACCCTGGGCTTGGCTGCCTGCCCGCCCATGGCCTGGAGCGCTGCGGAGACTGTGGTGACCTTCATGGTTGGGCTGCACGAGTGTGGCAGCACCCTCAGGGTAAGGCTGCGGGGGGCTGGAGCCTTGGGGTGGGGGTGGGGGGTGGCTACCTCTTGGCTTGCACCTTGGTGTCTTGGGCTACTGAGACTGGCGGGGGTTGTGGTGTAGGTGGGCTCTGGAACCTTATCTACAGGCTGGACATCTCAGTCTGCGTTTCAAGCAGCTGTGCTGCCTCATCTGGGGCTGTGTGAGCAGGGAAATGCAGGCAAGAGGCAGAGAAGTTAGGATTTTTTTTTCCTGATGGACTAAGGAGATATCTCCTGGGGCTATTTAGGCTGTAGATCCAGGGTGGAGCCTAGGTGACCT
>VZSF01010517.1:3175-14421 GCA_013398295.1 Chionis minor | reverse complement strand
TGGAGCCTAGGTGACCTGGTGGTGGGAGCCACTGGAGCGAGCTAGCAGTGGGTGCTTACCTCAGGAGGCATCTGGGTGCTGCTGCTGGAGGGCAGCTTGAAGCTACTTTGTGGAAAACTTAAATTGGAGGTGGCTTGTTGCCCCTGAGAAAGGCTTGGGGCCACCAGGGTGATCAGAGACACTCTACCCAGCAGACACCTTTGTTAAATCCTCACTGAGCAGAAGTTATCCCCCTGCTATCCTGGGGGACAGACCTTCCTTTCTGTTGTTCTGGGGCGTGGAAACTAGGAGAAAAATAAAAAAAAATTATTTTTAAAAATTTTAAAAAAAATTTTAAGAATCAGCTTGAGCAGCTCTGCTGCTGACCAGAAGTTCTCCTGGGGACAGGCTGGAGCAGCGTCCCAACCCAGAGCATCCCTGCAGCAGGATGAGTGCCACTTATCTGCCTCCAGCAGGGATGTTACTGGCACCTGACCAGAGGAAACATCTCGGCACCGCGTTTCCGGGCATAAATGGGCTGCTCAGGGTGTGTGTGGCCAAGGAAGAGGGCTCTTAATGGCTAGATAATGTGTCTTGTCTTTTCCCCAGGTGACCCCTGACTCTCTAGTCTACAGCACGAGCTTAAATTACAACCCAGTTCTT
The DNA here is from genome assembly GCA_013398295.1 of Chionis minor. Lineage (NCBI taxonomy): Eukaryota > Metazoa > Chordata > Aves > Charadriiformes > Chionidae > Chionis > Chionis minor. The sequence goes on along the minus strand of VZSF01010517.1, from coordinate 13,779 downwards.
ACTGGCAACCCCGTGGTTGTCCGCACCAGCCCTGCCGTGGTTCCTATTGAGTGCCACTACCCGAGGTGAGACAAGGTGGGTGGGCACTGAGCGAGCCCTTCTGCTGCCACAGAGACTTTAACCATGAGCATCTCTTCTCCTGCCCTGCCCCAGGAGGGACAATGTGAGCAGCAATGGAGTCAAGCCTACATGGGTGCCCTTCCGTTCCACCCTGTCCTCTGAGGAGAAGCTGCCCTTCTCCCTGCGCCTCATGAACGGTAGGTCTTGGATGATGGTCTCCCCGATGCAGGGCACCCTGGGCTGGCCTCGGAGGTGGCCGTGCTGCCACTAGATGGCACAGCTGGCGCTGGTATCACCTCCGTGCTCCTGGGATTGGGTAGGGTTTTGGTGAGTACCCAGGGCCTTGTGCCTGTTGGGGCTTCCTTGGGTAGAAGCAGCGAACCACGAGCTGTCTTCCAACTCGTGCGTGCCTGGTGACATCTCCTTCCAGACGACTGGAGCGCCGAGAGAGGCTCCACCATATTTCAACTGGGAGAGGTNTGGAGCCTAGGTGACCTGGTGGTGGGAGCCACTGGAGCGAGCTAGCAGTGGGTGCTTACCTCAGGAGGCATCTGGGTGCTGCTGCTGGAGGGCAGCTTGAAGCTACTTTGTGGAAAACTTAAATTGGAGGTGGCTTGTTGCCCCTGAGAAAGGCTTGGGGCCACCAGGGTGATCAGAGACACTCTACCCAGCAGACACCTTTGTTAAATCCTCACTGAGCAGAAGTTATCCCCCTGCTATCCTGGGGGACAGACCTTCCTTTCTGTTGTTCTGGGGCGTGGAAACTAGGAGAAAAATAAAAAAAAATTATTTTTAAAAATTTTAAAAAAAATTTTAAGAATCAGCTTGAGCAGCTCTGCTGCTGACCAGAAGTTCTCCTGGGGACAGGCTGGAGCAGCGTCCCAACCCAGAGCATCCCTGCAGCAGGATGAGTGCCACTTATCTGCCTCCAGCAGGGATGTTACTGGCACCTGACCAGAGGAAACATCTCGGCACCGCGTTTCCGGGCATAAATGGGCTGCTCAGGGTGTGTGTGGCCAAGGAAGAGGGCTCTTAATGGCTAGATAATGTGTCTTGTCTTTTCCCCAGGTGACCCCTGACTCTCTAGTCTACAGCACGAGCTTAAATTACAACCCAGTTCTTACTGGCAACCCCGTGGTTGTCCGCACCAGCCCTGCCGTGGTTCCTATTGAGTGCCACTACCCGAGGAGAGACAAGGTGGGTGGGCACTGAGCGAGCCCTTCTGCTGCCACAGAGACTTTAACCATGAGCATCTCTTCTCCTGCCCTGCCCCAGGAGGGACAATGTGAGCAGCAATGGAGTCAAGCCTACATGGGTGCCCTTCCGTTCCACCCTGTCCTCTGAGGAGAAGCTGCCCTTCTCCCTGCGCCTCATGAACGGTAGGTCTTGGATGATGGTCTCCCCGATGCAGGGCACCCTGGGCTGGCCTCGGAGGTGGCCGTGCTGCCACTAGATGGCACAGCTGGCGCTGGTATCACCTCCGTGCTCCTGGGATTGGGTAGGGTTTTGGTGAGTACCCAGGGCCTTGTGCCTGTTGGGGCTTCCTTGGGTAGAAGCAGCGAACCACGAGCTGTCTTCCAACTCGTGCGTGCCTGGTGACATCTCCTTCCAGACGACTGGAGCGCCGAGAGAGGCTCCACCATATTTCAACTGGGAGAGGTCCTCCACTTCCAAGCTGGTGTCAACACAGAGAACCACGTACCTCTGAGGCTCTTTGTGGACACCTGCGTGGCCACGCCAACCCCCGACAGGAGCTCTTCTCCCCAGTATGCTTTCATTGACTTCAGTGGGTAAGAGCTGACTGCGCCCTTATTTATGGATGCCTTTCTTCAAGTTATGGCTATCTCTGACGGTGGAATCCTGCTGGCCTCTGCTTTTGTGCCTAGGTGCCTGGTGGATGGGCAACTGGATGATGCCACTTCCACTTTTATATCCCCAAGACCCAGGCAAGATGTGCTTCAGTTTGCAGTAGATGCGTTCAAGTTTGCAGGAGACTCCAGCAATCTGGTAAATCCTTAAAGTGGGTGAGGTCTAGCTGGGGCTCTGGCCTCATGCCATGAAGAAAGTTAATGTGATTTTTGTCTAGAATTACATTCCCAGGGCAGCTGCCTCACAGCAACATATGACTGACGTCACCCTGTGATGTTCCTGCTTCTGGATCATGGCCCTCTGAGCCAAGGATCCTCCTGGGAGACCAGTTCTGATACTGGTCAAGACAAGCCCTTCTAATGGGCTTCAATAGCTGAAATGGCTTGAAGGAGGCAAGGTGGGGTGGAGCTGCCCTGGGGAGGTGGTGGTCCCATTGGAGATCAACTTCATGGTGCATGGGAAAGCTGTAAAGGCAAATGATAACTAACCTAACCCTTCTGCTCTGCCTGGCCTCCCCAGATCTACATCACCTGCCACCTGAAGGTCTCCCTGGCTGACCAAGCTCCTGACCATCTGAACAAGGCTTGTTATTTCAACAAAGCCAGCAACCTGTGAGTAGCTGGAACAGCAGCTTGCCCAAAAGGTGAAGAGCTTGGGCTTCTCATCTGGTGTGTCACCTTCCAGGAAGGTGGGGTCGGCCACCTGGGTGGGAGGGGTTGTCTTCTGCTAGGAGACCCCAAGGCTTGTAAGGGATTCCTGCTGTAGGGTGAGATGCTCACCAGGCTCTCTTCCAGCTGGGCTCCTGTGGAAGGCACCCAGGATATCTGCTCCTGCTGTGAGATGAGGAGCTGTGACTTGGCCAGGCACTCCAGGAGGCTCTACGCTCCCTCCCGATGGCAAGGAGGTCGTGTCCGGAGAGAACTGCCCTCCCAGCTTGGTAGGTCTCAGTGTGCCTCTTGGACTCTGTCACCATTGTAGCAACTTGCTCAGAGCTGGGTGGCGGGAGCTGCCTGTTGGCTCTGCGGTGCCGATCCAAGGCTCGGGGAAAGCTAGATCCTCAAAAAAGCTTGTGAGTGCTCAAAGGTCCTCCCTTTCAGATCCCTCGGTGAGAGAAGCAGATGTTGTTGTAGGACCTTTCTTCATCCACAGCTGGTGGGATCACCCAGTTAGGAGGCTGCCTTCAGGAGGTAGGACAAAGGCAGGGAAGGGGGACAGCTTGTGTGGCAGGTCCTGGCTCTGGCCATAACCACCTCCTTACTTCTCCTTCCTAGATGCAAGTCGCTTGTGGATGGTGTTGGGGCTGGCCGTAGTTGCTGGTGTGGTCTTCCTGATCCTTGCTGTTCTAGGAGCTCTGACTGTCTGCTGGAAACCCAGCAACCCCCTTTAAGTCACTGGTTTCAACTTTTATAGACTGTCTGATTCAAGAAAACCCCAAAAAACCCTAAACTGAAGGACTGGGAGAGGCTTGGTGGGGAGAGTGGAGCCAAATCTTCATGCTAACTTCAACTGGGCTTCTTTGCCTCCTTAAACCCAACCAGAGTACCTCATTTTCCTGAAACGCTGTCCTCAGCAGAGCTTTGTACAGCCTTACCCTGTCACGAACTTCTCCCAGGGCACCTAGTTGAGAACTGGTTAGAGACGGGGAGGGGGAAAAAGTCACCACCTTTATGCTCTATTTTCTTGTCCATACATGCATGGAGTTGTGTTTAGCCTCAAAATAGTTTTACCTTTTTGTGGGGCTACTTAGGTCAGCTCCACACTGGCAACTCCTTGCTCAATAGGCTGAGGTGAGGGCTAAGGGTTTAATAAAACTTGGACTGCTTTCCTCCTGCCTGAAGCTATTCCTGGGAGCGACATCCAGCTTTGCTGGATGAGGGGAAGGAAGCACGACTCGAGGGTCGGTGGGTTGGGCTCTTCCTGGGACAGACGGAGGCAGGAATTCCAGTCCCTGCTCCAAGGACTGTTTACACATACTTATATGTAACAAGCCTTGGCTGAAGTGCATAAACAGTCCTTGGGGCAGGGACTGGAATTTCTGCCCCAACTTCCCCCCCCGCCTCCTCCAAAAGGGGCTTTCTGACATGCCAGAGTCACACTCAGCTTTTTTTTTTTCTCCTATTCCTGTGAAATTTGGGCTCCTCTGCTCAGCAGAGCAGCTCTCATGGCCAGATGGTCCTGCCCCAAGCCCTGTTGCTCCCCACTAGCTGGGAGAGGTTCCCGCTTCAGCCGCGGTGGGAACTGGACTGACTAAACATCTTGGGATGCAGTGTTCATTGTCTGAGGAAACTTGGGTGGATGGATTCAGGGGAAGAAAGAGCCCTGCGAGGAGCTGGGACTTGCTTGGAGTTCTGCCACCTCTCAAGCTGGGTTTTCAAGGGCCAGGAGGACTTCTACAACTTCTTAGCCTGCTCCAGGGGGACTTGGTGGCTCCCTTGGAGGGACAGAGGACAGCTGGCATCTTGTCATGGCTTTTGAGTGTCGTCAGACACCCTGGAGCCCCCCAGCTGGCTGGCCTTGATAGATGTTCCCTTAACCTAGAATCTCTTTGGTACTAGGTGCCTAGTTGGAGTTTGGGTCGCTTAAATCACAGTTCCCTCCCTTCCCTTGGCTTCCCATGGATCAAAAAAAGTGAATTAGCCCTCCCCCAAAATGACAAAATCGCTTCTGGCTTGGATCAGGGTGCTGTGCTGACTTTGGGCTGGGTTGTCAGTACAGCGTCTCTCCTCGTCCGTACAATCTGACCCTCGCAGGAGGGGTTTGGTCCTTGTCTTGCAGCAAAGTGGGAGGTAGGAGCTTTTAGGGGGGATATTGGGAGAAGTCTTCACCAATCCCAGCAAGATGCCTGCTTTTTGGGGCAGAAGGGGGAGGAGGAGGGTGTGGAAGGGCTCTCGGAATGTCTACAGTGCACCACCAGATGTGTTAGCCTTGTGTTGGCCTGGCTGAGGCTGGATGGAGATTCCTTACCTCCGTGTGCCCAACCTGGGACTGCACAATCCTCCTGGAGAAGAAATATTTCCTCACTTGAACCTCCCAGACCACAAGTTGTGGCTGCTGACCTGCTAAAACTTCACGTCACTGTTTCCTTCTTGGTCGGCATCTTCTCCAGAAGTTCAGTGCCCCAAGGGTCCCTTGGTATGTGTCCTTTGAGCGGGGACTATCTCTCTGGTTTGCTGAGATGTGCAGAAGAGAGTTTTCAATGAAAACCCTTCTCTGCTGTCCAGCCATTCAAAATGCCTCAGCTGGCTCCAGGAAGGCAGGCAAATATCAGACAAACCTGGTCCACAAAGAAATCAGGGATGGGGAAAGGCTTTCCAGAGCTGGATGTCCCCATCCAGCACCTCCTGCCCCTTCCAGGGCAGCATTCCTGGCTGCGGCAACACTCAACAACAGCACCAATCTCAGCCTGTGATGAGGTATTTGTTGACTTAAGACTTTGTTATATGGAAAAAGGAGATGAGCTTCAAAGCTGCCTTTATGCAATGAGGGGAAAACCGCTGGGTTTGGGCTTGTCCAGTGTCCTGGGACTTTCTGGGCTCTGCCTCATCCAAACAAAAAATAAGCTCAGGCTCTTTCCCATCTGTGGCCAATGTCATGGTGTGCCTGGGGTTAGGGTGGGACAGGCGCTCATGGCGAGGGCCAACCTGGGAGCAGAAATCCCCTCTTCCATCAAGGAAATGCCAATGCCTCCTCAGCCTGGGCACGTTTCTCCACCTGGGATTCACCTCTGCTAATTTGAGCTGTGTCAGCACAAGGTGACCCAGCGGAGGGATTTATTCTGCTGCTGGGATCCAGCCCTGGTACTCAGAGGACCCGCAACCTAACCCCAGAGCTGCGGCTCTCCAGGATGCGAGCAGGCATCTCCCGCGGTCCTTGCAGCCAAGGACCCGGCCGAGCGCGGATACTCTCCCCCAGGAGGAGGGGGGCAGCCGCTTATTTACTGATTCAGCATTGCCCGCTGCCATTATCTCCCTGACGCACAGGGCTCAGCCTGCTGGAATCCCTGGCATTCCTACGCCAGTGCTGGTCTCAAGGTATTTTAAACATGAAGGAGAAGTCCTGGACCCGCCGACAGCAGCGGGGATGGGACACCGGCTCCTGGGGGGGAAAAAGGTGGAAAGTTTTACACTGGCCCGTAAAGCTTCGCACAGAGGGTTTTGGGGGGTGCTGAGTCAGGCACAAGCCGGTCGCAGTTCTGAACTCAGTGGGATTTCGGCTAGGAGCGGGCTGGCTGACATCTGGCCCTTCCAAACTTTCTGTTTCTTCTCATTTTTCCCCAAAATGGCTCAGCCGCTCCAGCTCAAACAACCAAATTGGAGGCTTTCAACTGTCCATAAGGCCTGCTGGGAGCATCCCAAAAGATGGAGAGGGAATTGGGGTATGAAACGCAGCATCCCTCCTACGGAGCCGACGGGATGCTTGCAGAGCCCTGGCAGGGAAAAAGAGTTAAAGATGCTCAAAAGAAGGGACAGAAAAATCCAGTAACGAGGCGGGAAAACATATAGGGTTTCTTTTTAAGCAGCTTTCCCTGTTCCCCAGCTGCGAAGAGCCGGGCAATGCCCAGCCTGACTCACCAGGAGAGGGGGGTGGGATACAAACCGGGGTGCTGCAGCATGGGGAAAGGGAGCGATGGGCGCAGCGCCTCGCCTCCAGCTTCTTTTACTCCCAGCCTGTTTCCTTGAAGGCAACAAAACAAACGCGAGGCAGAGAGCTGGGGAAGGGCAGGGAATGATAAAAAAGAAAGGTTGCGGCTCTGCAGCCTCTGACCTCACCGCCGAGGCTGAAACGGGGGTTGTGGGGTTGTTTGGCCCCCGGCTGAGAACGGCTGTGCTCGTGTCAGTGGTGAGGGCATTGCGTCAGCTGTTGCTGGGTCAGGACTGATGGAACATCCCGGCTCCGCTGAGGAGTGGGGAGACGTTTAAAGTCCCTGTTCAGGTTGGAGCTGTGAGCACGTGGGTTCCCTGCTCCCCCTCTCCCCAGCGCATCAGCATCCAAGCGGAAAAATGAAGTCCCAGGGGGCCCGACAGCGCCGGGCAGGGATGGTCCCCACAGAGGGGATGGGAAGCACCCGGATTTGGGATCATGGACCCTGCTCCTGTCACCTCCCCAGCAGCCTTGAAAAGCCCCTTATCACCTTCTAACCTAAACAAGCCACTTTGTACCAGTCTCCCCGTCTCCGGCTTCTGCTGAGTTTTATAAACAACTTCCCCAAAGAGGCTGACGAGGATGTTTTCCCTCGCCTTGGGCAGCCCAGGAACGGGGGGTCCCGGCACCCCGGAAATGACTCGGTCGTGCCTCCCCTCTCCCCGCACCCACGAGGGCTGGCCTTTGGGTGCCATTGGTCCCCAAATGGGAGCCCAGGGGTGGACGGCTCCTGCTCCTGGCGGGGGGATATAAAGGCTGGAGGAGCAGCCCCGGCTCCCTGTGCCGGGGTTTGCTGGAGGAAGGAGGGATGGGACCTGAAAGCAGCTTGATCCTCGCTCTTCTCTGCTGGGCGGCGGGCGAGGTGGCTGCCTACCCACCCTGGGATTTCTCCTGGGGCCGCTCGGCGAGCCGAGGGGCACGGGCAGAGCCCCACACCTGGTCCTGGGTGGAGGATCCCCAATCTCGAGCTGTCTCCAGCCAGCAGCCGGTGACGGTGCAGTGCCAGGAGGCTCAGCTGGTGGTGACGGTGCACCGGGACCTCTTCGGCACCGGCCGCTTGGTCAACGCGGCCGACCTGACGCTGGGGCCGGCGGCGTGCAAGCATTCCTCGCTGAACCCTGCCCGCAACACCGTCATCTTCACCGCCGGCCTCCACGAGTGTGGCAGCATCGTGCAGGTAAGACCTTCACCCCCTTCAGTGCTTCCTCGAGCCCCAGCATCCTGCCTGGCATCCCGTCCCGGGAGCAGCTCCAGGCTGCGGGACCGTGCACCGGGCATCCCTCCGGGGTGCCAGACTCAGAGCACCATCGAGGAACACACTAGTGGAATCACGAGCGGATATTTCCCCAAAACCACTGTGTTTTTCCCCAAAGCTGCTTTGCCCTTTCAACTCGAGACGTGCCGATGGTGCAACCCCCCCTCCACCCCCAGACCCATTTTGCCCATGTTTTGGCCCATTAGGAAGTTTAACTTGCTGAGAATGGAGCAGGGCTCCTTCTACATCCCGTTTTCCCCTGGGTTGTTTTCCCCCTTTCTTTGGATTTCCGCAGTGTTTCCCTGTTGGGAAAGGGTGGATACGCAGCTTGGCAGCGGTAGGAGGCAGGGGGGTGGCCTTGCCACCGGCTTCTCAATGCTTTTTTTCTGCCCAGATCACACCGGACTCCCTCATCTACCGCACACTCCTCAACTACGACCCCAGCCCGGCCAGCAATCCCGTCATCATCCGCAGCAATCCCGCCGTCATCCCCATCGAGTGCCACTACCCCAGGTAAGACCTCCCCGTCCTTGGTGTCCCCCCCACGCCGGTCCCCGGGGGACCCTCGCGGGGCCGGATCCTGATGCCTGGTGGTGTTCCTGGCCCAGGAGGGAGAACGTGAGCAGCAACGCCATCCGGCCCACCTGGGCTCCCTTCAGCGCCACGCTTTCGGCGGAGGAGAGGCTGGTGTTCTCCCTGCGCCTCATGAACGGTAGGTGGGAAGCCATCCTGACCGGCGAACAGCGAATTTTTCCCAGCCTTTTCCCAAGGCAGAGGAGCTCGGGGATGCAGCCCCCCCACTGGGGAAGCCGAGCCACCCCACGGCAAACACCAGCCCTCCTGCTTTTTGGGCTGAGCTTTGGCTCTGGTCCCACGGGAGGGTGGGGACAGCCAGAGCCACCCCCCGGCTTTGTCACACCAGTGCTGCCTTGCAGAGGACTGGAGTGCCGAGAGACCTTTCACCGGTTTCCAACTGGGCGACGTCCTCAACATCCAAGCGGAGGTGGGCACCGAGAGCCACGTGCCGCTCCGGTTGTTCGTGGACAGCTGCGTGGCCGCCCTGAGCCCCGGCACCGACTCCTCACCCCACTACGCCATCATCGACTTCAACGGGTGAGTCCCGGGGCACGTGGGTGGGTGGGGGGGACCCAGCAGGATGCTCACCCCATCTGTCCCCGTCCCGCTCCAGGTGCCTGGTTGATGGGAGGTCGGATGACACCAGCTCTACCTTCATCACCCCCCGGCCCCGCGAGGACGTGCTGCGTTTCCAGATTGACGTGTTCAGGTTCGCAGGGGACGCCAGGAACCTGGTAAGGCCAGTTGTGTGTGCGTGTGTCCCCGTTGCCAGCCCCAATCCAAACCAGCGTCCCCCACAAGTGTGTCCCCACCTCTCTTCCCTGCCATTCCCGCAGATCTACATCACCTGCCACCTGAAGGTGACCCCAGCAGACCAAGCCCCGGATCCCCTGAACAAGGCTTGTTCCTTCAACAAAGCCCGGAACACGTGAGTAGCCGCTACACCGGGATGGGGTGGCACCGCCTGGGCATCCCACAGCCCCGGGGTGGCACGGGGATGTGTCACGGACCCGGACATGGGAGGGGGGAATGGATGAATTCCCCATGGGTGCCGTGGGGGGCTGCGGTGACGATGCTCCCACCCTGTTCCAGCTGGGCACCCGTGGAAGGCACCCGGGACATCTGCAGCTGCTGCGAGATGGGCAACTGTGAGTCCCCCGCGTTCTCCCGGCGGCTCAACCCCCTGGACCCGTGGCCCAGCCGCCGCTTCCGCCGCCACGACGCCACCGGTAAGATTCCGGAGGGGACAGGTTGGGGGTCGTGACACGAGCCCGCCTCACTGCTCTTTCCTCGCCCGCAGGGAACGAGGCGGAAGCTGACGTGGTCATCGGCCCTGTGCTCCTCTCCAGGGAGCCGGGTGCCGCGGGAGAACGGCAGGAGGGTGGCCAGGGTGAGTCCCCGCCGGCCGCGGCCCCTGCGGGTGGGGTGGCGCCGGTGACAAGCGTTGACCCCCTGCCACCCTTGGCTTCGCAGGTGGGGTGACGGCAATGCCCGGCGTGGGACTGGGACTGATGTACATGGCGGCCGGCGTGGGGCTGGCCGGGGTGGTGCTGGCCGTCAGCGTGGGGTGCAGGAGGTGCCCCCGTGCCTCCGCCTGAGCGCGGTGGCGGGGGGGGACACAGAGCCAAATAAAGCCTGGGAAAGGACAAACCGCCTCCGTGCTGCTCCTTCCGCGGTGGCACCCTGGGGACACAGCAGGGCTGGGTGCTCGGCCAGGGAGGTGGCCGGGGGGGGTGTCGGAGCCACCCCCCAGCTCCCAGACACGCATCTCCCCACCATGTCCCCCCCCGGGTGACAGCCCGCCCTGGGGGGGGTCGCTTTTGGGAGCTGCCCCGCTCATGGGTNCCGGCTCGGGGGCGCCCCCCCGCCACGCCCCGGGGGGATCCCGCCCGGCGCCTCCCAGGAAAGGATGGGGGGGCGCAGAGCGCCCAGAAGGATCCCAAATCCCTCGGGAATGGAGCGCTCCGGGCGGGGGCGGGGACACACACGCGCCTGGAAAACGGGGGACAAGCGACACCGCCGCCCCCGGCGGGCCGCGTACCCGCCGCCAGCGGATTGAAAGGGCGGGCCGGGATTGGGCGAGAAGGACGCGGGCGGGGTGGGACCGGATTGAAAGAAAGCGTTGGGATTGGTCAAAGCGGAGGCGGGCGGGGCCGGGATTGGGTGGCGCGGAAGGTCGGCGGGGCGAAATGGGCGTGGCCAG
>VZSF01010512.1:640625-798914 GCA_013398295.1 Chionis minor | reverse complement strand
GGTCTCGATGTCTCTGATTAACTCACTTACGTTCGTGGCCTTCAGGTCTAATATTGTATCCCATCTGGTATGGCTGTCTATTACCTGTCAAGTTATCCTCAATGCTTTCCAGGAGTCTCCTGGATTGCCTACAGCTTGCTGTGCTACTTTTCCAGCAGATGTTGGGGTGGTTGAAGTCCCCCAGCAAGATGAGAGCCTGCGAGTGCAATGCCTCCAGTAGCTGGAGTAAGAAGGCTTCATCAATAGGCTCTCCTTAATCGGGCTAGGCTCCCCCTGATCGGTGCTAGAATGACACCAGGATTTTTTTCAGTGTTTTTTCAAAAGTGTCAGACTTGGTTTTGTTAGAATGACTTTAGTATCTTGCCTCTAAAAACACGGATTAAAATATCCTTTGATGTTTCTGCTCAAAACTTTGTTTCTTGAGTCACATTTTTGGGGTTTGATAAAGTAAAAAGACATATCATATTTCTCAATATTATTTGAATTTATAACTAAATATAATGCTGATTTGTGTCAATTCACTATAATAATGAAACATATGTTTGGACTGAACGTTTCTTCAAAAGTATATTGATGTTTTGTTTGCTAGTGAATACTGAAATACTATGCATTATTTTGGTGCAACAACTTTTTTGATATGACTGCAGTGCACAAGTAATTGTTGTTATTTCCTTGCAGGACAGCCTTGAAAAATAACCTTCGCAACACTTCGTCTGGGTACTGTATCAACTACATGTCCATTCCAGCCAGCTGCAAAGCCAATCATCAATGTAAGACACAAGCCTGTATTTGACTGTTTTGGACTAACAGACCAGAACTTTCATTTTGCTTTAAAAGTGTTAAATTTGCTCAGTCTCCTCAAAGATTGTGCTGTAGTTTTCTTCTGCTGAAATTTAATAAAGGTCAGGTACGCTCTAAGTCCATTAGACAACCACTAGTATTATCACCATGACTAATTCTCAATATAAGCAGTGGTAAGACAAATGATGACAGACAGACCATGTGTTGAATTTATTCTAAAGTTTCCAAGTCAAGCTCATTAGTGCTGTGTAATCTCACTAGATAGCATTTTGTGGTTTATGAATTAGTTTATTACACCTATAACATTATACCAAAACTCTTGACTAAACTCTCCCATTAAACTCTGTTTTTCTTGGTATAGTCACAGCAACTTCCAATGAACTTTTGACTGGAACCTCGATTAATTGACATGTTTGTCTATAGTCAGAACCCAGGCATGAAAGCCAAGTCTTATTAGTATGGAAAATATAGATATTCCCCAGCCAGCTTAGTTAGGGATCCCAAGGCCCAAGGTCGGTCTTACAACACAGCATTATTTCAAGAGTTCTTTGTGAAGGAAATAGAAACAACTTGAAGAAAAAAATACGCATATACAAATTACATGCTAAAATTGTTAGGACAAGGGGATTTGCCACACTGTGCTCTGGTGTTTTAAGAGAAAATATAATATAGTTTTGATTAAAAAAAATCAAATTGAATTGTCTGAATTATGTTAATGCTTAAAAATAAACTATAGTTGATTAAGAAGGCAATGACTATTCTGCCAGTTGGATAACTGTTTAGTAATTAAATAACATTTGGGCAAATAATAAAAGATTTTGACTGCAAAAATGTACTGATTGTCATAAAATAGAATACTTTGCCAAACAGAATGTATCATTTCAGAATCTTTTTTGCAGTATTTTCAGGTGAGAATATTATCTTTCAGAAAGATGAAATCATTTTCAGTATCCTCACGTGTGAAATGTGTCACAGTGCAAAATATTACAAAGTGGCTTACAATATGAATTTCTGTGTTCTTCTTTACCTTTTTCATTTAAAAAAAGTGATTGTCAATCCAACAATGAAGTTGTTATAAAATACTGAACAGCAAAACTTTGTGAAAGTTCATAAAAAAGCTAACTTTTAATTGGTTATATGAAGGAACAAACTTTTCTCAAGGGCTAGTGATTTACTTGCTTCTTGTTTCAAGGTTTATTGGACCATAGATTATGGCTGTTGAAATTAGTCTTTATTGCAAATAGATTCCTGAAGTTAAAAGATAAGTATTTTATCCAGCTTTCCCAGTAATCTTTGCCCAAGAGTGGACATGGGAAATAAAATCTATTTTCATGCTAGTAATGAAGGAGTCTAAAGGGAGGAAGCATTCTGGTCTGTCTTGGATGCACATCAACTTCTTCAGTGTCTTTGAACATGAAACGCACATCACTGATAATTATAATTTTTCATGGGATTTCTACTTCTATTTGGAAACTGAGCTGCTATCTTAAAAAAAATGAAACAGATTCTTTCTAAATAACCAAGAGCTTCCAAGTTAAGTTTAGGTCACATTTGGTTCCAGTTTAAAATGAGAGCTGAGGTTGAGCAAAGGGCTGCATGTTTCTAATTGTATCACCGTTAGATCACCCATATCTACTTCATTCATGGAGACTCAGAACCCAAAGCAGATCAAAAATGTCAAATTGTTATCAACTGCTAATGAAATTCTGCTTGTGTGATTTGATATACTGCTGAGAGGAGACAATGCAGCATCTGCTTCATCAGCAATTTAAAGACCTTACAGGCTAATATTTATGTTTCCACACAGCAAGAAGCAGGGTTGTATGTCTTTGCATACAAGGGAGGTAATAAATAGCAGGTATTCTAACTTTAGAGCTTTGTTTGATTTTTAAACTGTCTTTTTACTGCTCTTTTTCTTGATAAATTTACAGCAATGAGAACTGAAATCGCACAAAGACCTGCACATTACAACTGCCTTACCAGTATTGTTATTTCTGAAAGCTCAAAGTTCAAAGAGCCATGGACACCCACCTTGATAAAAGACAGAAGAATGTTGTTGTATGTCTGGTTTAAATTTCTTATCCTTCATTAAGCAAATGCATAGCTTCATCAATAGTGTAATAGTGTTCTTGAACAAACAGACCTCATCTACAAGAAACTACTGAAGTTTCACATTTTATTTCCTTTTAAATGAATTAAGGCGGGCAAATAAAGTCTCAGTATACGAATATGTCAATAAAGATATCTCTCCATGACCTGCAGGCTCAATAGACATTTTGGCTTTTGTTTTCCTCTCCGTATTTTCCGGGATGTGATTTTACATGGGTTCTGCTAGCAGTTTGGAAAAAAAAAAAAGAAAGGAAGTCTTTGTACGTTTCAAAATAGGTGGTGGATTAATTTAATAGATGAAAATATAGTAATTGTGGCAATCTTACTTTATTGCTGTTAATTAAATTGTGCAAGAATCCTAATCAGTATTCTGTTAGAAAGTCATTTAGCACAATAAAAAATGTAAAAGAACATTAAGAGAAAGTTAAAGATAAAAAAGATTTACTGGATTATCCAGGCTATTTCTAGGTCAAAGCAGGACACTTACAACAGAACATATCTTGTTCTATTTCTCATGCTGCAAATACTCTGAAAAGGCTACTTCTCCTTCAGATCTCTTCTTTAGAACTTTTGCTGCTGTGATGCTTTAAACAAAATTGATGAGCTGCTGCATGAAGGGCACTACATTTCATGCTAACCAAAGCCGTTCTGTTTTCTAATATTCCCGTTTGTTCCTTGTGATCTCCCTTCTTTGGGAGGAGACTAATTCTTCTGCCTTTGTGCAGAATTTGACATAATGGAAACCTCTGCTATATTGGAACACTACTTGCTAGACAGTAATACAACAAATGAGATAAATAACACAGTAGAGGTAAGAAAGATTTGTATACACCTATACACCAGTACTTTTCCAGTAGTTTCACAACAGTGGTGCTGGAGCACAAATTCTAATAATGTAAGTAGTCTCACTGGAGTTACCAGTGTGAAGATGAATCCCATTACAGCCTAGGGCTGGCAAAGCCTGTGTTCCTGTGACTGTCACCATCTCCTTTTAGTCATTAGGGAAGAAATTTGAGTAAACAATGCAGGCTAATGAATTCATATTTACTGGGAATGGGAGACTAATTAGAAGAGATTAAGTGTTTTGTATAAAATGAAGAGAGACTTTTACATTCCTTCAACAGTTGAATATACCTAAGGAATTTTAAGATCTCTGATAAGTCTTGTCTTTATTATAAATGACATACATAAATTTGATTCCACAGCTGTAAATAGACAAAATTTATTAATTTACACAAGTCTAGTAGACCCCTAGAGAAAAATTTAAACATTTCAAATATTTCTCCTTTAAACAAACATGGATTTTTCAGAGTATGTCTGGTTTTTGGGGTGTGTGTCTGGGTGTTTGAGTGGTGTCAAAGACACTGTACTCTAAATTGATAACATCTTATTCAAATGAAATAGAAAAATTGATCAGTATTTCTAATATACTGTATTTTTCATTTACAGACTACTGATATATCCTAGAAACTGCTGGGATTTTATGGTATATCTTCACTGTAAGATGAAGCAAACAGAATCATACTTTTACAAGATACTCACTTCAAGGACCATGTACCCTGTAAAGAGCATCAAAGACTTCCGCAGATCAAGAGGTAGAGGAGGCCTCATAGGTCAAAGCCCTATAGGGAAAACAAGCTTATTTTGCAGGCCCAATAGTAGGCATGAAAATACACATATATATTTCAAATCTGAAATCAGCCTTTAGTCCTCTGGAGGCTTTTTGTTGCACCCAATTTAAAAATTTGCTTACATTAAAAATTAAGGTTATATGCCTAAATCACTTCGAATGCTCTTGATATCAAACTTTGATAGCTTTATTGAAAAAAATTTCAATATAAAATTCACCTAGCCCAAAGTGCTTCGGTATTGTGTATGTTCCACTTACAAATCCAGACTATATAGTACAATGAAAAATGCAAATAGATTTATTTATTTATGTTAAAGTAATTTAATCATAAAGGAAGAATATTAGTGCCTTAGAAAGTGGAATATTTTAAGTTCCTGAAATCAAAGCTTTGCCTTCCATACTACCTGTCTTGTCAGCTGTCACTAAATCAAAATGTTATTTTTTTTTCTTAACAGCCATCACCATCCTGTATTGCTTGGCATATGGAATAATTGGACACAGTACAATTATAAAGATTCCATTTTCATATAAAAATAAGAGTCACACTTTGGAGACTGGGGTTTTCTCAAGTTCCAGTGTTCTGTTTTCATCCTTTTCTGGTCAATTTCATTCACGTTGATAAACATGAAGAAAAAGAGCATAGATCTGTAGAGAAGGAAGTTAATAAAAGGTCATATGAGCCTTTAAAAATAAAAGAATATATATTTTCTATTTGTCTAATAAAGAAACTGATCAAATGAATTATTACTCCATTTGTTTACAGATTTCTGAACAAAAAAATTGACAAATTTTTGGACTTCTATCCTTCAAGCTTCACAGTTTCCAAAAACCATGAGACAACTTTGAATACTGGAGAATCTAGCTTTTACGACATTTAACTCTTCTGGTTAGAGCAAATACTTGAAGTGTGGAACTGAAGCCTGTAAAAGAATTCCCAGATCTGAATTTAGCATCCTTATATCAGAAGTAACCACATAATTTTATTTATCAAAACCTAATTTTTTAGCAGTTCCGAATGACTTTATTTTCTTTCTACAATAAACGATCCTATTATCTTTTTCCTTTGAAGACATAAAGAATATAGAATTCAGTAGGTTCAGTTCACGTTTGACTTTTTTTTTTTTCCCCTTCATTTTTATACCTCTGAAATGAACTTGAGTAAGTTTGGACAAACCCTGAAGAGGTTAGTTAAGCTCACTTGAAAAATCACAAGGTTTCAACCCAACAATGAAAAAATGTCCTCTGTTCCAGATGTATGGCTATAGAGCAGCCCTGGGCTGCAACATGAAAGGCAACAGAGTAGAGGTTCCAAAATGTACTAAAATTCATGGTAAGAGCAGAACTCCAGACTCTTGGTCAGTCTAGGTGCATGCATTTATGATTTGCAGCCCTCTGCTGTTCTGTGCGCAAATGTAAAATGTTGATTATAATGGGAATAAAAAGGATACATATACAGAAAAGTGCCATATTTAGATTTATTCCATGTTATTTTGAAAAAATACATGGAAAAAGACAGGCAGCTCTAGACTGGTGATAAAGATCTTAGATGAACTGAAGGACAATCAAGAGCTCTGGTGTCTATCCGCTGAGAAAGAAATAGCACAAGGCAGACATTGTCATAATTTTTATGTGTTAGGATAGTGGTAAAGTTAGGTGCAATGAACCTGAGGTGTAATATCTATGGACAGTAAAAAATTATTCATTCTATGAATTAGATGGGATTAAAGCATATAAGACTTTTTTTAATAATAATTCAGCTCCATTAGTTATGTTATGTGGAGTTATTCCAAATCCATACTGAATTAATATTAATAAGTAATAAATTAACACTTCTAGTAGCCCAGAAATAAACAGGGGTTTATTTCATTAACTCACTTGCCTTCCTCACCTCTGCCACCAAGTTTATTCCAGTTCAGCAGAAAAGAGAGAAAGATATTAAAGTATCTGCTTTTGTCTTTGAAGCAGAATCCTTTGGAAAATAAATATTACAGGTTCACACTCTGTGATGGTTTGTAGAAGCTGAAGAACCCATCAAGACCTCCAGAGCAAAAAACCATCAGGTTTAATAATTCATACTTTAAGTCCTAGATAAGAAAGATATATAAGGGAATACCTAAGAGAAGAAAGTTAAAAAACTAGTTCTCTGCAGTAAAGGCATTATGTTGCAAGGGGAAAAAGGAGAAACCATTGTAGGAAAATATAATATCAGTATCTTCTGTAATTTTGAGCTGCATGGCATGCAAGGTGGATATGTTAACTAAGTCTAGGCTTAGTGCTGTGAGTTCAACCAGGCACAAGCCAGACCGCTGTCCCTCATGAGCAGTCCCCACTGAGATGACAGCAGCAGCTCCATGGCTGCGTGCGTCCTTGGGGGAAGGGACTCAACGATGAGGTGGCAGATACATCCATTTCAAATCACAGAGGGAGACATTTGGTTGTTTCAGGAGTGTGTGCTCTTCAAATGGAAATTTCTTGTCTTGCCTAGGGAGAATACAGTGGGTTACTACAGCATTTGTAACTGCCACTGCCTTGTCAACAGCATAATTGTATGTAAAAGAAAGAAAAATCTACAGGAATCTCCCAGTAGGCAAAGAAAACATAACGTGTCAGATGTCTTGCTGTTACAGAATGGTTATTTCCTTCTTTAAAGTGTTGAATTCTATAATGCATTGGAAAGATGCCAAATTCTGTGAGTATGGTATTACAGAGTTTGTGGCTTTTTGAGTGACGTGATCTTGGAAAGTCATGCCTTTTAAAACTATTCTTACAGCCTGTCTGGAAATTCAGAATGATGACACTCCATCACACTGGGTTCATGTTTTCTAGATTAAGTGTCAAAAGAGGAAGGGAAAGAAGAAGAAGGAGAAGGGGAGAAAAGAACAGAAATTAAAGGAGAGAAGAGAAGAGAAGAGAAGAGAAGAGAAGAGAAGAGAAGAGAAGAGAAGAGAATTAAAGAAAATTAAATTAAAGAAAATTAAATTAAAGAAAAGAAAAGAAAAGAAAAGAAAAGAAAAGAAAAGAAAAGAAAACAAAAGAAAAGAAAAGAAAAGAAAAGAAAAGAAAAGAAAAGAAAAGAAAAGAAAAGAAAAGAAAAAAGAAAAGAGAAAAGTCAACCAAACCCCTTATATAGAAAAAAGAAACAAGCCCCAAAATACTGGGTAGCAATTTTGCCTGAAGGAATAAGTTCTGCAGAAAATTCTATGACAGCTCAAAAATACACAGCTCTGTAATACTACTGTAGTAGAAGTGAAAGAAGAGATTAAGTAATATATCTGGTTTTATCCATGGCAAAGGAGGTGCAAATTCTTTTATTGTGTGCTGTGTTTTGTTTGAAACAATAAAATTCACAGTATCTTTATGCAGCAGCTTTTCTACAGATACTGTCTCAACATAAAACATTCCAAACCCTTGAACCTTTGTAGCACATAAATAAGATATTTTAAGTACTAAATTGATATTGTAACTTGTTTATTGTATGTTTTCTAAGAAGTCCAGCTGATTATGCCATTTGTTTTTCATTCTTCAGAAACTCCTTATGATATGTTTGAAAATTAAAAAAAAAAAAGAAAGAAAGGAAAATCCAGAGACTTTCATTGATTAGTAAGACAAACCATCTGCTGTCACTGAACCACAGCTCAAGCGTCCTGCCAAAATGTCGGTCACCAGGTGTGCCTGCAAAACTGCATGATAGACTGCAGCTTTTCAAGAGCTAAACCATTCAGGTTCATTAGATTCATAACATCCTGCACTGCAGCAGCTGCAGGGTTTTATTTCTCACTGTCTTTTTAAAAAGGTTTTGTTGTTTGCACATTCAAACTTTTTTCTGAACTCCACAAACCTTTGAAAATAGTTCCACTTAGGAAAACAGAGAAAGGACATGTCTGTAGCCAAAACATTGTTTTTCTAACTCAGCTTCACTAATCCAAGTAAATAAACTCAGTCTGATGTAGGAGTCAGACAAGTTATCTCATTTTTTGACTGGGCTAAATGCTTGAAACTCTCTAACACCTGCAATGACTATACAACAAAATGAACAGTACTCAGTGTGATGGATGTCTGCGAAGCAGCTTACTTGCTCCAGCAGTTTAGGTTCAAAGACAGCCCATAGTTCAGCTGTAGCAATTAAAATTGCTGGGTTTACTGCTGTGTTAACTTAAAATGATCTCAGGCAAGCAGATCTAAGTTAATAATGTGTTTTTTCAGGGTGAAGAAATTTTGTCTACTTCATCTCTACACTGAACGTGTTTTGGAGTATGACCACAGATCCAGGAGGTCCAGCTTTGGTTTCTATAGAAACCAAAATCAGCATACACCGGTCCTTACTGTAGTAATGCCACAGATGGCTACTGAGACTCCTCTTATGATGACTGAAAGTCCATGCAGGACCCAAGCACTTCATCAGCCTACAGATGTCCAGGACAAAGGAATCTTACAAGGTATAAAGGCACTGTGTGTTGTCAGCAGAAAGTGTTCTTCAGTTACATCGCCTGTTCTGAAAATAGAGCTCCTGAATTCTAGGAAGTCTGAACAGGATCAGAAATTAAATTAAAGAAAGGGCCTCAAGTTGCTGTGGACCAAAGATAATTCCAAAGTTGTTTTTGGTTAATCAGGTTGCATCACATCACCTATGACAATATGACATTATGGAATTATATCATATATCCCATCAGTGTGTTCTGAATACAGTGAAGCTCTGCTATTTACCAGCTGTCATTCAAACCTTTTTCATGAGCCTGTAACATGTTTCAGATTATATACTTAGAGGAATCAAATCAAAGGATAACTAAATAGTCTTATATGATTTTAATTTGTTTCAACATGTTTTGATTAGTAAATAATGTGCACCAATTTTCTTAAAATAGAAAGTTAAGATGTAGCATGGGAACAAGCAAAAATCTTATTCTATTTCAAAGTATCTTTTACTGTTTTACAACAGTCCATATCACAACGGATTGCACAGACAGTTGAAATGGTATCTGTATCACACTCTTATCCAAGAAATTGATTTAGGTTTTTTTTAATCTTCTGCTGGCAAACAGTAAGAGGGCAGAATGATACATTTGTTTCTGAAATCATAAAATCTTGAGAAAAATCTAACATCTGTAATACTCAATGATTTATGAAGTGGCGCACTAGTAAAAGGCATGCTTCTCTAGCTGACTTCTAATTAAATACAATATTTTTCATCCACTGTATACTGAGTGTCCTCTGAAGGTAAATAAATAGTGTTGCTACCTGGGAAAGTAATTATACTATTAGAAAATTGCAGAGCTTTTGACCCTAAGTGATGTTAAAATAACAAAATAAAGATATGGGTGTGATCCTTTCTTTTCTCAGTATACTTATTTAACTTACCTAAAAAAAGATTACAATATATAAACTTGAAGTTTTCATCACTTGAGAACTCGTGCTAACATAACCAAGAATGTCTATCATTCTGATAGTACAAAATCAGATTCTTTATGTTACAATACTTGAGGCATAATATTTTTTGTTACTACTACCTGCTTGGTAAAGACAACTCAAACATTTCAGGTCACTCAGGCAAAACCCACAAAGATCTAAACTCTCCACAGTGTTATCACAAGGCAGTTGAAAAGTGCTAAATATCAATTCAATTTCCTTTGGAAGTTAACTAACTGTTGCATCTGAATCTCAAGAATTTAGACTGATAGCTGTAACAATTCTCAACTCCATATTTCCTAGAGTTATGTAGGTACTTTCAGCTTCAGTGATGGTGGATATTTGTGACAATGTGTGGACTGATCTTTTTATACTATAATCCATGCTATTACCTATACTGCAGCTGTAGCATGTTAAGGCTGCTTACTCTCTTCTAATTCAAAACAGCAACAGATTTTTTTTATTTTGAGAGGTGATTATTTGGGGATTACAATTCTCACACAACTTACAGTGAACTAATGAACTCATGGTTTTGCTAGTAAGAGTCCACGATGCTGAAAGCATTGTCCAGAATGATCACAGAGAAGGGCTGTCTGAAGATGGTGCTATTTTTCCTGTATGTTTTTCTTTGTAGAAAAACTGTGGCAGTAGTAGACAGGAGAAGTGGCCAAAAAGTCTGTATGTTCTCTGTACGTCTCCTTGAATTGGCATGTCAGCTATATAGGCCTACTTTCAGCCTAGAATAATGCTGAAAAATGGATCAAAATTAAATTTATTTCAGCTATATTACACATGTGAACATGTCTAGCAGGATTTGACAAGGAAATAGATGTGGAAAGAGGTATATAATAATAAACTGGTGATTGACAACTTCTGAAGTACTAGGGCTTATATATATTCCTCAGTAAAAAAGAACAATCTGTTACCAATATATTTCCAACATCTTTTTGTAATTTTACACTTTTCTGACTCAGGTAATTTAATTTCTCCTTTTTAAGCTCAATCCATGAAACTTCCTCTTTTCTGTCACTTGCATCAATATAGTGCTTAGTTAAACAAGCTTTATATATCTGTGGTCCTGAAGTTGTTTACTCAATGACATGTCACAGATTTCTTTGTTAGATGTAGCTGTTTTGCATATTTTTGTTTTGTAGTTTGCCTTCTAGATATTCAGCAACCAAATACACTCTCTGGACTTCCTGAGTGTACTTTACATTTGCATTTTGTGGAATCACATATAACCCAATTAAAAAAAATGAAAAGCAGCTACTCTGTGAGTGCATTCTATTTACTTAGCAGACATCAGTCTAAGGTAAAATAAGAAATATCCTAATCTTCATCCCTGTATTTGTATGAAAAGCTCCAAAGATAAAGAGTTTTGGAAAAGTAGTTTTTGAAATGTCTTTCTGTAAAGAGTCTTGAAAACATTTGGCTTGGAAACATTTCTTCCAGTGATTAAAGACCAACTAGATGCAGGAAGAACAATAACTTATCTTAACCATTCATTTGAAAAATTATTAAAATGGGACATTTTAATGATTTCAGAACTTTTTTCAGCTGTTTTCAGAATAAGAAATATTCCAAAGTCAACATACAGAAAAATATTCATAAATTTCCAGAAGGCTCTCCAGTTCTGTAGCAGACAGGAGAATGAAACCTTTCTACAATAAAAGAAATTAAGTAGATTATTTTTTTTTCCTTGGGTTAACAAAAAGTGTGAACCTGAATTTGAAAAAAAATTAAATACTAGCAAATGTAGCACTTTTGCATCTAATAGCTAGACGTGGAGAAGAAATTTGCAATTATCACTAAACTGAAGTTGTATTTTTGGAAGGTAATTAGATTTTATGCAAAAAGTACTTTTGAATTTTCTGAAACAAAAGAAAAATAATTTCTATATACTTATCTATGCATGTATAAATGCACATATATAAAAGATACAGATATGTCCATGTATTTGGTGAAAGAAATGAACAAGGATTGATTTGTTTGTTTTTCTAGTGCAGAACTCTTTTTACCCCATTAAAGGTCTCTCATTTCTAGTCTATGAACCAGACATTGCAAAATTAGTCCCTGTTGTACATGTATTAGTACTTTGTCCAGTCTAAACATCTTGAGCAATGGAATGTCCATTGGGAGACTTATTTTCCACAGTTGAATACATCTCACTGTCAGAAAATTGTTTCTGATATTCAGCCTGATTTTTTCCTCCCTTAATTTCCTCCCATTGCTCCTAATTATGTCTCCTTATGCCACCCTAATTCATTTCTCCCCCTGCTTTGTGTTTATGGCCTTCAAATACTTGCAGAATGCTATCATATCCTTATGAGTTGTCATTTAGCCAAATCCTGTGTAGAAATTTATGTAAATTGGCACTTTTATATTGACTTATGCTATTTATATCACCTGAGCATATAAGGCACAGCATTTGATTCTCACGGGAGGAGAGTTTATGCCAGTTTCTGTCACGACTCACACCTGACGAGAGAAGGGAGAAGAAAAATATGCTTCAAACATTACCTCTTTCACCAAGCCCCCACACCCTGCTACTGATGCCTTAGTATGCAAAACCATAATTGGATTCAAAAGTATATGTGTGTGTATAATATGCCTCAAACACTAGACAAAAATACTGTGAAAAATCTCAGATGTCCACGCTACCAGCATATGTGAACAAAGACTGACCCTAACAAGCAAGGCTTTAGTCCAGCAAGATTCCTCTACATATTAAACCAGTGATGAATATACTTTACCTCTGGATTGGTAAACTTCTGAGGAACATCATGAACCCAGACAGGGATACACTACACTGCTTTTATCCGCACTATAAAACTCTCCTGCAGAAAGCAGTAAGTCCTGTACAAACTGGTGCATGCCCTTGTAGGACAGTAGGTAACTCTGAATAGTGGTTATGCTCCTACCGTCACTCATTCTGATCAGACAAAAGAAGGCGTTTGATGACAGTTCTGAAAACATCACTAGTTGCTAAGGTAAGCCATAACTCTTCATGATTCAGTGATTGCTTTTTTAGCAAGCACCAGTTCTGCATAGCTAACAAAAACTTCCAGTGGTTTGTGAATCATAGAATATCTAGATACATGTGTACTTCAGGCAGTGGTACAAGATAGATCAGGTTATCACAAGAGAGAAGGATTTGTGGCATTTTCATATCATTTAGATTATGAGCAGAGCCGGTAGCCTGAGAAACAGCTTTCCAGATCTAAGAAATTTATCACCCTCATTCATTCTGTAAACTCTTCTCAGAGGCCAGAACTGAATTCAGCACAGATGTAATCTTAGCACAACTGCAGCTTCATCCAAAGAACCACAACCTTGAAGCATAATAGTAGGCAGATAATAAAGATTCCTTGCTTGCCTCTTTACAACGGCATGGGTCTATACCAAACAGACATGACAAGACAGGTTGGTTTCAAATAAAGAGCATCTCAAAGTGTGTCTCTCTGACAAGCACACCTCCCACACATGACTTCTCAGTGTCAAAAATCCCACAGCAGGAGCATTCAGAAAACTGCGCAATTTGACCTAAGCACACTTTACAGGAGACAAAGTGTGGATGGTAGGAAGCTAAGGCAGTCTTTTATTGACACAGTAATCACCAAATTCTTCAACAAAGAGATTGTTAGTATGGAATCGTCCTACTTTTTTAACACCCTTTGCAATGCTGATGTTAACCTGTTCATTATAAAAATGAAGTTAACCCTGAACAGTTAGGAATATTATTTCTGAGCACTATCCTCAACAGTCATGAGAAAGTTATAATGGATAGAATAAAAACCCACTTCTGTAGCTTAAGAAAATGCTCATAATGCAATCGACAAGGATATGAAACTGCTTCGTGAGGGTGCAACTGTTTCTGATCAGGGACTTGCTGAAATATACTGGATGGTCTCTGCACAGGAGTCATCCTGATCTGTGGAGTAGCACATGGGGGAGAAGATCATGACTGTAAAGCACAGGAACATGTAACTGCCGGTTTTTCGGATGGGTCTGTTTCAGTGGCAGCATGCACTCAGGAGAACAAAAGGGGGAAGAAATGCTGTGTTACAGTGAAGAAATAATCACTGCCAACACTAGTGGATGAAAAATGATGATACTGTCACTGCACAGAAAGATCCCCTGACAGACATAACTTTTCCTTCATTAGAGAAACCTTCAGTAAGCCAAAAAAAAAACAACAAAAAAATTGTAATTTTGATCAGAGTAAATAAGTAAATACATTAAATCTCCCATGCTACTAGAATACCAATGAAGACACTGCTTCAGATTGAAGAGACCACTCTGTATGAGATTCACCCAAGGATTAGGTTTTTCTCGAGCACTAATTACTCTGAGAAATAAAATACCTCATAGAATAACTGCAGTCAGTTCTTCCAGATTTTCGCTTTTCAAAGAAACAGAGTGTATGACTGTAGGTTTGGTAATGGAGGGGCCAGGATTAATCACACTTCAGACAAAAGTAAATCACAGATACCTGCCAAAAGCTGTCACCTTCGTTATCTGTCATGTCTTGAGTTCACATATTCTCCTTGCATTGCATTACTAAAATTGCATTAGTCTTTCCTAATGATGTCTGGCATTGTAAACTTTCAACTGAATTTTATTTCTGTATCTCACCAGGATTCTTCCAAGTTTACACCCTTCTGGAGTTTTCATATTATTAAAACAGTTCAATTTCATTACTGTTTAGTTTGTTTGTGCCTTATCTCTTTGAAGGAATCCTACTCTGTGTGTGTGTGCATGATTTCGTGTGTGTGTGTGTGTGTGTGTGAGTGCAATTTGTCCTTTTTGAATGCTTTCTGTCCTTTCTAGGCAGAAGAATTTAATAAAGAAAAATAAATAACTGTAGCAGCCGGAAATGGTCTAAGACATGCTTCCAAATTCATTGTCTCTTCTAAGTACAATCAGACTAAACCTTATTAACAAAGGGCACCTTGCTAGATGTGAATAATTATCACAGCACCCTGGACTATATTATTATTGAGTTCTACTAATTGCTGGTATAAGCATATCTAAGTCAGAAAATTTGAATAAAATGCTTGATGTGTATATACACACATATTTCTATATATATTTTAAAAACCCATTCTAAACTATTTTAATAAATACTTTATATTTAAAAATTGTATATGCACATATTGTATTAGATTAATGTAAATATATCGTTATGTTCTATTGATCAATTGTAATATATAATTTATGAAGACTTTAATTTACAATATAATGTGACATACATTATGATGCGTTATATAATTTCATATCGTATTTATCTTATATTACATTACATTAGTATTGTATTGTATCTATGAAATTAATATAAAATATAACATCTGATATATCACATATATATTTATATATAATATGTATTATATATGTTTGATCTATAGACACATTATATATAAATATTTTACATATTTTCCCTCTTGTAAATTAATAAGGTAGTGTTTTGTCTATTCATCAAACTGTACTTTATTGAATTCTTATTGAGACTTCTTTTTTTGTGGTGTTGCATTCCAAGAGGTATGATTGGGTTAATTTATTCTCTTTTAAACACTAGAATGTATACGTCCATATTATTGTTAATCACTCAATTTCTTTCCTAGGTACTCAAAAAAGGGATATAATAACCTTCTTATTTTGGACTTAATGGGAGTATACCATTTTATTATTAATATGAATTTACAGGGTGTTCCAAAGCCCACTACAGTAAAAAGAATAGCTTGTGATTCACTTTGGTAAATTTTGGGTAAAATCATAGAGGTTCAGTCTAAAAAGTTTGGCAGCTCTACTTCAATCATAGTTTGGTCCTACCGTTCTGTTTAGTCATCATCCACAGTGAGAAAACATTTGGAGTGAAATAGTTCCCTGGTGAATCTGTCTGGATTCCTTCCTATGGAGAAAAAAAGGAGATGCCCAAGTTGTGAATACAAGTGCATGAATCACCTTTCAAAGGTAATCGCCTAGAGAGCTCAATGAAAAATAATTTTAAGTAGGGGAGAAAAAGTAATAGTGTTAGAGAATGCGTTGACATAGTGAATATATATAATACAGAATTTTATAGTGTAAGGTCATACAGCTACTTGATCTGTGATATTCACATTTAGTCATGTAGATCATAGAATCATAGACACATAGGGGTTGGAAGGGACCTCTGGAGATCGCTTCCAAGGGATCCCTGGAGATCGCCAACCCCCGTGCCAGAGCAGGTCCACCCGGATCCTCAGATATGAGTGAAAACTCTGAACAAAGTTTAAAGATGTTTTCTTTCTGGACCTAAATAAATAACTTTTGTAGAACATTATAAGGTCTGACTTTCAGAATGATTTTAAAATTAACTTCTGGAGAGAAAATATGACTTTGTTGAAGGCAATTTGGACTTTGGCTTCAGATTTCTAATGTAACGTCCTGACAAATCAGTTAAGAGAGTACTTAGGTATTTAGAAAGGTCAGCTGTAGCTGTGGGATGCTAATTCCTTTCTGTTTCAACAGAAATAGCCAGGGTACTTCATAAGATATTTCACAATATGGACTTGGATATTCTGAATATTCCTCACAGAACATTTTTCCCTGCATTAGCTGAAGAAGACATCTAGTAAGACCAGGTTTTCCAGGCTTTCTGCATATCCACTTAATTTCCTCTTTTTAGCCTAGTTTGTACAATTACTTTCATTGTCCCAAATTATAGCAATATTTGTTAAGACTAAAATAATACATTGCTGAGTTATTCCACTATGTATGAAATATAAGATCATGATACCTATTCCTTTGGCTTTGCAAGCATAAAGTGGGAAAGAGATGAAGGTCCATAACATGTTTAAGTGTCTAATTTATAGAATTTACTGCAAAGTTCACAGGCGATCATGACTGCCCTGCTGAAAACTCTTGGCATGAGTAAATCACATACTTGTGTCCCATGTGTAGTGTTAGACACATTGAAAATTGAGCCCTGTGTAGCATAAATTGTGACTATACATAACAATAGCAGAAAAATTACTTTCCCTGTGTTAAATTTTTCCACCTATAGAAGAGATACAAAAACGTTATATTTACGTTGCTTTAACTACATCCCTAACAAGTCAACATAATTTAACCTGGACAGAATATTTTCAGCATCAGTAAAACAGGGGCAGATTGACCAAAATCTTTTTTTCATCCAAATCAGCAGAAGCCATTGAAACCCATGATTTTCACTTAAATTTTCAATTGCAAAGTGTATGAAATATATATTGTCACACTGAATGTAATTCTGAATGGATGCAATAAAAAAAGAAAGAAGCAGAAACTTAAATTGCAAACCAGCTGGGTTTTTATATTAAAAAAAATAATTTCCTGACAGTATTCATTTTGATAATAGGCCTAAAGGGCATAGTTCTTTTTTTTCTGAAGTAGAACAAATACAGTGTTTAAAACTTACCATGAAATAGAATAGGCAGGTGTAAATACATTAAAGTTTACATTATTGTGCTTTTATATGTGAATAGCAGTTTTAAATTCTTAGCTTGAATACATTGATGTAACTGTACTGAGTTTAATAGTATTTTTAGCCCGTAAATAATTTTTCGCTAAAGTAAACGAGGATCTTTCTCCTGGCCACAGTAGATTTAGGATTAGGAACTATTTTTGTGACAGACAGATCTGTGAGTATCTCTTTTTGATGTCAGTGAATGATCTGATAATACCCCTGATGCATTTCACAGCAAAGAACCAAGTAAGGAAAATTACAGGTTTTGGCAGCGTGTTTCACTCTTGCTTGACTTGCAGGTGTTCTCTTACTTTCAAATACTTGTGGTCTGCGCATATTTTCAGGGTAGATGAAATTAAGGCTTTCCTGCTATTGAAAGAAAAAAAAAGTAATTAACATTCCTTCTTTACAATGCAATGGATAACAAAGAGTATATATTATTGTTAGGATTTTCACCCCTTTTTAAAGATGTCGATTTTTTGTATCTGAATTGTTTCAAAAGTAAATGCAGAATGATTTTGTTGTCTCTTGACAGTGTTAGGTAATATTCTTTTTTATTTTTCTTTTTTATTTTTCTTTTTTAAAGATTACAAACAAGATTTTTTTTCCCCTTTGAAGCATCTTTTAACATTTTAACAGTATTCTGTTTAAAAGGCAAAAGGCGGACTGGCTGTGTTTCTTTATGATAAATACAGAAAAATTCCATTTGCTTCTATACATTCCTCACATGTTTGATTGTGCATAGTACTGGAAAGCACATATACAAAACATTATGTCTGGAGTACTGATATATTTTCTTCACTATGCTGTCAAAAGTTTATGCCAATACCTCTGACATTAATCTGAAAAGGTCAGGCTGCTAAATATATGAAATAATATATCTCTTCTTTAGCTCTATCTGAGAACAGATGGTAAATCATACTTAGAAAAACAGAGGGTTTGGGTGTTTTTTTGAGAGACATTCCCGAAAGTTTCTTCAAGGCTAGTTGGAAGAAAGTGAAACACAAAGTATTAATGTGGTATTCTTATGCCATGAGAAGATACTTCCTGTCTTGTTAAATGTCATTATGGCAGTTACAGTAGTCAAAGACTAGATTTGAAAAAACTAACAGAAGCAAATAATCTATTTATATATGTCTACTTTTCTTTTCTGCGTACGCATTGTCTCCGATCAAGTTGCTTCCCAAAAAGTTATTTTAAATCATTCCATAAATGTTTCATCTGAACTTGAGAGTCAAAGAAAGAAGTCTATAAGTGCATATACATATCAGAAATCATGTTTATGCAATCTGTTTGCATAAGTGATAAATGAAGGTTTGAAATTAATTTTCTATTGTTAATCTAGACCACAATATTTATTTCTATATATTACTATATTACAATTTACTGTTTCTCTATATATGTGTATTTTTTTATATTTTTAATGCCCTTTTATTTTTGGAGCTAAACTGCTTAGTCCTTCTTTCTTTTTAAGATTTGAAAAAACTTCAGTGGCCAGTTTGAGATACCATAGACTGAAAATTTTGATGGTTTACATATAAAACCTATGGAAGTTACTATTCATTCCAGTTAATACATATACATCGAAAGTATTAGTACAACAGGAGTTATCCAAAGTAGCAACTTTTTAAAAAGTTTCCTATTTATAATTAACTACTCTTCTTTTACTTACCCTGAATGCCTACAGTGTTAAGGATTGTATGGCCTTGAACTTTGAGGTCCTTAAAGTGGTACTATGTCAGAAGTTGCTACAACTCTTTATAGTTATATAGCAATTTGTGATTCAAAGAATGTAAATGTTTTACACACATCTGTTGTCCCCATGTCATAGACAATAGATAATACTACCTCGCTTATGTTTTACATTCATTACTCACTGAGCAAATAAGAAAATTGAGGTAAAGGAGAGCAAATGACAATGCCACGCTCAAGTTCTGACTCAATGGCACAGATCTTCTGACAGATAGAAATGCACCAGTGTTGACATCCGTGCACAACGTTGTTTTTCATTTTAAGATAAAGTGAACACAATTACATAATATCAGAGTGTCATGGTTTCAGCTGGGATAGAGTTGACTTTTTGACTAGCAGTTGGCATAGTGTTACATTCTGGATTTGGGATGAGGTACACTTTTGATAGCACACTGGTGCTTTTAGTTGTTGCTAGGCAATCAAAGCCTTTCTGCTCCTCATGCTGCCCCACCAGTGAGTAGGCTGGGGTTGCACAAGAAGTTGGGAGGAGACACAGCTGGACAGCTAACTCCCACTGCCCAAAGAAATATTCTCTATTATGTGATGTCATGCTCAGCATATAAAGCTGGGGGAAGAAGACGGAAGAGGGGGATATTTGGAGTGATGACATTTGTCTTCCCAAGTAACTGTTACATGTGATGGAGCTTTCCTGGAGATGGCTGAACACCTGCTGCTGATGGGAAGAACTGAATGAATTCCTTGTTTTGTTCTTCTTGTGTGCATGGCTTTTGCTTTACCTATTAAACTGCCTTTATCTCAACTCACAAGTTTTTTATTCTTCTGATTTTCTCCCCCAACTCAGCTGGGGGGAATGAGTCAGTGGCTGCGTGGTCTTAGTTGCCAGCTGGGGCTAAACCACAACACAGAGAAATAAAAGACTCGGAGTGGGAAGGTGTCTTAAAACAGTACTCGTACAGAGTGTGTGATAGGCATTAACTATTGTCTGATAAGACAGTGAAAAGGATGGATTGCAATGACAGAAAGGGAGGGCATCAGCAGTGTGTTATTATAACCTTTGTACTGAAGCTGATTGTATCCTCTTTTTCTATGACTCCACTCAGTTGTCCATATTTTCTGTATCTTCACTTAGTTCAGCTTCCAGAAACTATAAGGAATAGACGATTGATGGTGTTCTCCAGTGAAGTTATGATCAGTCTAAAGCACAAAACTTCAGGTGACAAGATTCAGTATATGAATGAGGATAGAAAAGGCAGCAACCAGGAAAGAGGAAGAAGTGTTTATAGGGCAACTTATAAAATCTTTGCAATAAACCAGGTTTCAAGGAATTTCATTCCTTAGGATTTAGTATATACTTTTTTTCTTTTTTAACGGTGTGAAGAAAGGATGGTTCTGTAGGTAGATCAACTAGGTCCTAGGAAACAAAGTTACAAACCAAAGTCCGTTTCTAATTAAGGAAGATGTATCAGTTAGGACAATAATATTTGGGAGTGACAGTGACTATTTTAGGCATCTAGAAGTAGATTATAATGTACACTGGCCCCCTACAATTGTGTCAGAAAACTTCCAGGCAGTTGATGTTGGGAGAGGAACTGAAAGCGTAGATTTAGGAATGTGAACTTCCTGTCTGAGAAAGGTTAAATCCAAATTCAGGAAAGATAATATCCTAGAATTAACTGCTGTAGAAATGCTCTAGAAACTGGTACTTCTGCTATTTCTCCTGTCCCTGAGTTCCAAGACATGTTATAGCTGTCTTGAAAGCAAAACATTTAGGGCAAAAAAGAACGGTGGATATATCTATCCAAAGCCTTCTTCCATATTTCCTATTTGCTGAATTGCATATGTCGCCTTTTAGCACCCTGACTTCTACTTTTTCCACCATTTTGCCTGTCCATTCAATGTATAGGGAGCCCAGCCAGTAGGTTATATTCATAGATAGCTAAAAAGAAACGGGACACTGATATTTCACAAGTAGGGTACCGAAATCGTTTGTAGTCATACCCTTCCTGCATCTTTGCTTCTTGCTTCTAAAAAGTACATACAGCAGTTTCCTACTTAGTGAGTGTAATGGGAAGGAAAAGGCATTAAATACAAGGGACACAGCTAAACCATGGTGAAAAAGAACTCTCAAGTACCTAAATCAGACATAGTGAACAATATACCAGACTTCAAGCTGCCAAAAGACCACCTTTTCAGTGATCCCCCATAACTTTTAATGTTTTGCCAAAGAAAAGTCATCATGCAAAATGAAAGCATGCTTTGAGTCTTTAATATCACTAGCATAAATAGAGAGATTCCTCAGTGTGTTTCATCTTCTTTTTCCTGCCGGGTGTCAATATCAGCACTACAGACTGTTGGTGAAAAAATTTAGCATGCTAGGATACAGAAAGAGATATTTTCAAAAAGGCTCAGATATTTCCTTGCAAATAAGGATGTAATGTTCAAAGGAAATTACCAAAGAGGCAAAGTTAGATGGTTGAACTCTCACTTAGATAGTAGCATAAAATGTCCATTCTTACATGTGCTGCTTCAGCATTTCAAATTGGAGACAGAATGTCAGAACTCCTATGCAAGTTACTGTAAAACACTTTGGTTCATAGAGTGATCTATCCAATATATTGCATTAAAAAGAGCTATGAGACCTTAAAACAGAACTGCAACCTTTGAAAGTTTAAACCTTTTTTTCAATTCATTAATTCATCTTTTGTTAAATTTTAAAAGATATGTTATATTACTGCAATTGATTTTTTTAACACTGAAAGAGAATTTGTTTTCCTAGGTTTGTTTTCTGTGTTTCCTTCTATAGGTTAATAATAATAAAAAAGATGTTGGTTTAGGGAACGGACAAATAATGCTATTCTGAATGCCTGAAGTTTTCTATATATCCTCAACACATATGGTTGTTAAAGATCCTGTAGCAATTTTCTCCGGAGTGAGGGGTGATTTTCCTGACCCAGTTTCAACTTCATTAATTATTATATCAACCCCCTTTTGTTCAGAGTCCCCAAAAGTCATGTGAAGGGAATGGCTCTATACAAACTGTGTCCTAGGATGCTCTTTTAGTATGTTTGAGGGAGATACAGGAGGTGTGGAAAAGGTTATAACCCTCTACTTAGCATATTCTCTGTCTTCAAGATTTAAGGGAAGCAGAAATCAAAGTGCCCTCAAACTATGGTTTTATTAGATATCAGATATCCTGTAGAAAGATGTGGGAGAAAAGTATATGAAGGAGGTACCCAAAGAGGAAGTCCTTCCTACAGTGTAGGAATCTGAGCCAAAGTAGTTATCTGACCATGAAGAGGTTATGTATCTATGTGTGTGTATATATAAGTGTATATATATTTGCACTTTTTAACTGATTTTAAATAAATCCATTAATTAAAAAGTTTCTGATATACTCTATCATGATCCTGTTAGATCCCAGACTATATTTCTGTGATTTGTTTTCCTTTCTTGCCAGCCATCTCAGCTTTATTGACACATTTCATCTCAATTATCTCTCACGTTCCTCTCTTTCAGCAGGTGCAACCATCTGTTTGTACAGGCAGATTTCAAGAGACATGTAGTGTGTCTACATTAATTTCCTTATGAGTGCACTTTCAAAGTGAATCTCACAGTTCTCTACACTTGGTTTTGGTTCACATAGTGGAATGATCCTTGCCTCAAAGAACTGGATTCCTAAATGGTGTGATGTAGGAGTGCATGTATTTCATTCCTGCTACAAATGGACATTCAGTTTATTGGACCAAACAAGAATAAATCTGAAATAATCTCCCCTACACCAAAAGAAAAGGTTTTTACAGATGTGGGGTTCTCAGCACTGGTTCCACACACTGTCCTCTTGTGTCTCGCTAAAGTGGACATATGCTTAATTTTCTTCAGTTGCAGGCTGACAGATTTTTTTCCCCCCTTTAAAATACACACTTGATAAAGAAATTTCAGAGACAGTCTCCAGTATTTAGAGTCTTGCCTAGTTTCTTCAGTCTAGAAATTACTTTGTGTAGTCTTTGCAAAAGACTTTTTAAATGGATTGTCAGTGCTCTTAGCTTCAGGGTTTGATACAGTTCTTTGAGTATTTCTGATTCTGCAGCAAGTATAAGTCACAGAAATACACTGTAAGAAATATGATGAAAGAAAGAAAAATGTGCAGAAGCTTGGTTCCTTCAATATCTGGTCAATTGTGAGGTTTCTTTTTGTGTTGTCTGAATAAATTATAGATATTCTTTTGCTATTGTAGTTGCTAGTTCTTCTAATATGTGACCTCTTGAGCCTTTGGGTTCTTCAGGGAACAGTGTAAGAATGAAAATGACTGAGAAACCTCTTTCACTCCTGCTCTCAGAATGTGCAGGTTTTTCAACTATATGGCAAAGTTTTCTCGAAATGAGATACCTGAGCGATGAAAGTGTCTGTTCTTTTTCTGTCCATAGATTATAAATCTGTGAACACCAAGAAGTCTTAGCAGCAGAGCTGTTCATAGACAATTTTGAAAAGCCCGGTTTTACTAATCATCATTATTCCATAAAAATGTCAAGCTTCCCTCCAACTCCAGTCCCATATGCTCTTGATCACAATCTTCTGCCTTTCATCAAATGAGGCCCTAAATGAACTCCGTTCGGCCCTTTCACCCCAGAGCAGTTCACCCAAGTTCAGTGATAAGTTGTAAAAGACCAAAGAAGGAAATCTGCATTGTATCTTTATCTTTCCCAAACTTAAAAATGCATCCAGCCTGATGAATTAAAAACTGTTTATGAATATATAATCTCTTTATTTTGGAAATAAAAAAGAAATGGAAGCCTTAATGTTGTGTTTAGGTGTTCTTCTAACTATTCACTCACAAGAAAGCAACAATTTAACTTCCATTTTGCTCTGAACAAATATTTTCTTACTAGACCCTAGGATAGTACTAGGGAAATCTACATCCGAAAAAAGATAATCAAAATCTTACGTTTTAGCCACCACTAATCTGGTGTCAAAAACACTGAAAGACAGCCACAAATGGTATAGCAGGAATCCAAATAATATATGAGTATATGTGACCCTTGGTGTGTGATTTTCCCATAAACCTTTGCAAGCTCAACAATTGTTTTGAAAATGCTATTAGTATGATCTGGCCAAATTAAGTTAATTTTATATTGGTTAAAGACAAAGTACTCTTAGTTATAAAGATAGAATTTCTGTGGAGAAGGGAAGAATAAAGAAAAAAGAGTGTTTATCCATATTGCACTTTACAGTTCAAGTTGCTATGAGCCTTTAATGAAGTATATCATGCTCCATCTCCAGATCCTTCCAATTCCAGCATTTGGTTTAGCCTCATTTCAGCAACCTCATTACACTGCTTTTGGACTCAGAACACCTTGCCATGGTGGTGCCAGAATGGAGCAAGGTGTTCTCTTGAATAATTCTAAAATCACAAAATGACCTTCAAATGATCCAAGTTTTATCTTCTAGTGAGTCATCTATTCCTTTAATAGTTCTAATTTTAGCTGTGTAAAATTATATTTGCCATTATTACATAGAAAGCTGAAAAGACAGCTACAATTAATGGAGTTTATGAAAACACTGTATCGAGACATGGTCCTCTTAGCTCTACCAGCTTTAACAACTTTCTTTCTTCACCAGTTTTGCTTGTTTATAGCCTTCATTAGCTATGCCAGGCTCTATGTAAGTTTTCTAAAATTATGAACAAGAACTTGGCTTTTTGAGTTGCACTTCTTACATTTTGGTATTCCTTAATACAAATAAAAATAGTATTGGTCCACCTTCACTGATGATGTAAATCATCGTAGAAACACTGATTTATACCAGCTGAGACTATCACAAAGTAATTCCACTCTCTCTCTGCTGTCTGTATATCTTCTACACTTCAGAGTTAGTTTAACCAACATCTATGGGGACTTTCCATTTTTTCAATTAGGAGAGAGGTCATTAAGGGTAGAGTTTTGAGAAAATACAGAAAGAGGTGTAGGAAAAGGTCCTAAGCTCATAAATGTTCTTAATTATATATTGTGTCCTTAGTGTAAAGAATTACCTTCAGGTCATTCTGTCTCTTTTATCAGAATAAATCACCATCATCATCTATTCACTTGTGCATTCAATTAATGACATAATAGTGTCAGAGGTGGCACAGAATATATACATATATACTCAAATTCCAACACAGTGACCCAAATTATGTCTACAGCTGCCAAGCAGACTGCCATAGACATTTAACAGAAAGGGCTTATTTTACAGAAATATTTGTTCCTACTGAAAGGAAGTAAATGGAACAACGGCCTAGGGAAGCAGCCCAAGGAACTAGATTCAAAGTCCATTTATCTTATAACTGAAAATAATTTTAAATATCTCATCCTAATCCCTGCTTCACATTAGAAAAATACCACAACATACATGCTAAACAGCAGTTTTTACTTCAAACAGTAGAAATACTAGAAAAGAACGGTGTGCATAATTTCAGAAGTGAAGTGCATCAGCAGAATTACTCCAGTATACTTTCATGGTGGAAGACAGTAAGTACAAAAATTTCATAGGTTAAGCTTAGATGGTATTTTTGTAAATTGGAAGGAAAAAAGTAATTCTCCAGACACAAGCATTTAAGCTCAAACTTTCTGTGTATGCACAGCATTCCTAAGAAAAGTAATGCAGTTCTGTCTTTGGCAGTCCTATGATTATGGACTGTAGTCAAAAGTTTTAAGTTTAACTACTGGACTTCCTGGAGAATTTTCTGAAGAATTCTTATGTAACCACATGTCTGTGTCCTATTTGCAAAACAGAGGGATTCTGCTTTTGCACAGTACAGCTTTACAATCCTCTTGGGGACTGCAAGGACTTCGGCACAACAGCTCTAGCATATCTGATTTCACAATGCATGTAACATATAAAGTCACTTTATAAGTGCAGAATAGCTTTCAGGTGTTGGGCTTGCTGTGTACCTACAGATCAGTTGCATGATGTATGTAGATCTAGCACATATGCATTGTGATCCTTGTGATCCACCAGCCATCTCCAGATATAACCTGAAAAAAAGCAAAGTGTTCTTCAGAAAATTTGTCTGCTATCTCATGGATGACAATGTCACATTGAGCTTTGTTCTCCGCATAGTATTTATATGGATATGCAAGGATGCAATGGCTCCAAACCCTGAACTTAGAAGATACAGATCATGAGACACATTCCCATAAAAAGACATCCTTTAAAATAAACTGGTAATACAGCAGGTATATTTACCACAATTAAATTTTTTTAGAAATAAATAATTATTTACACTTTTTTCTCATAACTGATCCCTTTATCAGAAATTCATGAAACAGACAAAAAAAAAAGTCCAACATCACCAATTAGTGTAAGTGCATTTGATATTGTTTATGAAGCTCAGTCTATCTTTTTTTTTGCTCCTAAAAAGTTACATGGAAAGTAGGTTTCTGCTTCACCCGTTACAAGTGGTAAAGTAACAGATATCTCACAATTAAACCAATTTTCAGAAATGCAGATGGACAGAAAATGTAGATAAATATCCAGTAGTTAGGTTGTGAAGGTAGTCTAAGCTTTTTTGAAGTTAATCCATTCCTAGTTAAATTATGAGAAATAGATAAAATGTAACAAGCAATTTGAGTTGGCACCTAACCTCTGTTTCTGAATAAGTGCCCAAGTTGATAATTAATTCTGTTTAAGTTCATAGACACGTAAACAAAAAGCTATTAATTTGGGAAAGAGTAATTCCTTTTAATTAGAAATAATTGTCACAGAACTGCCTAATCAAAATTAAGTTTATATATATATTTTTTTTTTTTTTACTTTATGTTAAATAAGGCTTACTGCAAGACAGAAATTTAGGTTGGGCTCCTTTTTTTTAGTGAATGATCCAAACCCTAACAATGTCAGCAGGAGTTTTTGCATGTACTTCACTGCATTAGGCCACGGTCTCCCCAGAAGCAAAGAGCCACAGCAACGCTTGATTCCAGCACTTTCAAGTTACTTTTTGAGGTGGCACCATAGATAAATTTAGGCTATTCTATCAGTCTCTTGAATCTGAACTGTAACCTCAATTCAACTGAGTGAGCTTACAAAAGACATTACTGTGATAGAAGATTTTTATTTCTATGTTTACTTGATAATAGAAACATAAAGATTTTTAAGTTGGTTTAGCTCTTTTTTGACATTCTATTGTTCATGTTGCAGGATTTGTTGTCTGACAAGCGTTGAGTCAATCTTGGGCACTGTGGAAAGGAAAGCTTGTTTTATGACACGTTGTACATAAAGAAAGCACAGAGCCATGCTACATTTTACCTTGCTTTTCAAAATGTCTTACTGACACATGCTGGCACACACAGAAGCTTATCATGGTTATGTTCTTCAAAGTTCCCGAAGTAGTAACTTAGTATGGATTCTTATATTTTTGCTAATATAGCTGAATCTGAATCCAAACCATTCTTCAGATCCCAGTTTAATCATAACTCAGCTTTACTAGGGTGTTCCATGATGCATTGTCCTAAAATACAAGACATGACCCATCCAATGCCTCTGTCCTCTAAATATTGACAACATTCCTGTGTTAAGAAAACCAGCATCAGAACCATGAATGACAGATATTATCTATAACTTGATATGAGACATACTAAAACCAACTCTGTCAATGTGTATTCATACATATAATAAAATAATAATTCTCCTAAAGAAAAGATGCAGCCTGAGCTGAGCTGGGCAAAATGTACTAATGACTGTAAAACATTCTTTGTGAAAAGAAGAAAAATTACATATGGACTGTCAACCAGGATGCCAATTTACAGCCTAATCAGATTCAAAGTAACAAAGACATAAACCTATGTCCCATCAAATGATGCTTTTAATGGCCAGGAAGTGTATTAGTGGGAGAAGACTTTAGCTAGAATTGATTAGTCATATAATAATGCTATTTAAACTCTGTAGCAAAGCTATAATTATGCAACCCTAGAAACATTATCTGATATTATTTTCATTTTTGACAGTAGTTTTCTCTAGAGCTAGTACATTAGAAAGCAACATGTAAAAATGTTTATCCAGAGGCTTGCTATGCTGTGGAGAGGTTATGTTGTCCTAGAGTTCTTGTGAGTGACAATATCATGTATCATTTAAATTTTGTGTTGATGTCATATCTTCAGTGGACTCAACAACTCACATCATGAGATTTGTTTGACAAGCACAAAAGGGAACCTTCAGATCTGAGGTTTTCTGATTCATGTGTTCCCCTTGAGGTGTTCCCCTTGTAGAAATTCACTTATTCAAGTACTATCTATGTGCTGAAATAGTCAATACTTGTTCAGACTTTTCAGAGTCTAGTACATTGCAGTAGCCAAACCCTTTTCCACTGATCACACCAGCCAGACACTGAGAATCACTGCAGTGAGGCAGGAGATTCCCTTAACTGTGAAACATGACTCTAAATCAAAACAAAGCATCCATCAATTTTTTTCTGAAGGAGAATAAACTACAAGGCTACTTTTTCAATTAAGTAGATTTAAATCATAGGTCAGTGCTGACCTTACTTTACCCATCTTTGTTGCCTTTGTTCAGGGAGGAAGAACTATTTTATTTCTCTTTTACTTAAGAATATAATACTGATTTTACCCCATTTCCTTCGCTAGGAATAGTTGCCCTGATCATCATCATCTATCTGGTCCATGTACTGGGAATGTACCTATGAGTCACAGAGAGAGACAGGAGACCTATCTTTAGGTAAAAAGCAGAAATTCGTACCACTTTGTCAGCCATCCAAGTAACCACATCAGAAGGCACGGGTGTCTCATAGCACTCTGTATGAAAAGTGTGTAGGTGTAACTCACTACCAGCAACAGAAAACCTTTGATCTCTGAGGAGACTTTTGGTATCGCATAATCTCCCATTACTTTCAGGAGACACTGTGTATCACACCTTCTTTCATCCTAGGGATTTGTTTACATTTTAAAAAATATAGCTACCTTTTAGGTATGCCAAAATATCCAACCATGGCATGGCTAGTACATTCAGCTGGCAGTTTGAAATAAATGAAGGCAGACAAGTAAATCCTAAACTCTGATGTGAAATCCTAATCCCTTTAAAATGAAGAGGATTTTGTTTTGTTTTGTTTTATTTTGCAATTATTAAAATGGAACTATGCTACTTGACTATGCTACCGATGTATTGTGAAGTCTTGGGTGAGTAACTTAATTCCACAGAGCTGTAGTTTGTCGATTATCAAGTAAAATAATATTGTAATGGAAAGCATTTCCGTGTCTTAGTAAAACTAGTGTTTTTAATGTTCTGTGAGATTTCTGGAGAAAATAGCTATTACTGCAATTATCTGCTTTTTTTATTGCTATAACATCTTGTGTGTGTTCCGTTAAGCAGTAAAAATTGTGTAATCTTTATTTTTCAAACTAGCAATCCATATGTATTATAATGACACACACTGTCAGAGAAATCTAAGGCAGATAAACACACACAAGAGACAGACAATTTAAAAGCACAGCTACAGCAATGCAGTACCAATGTTGTTGCTAAGAAGGATAAGCATAAGAACGTAAATGGGGAAGGGAAAAAAAAAGATAATCTCAAAAGTGACATTTTGATTCACACCACCTTTGGTATTACATTTTTAAGTAACCAAAAGTGGATAAATCAAAGACAAAACACAAGCTAACTTTAGAATCAAGACTGATCATGTTAAAGCACATAGTGATATAATCTGTCTTTGTGTTGCAAGTCAAAATCATTCCTAGGGTAAAACCTATTGTCTTCAACAGAGTTTATACCAGATGTGTTTGGCCCTGGATGTTAAAAGTCACTTCAGTACAAGATGAAAAAGTCTTTCTAAAATATAGCAATTTTATTTGTATGCAGAAGGATAGGTAACAGACATCTGGCTTAGCAGGAGTGAGCAGCACCAGTGGCAGCATGACCAGCAAATTTTGTTGTTATTATTAGCAATTCAAATGCAGGTATCAGATTGGTTTTGTATTTGAATCATTGATCAGGGTTTGCTCCAAGGCAAAAACTTTCTTTCTGAAAGTTCTATAAAATTTCAGTCAAAACACTTTTCCTTTTGTCCATAGAATGAAACAGAGGGGAAAAGAACAGAGAAAAACACATCAAAGATTTTCTAAGAGTATTAAGATTGTTTGATGTTTAAAACATAATTGAAGCATTATTTACAATCTACAAATTTGGTGCAGCCCCAAGTCTATAGAAAATTTTGAAATAGGTTTCTCTCGGGCAGTTCTCTGACTTCCATGCACATGTGAAGCTTCCAATGATTTTCATGCTTGGAAGAATCACCAGCGTTTCATTTTTGCTGCTAACACTCCAGGAACTGTCTTGTTAGAAACTCTTATTCTATGATTACAATGTGTAGACTTACTCCAAACGGCGCTTTCTGCTTATGTAATGATCTTTCAATACTGAATCCTACTAAGACAGTCAATTACTAGCCATTCTCCCCTGTCAGAGCAACGAAGCATTTATGTACTTGAGATATTCATGTCTGGAGCCTTAGTTTTAAATCTAAGAGCTCCCCTCACCTTCTGAAATTCCTTGCTTTATCAAGTGAGTTTGTTATATAAAGCCATTACTGAAGGAAAGACTCTTTCATTATTCATCACTTGCTAACACCGAAAGTCTTGAAAGTATAATAGAAAACAGTCTCTATTTCAGCAGGCAGCAAGGTAGACAAACCGTTATCTCAGCACATTTGGAGAGACACAGCCAGAATGTATCCCATTTTAAGCATCCATGAATGCTTGAAGAGTGTCATGGAAATTTGGGACCAGATGTGGATAGGTAGCCAGATAAATTGTGTGTCT
This sequence comes from Chionis minor, assembly GCA_013398295.1. Classification (NCBI taxonomy): domain Eukaryota; kingdom Metazoa; phylum Chordata; class Aves; order Charadriiformes; family Chionidae; genus Chionis; species Chionis minor. Next base: position 767,971 of record VZSF01010512.1, on the reverse strand, counting down.
GAAGACATGGTAGTGCAGGCAGTCATAATGGCTAGGAAGCTGGGGAAATTTTGGTAGCGGATTACCGAAACATCAGTTTCTGTAACTCAGCCAGCACAAAATGAATAGTCATATGTTGGCCTGAATCAGTGCGATGGGTTGACCCTGGCTGGACACCAGGTGCCCACCAAACTGCTCTATCACTCCCTTCCTCAGCTGGGGAGGGGAGAGAAAATATAACGAAAGGCGCATGGGTAAAGATACAGACAGAGAGATCATTCACCATTTACTGTCTTAGGCAAAATGATCTCGACTTGGGGAAAATTAATTTGATTTATTAGCAATTAAATCAGAGTAGGGTAATGAGCACTAAAACCAAATCTTAAAACACACCTTCCCCCCACCCCTCCCTTCTTCCTGGGCTTAACTTTACCCATGATTTTATCTACCTCCTCCCCCACAGCGGTGCAGAGGGACGGGGAATGGGGGTTGTGGTCAGCTCATTGTATATTTTCTCTACTACTCCTTCCTCCTCAGGGGGAGGACTCCTGACAGTCTTCCTCTGCTCCAGTGTGGGGTCCCTGCCATGGGATACAGTCGTCCATGAACTTCAACATGAGGCCTTCCCAGGGGCTGCAGTTGCTCACAAACTGCTCCAGGGTGGGTCCCTTCCATGGGGTGCAGTCCTTCAGGAACAGACTGCTCCTGTGTGGGTCCCCCACGGGGTCACAAGTCCGGCCAGCAAACCTGCTCCAATGTGGACTCCTCTCTCCGTGGCTTCACAGGTCCTGCCAGGAACCTGCTCCAGTGCAGGTTTCCCACTGGGTCACAGACTCCTTCAGTTATTCACCTACTCTGATGTGGAATCCTCCATGGGCTGCAGGTGGATACCTGCTCCACCATTAACCTGTACATGCTGCATGGGGACAGCCTGCCTCACCATGATCTTCACCATGGGCTGCAGGGTAATCTCTGCTCTGTCACCTGGAGCACCTCCTCCCCTCCTTCTGCACTGACGTTGGTGTCTGCAGAGTTGTTGCTCTCACATACTCTCACTCCTCTCTCCTGACTGTTGGTGGTGTTGTGCAGGTTTTTTTACCTCTTCTTAAATATGTTATCACAGAGGTGCTACCACCATCGCTGATGAGCTCGGCCTTGGCCACCAGCACATCCATCCTGGAGTTGGCTGACATTGGCTTTATTGGACATGGGGGAAGCTTCTAGCAGCTTCTCACAAATGCCACCCCTCTAGCGTCCCCACTACCGAAACCTTGCCATGCAAACCCAATACAATCAGTAACAGTTTACTTACTTTCTTTCAGCTGAACAAACTGCAAAACACAAAGACCCAATCTGCTCCACAATATTTTGATAACACAAAATAACTTTTTAAAGTGTTTTCTTTTCCTTTTCATTATTCTTAAAGGTTCTATCAAAGGTATCAAAAAGGACCAAAGACTATGCCCACTGATTTCAATAGTTAAAGGTCAGAACCAGAGTTAATTACCACAAATTGTGAATAAAGATGAAAGAAAAAAGGCAATTATTGGTCCTCAGCTTTAAATAATCTACTATTATTTTTCAATTTGCATACTAGTATAAACATATTTTATGTAGACTTTCATCTTAATACAGAAATAAAACAGTACCTGAGCTATTTATGTATTGACAGTTACACCTGTTTCCCATCTAAACAGAAATATTCTTGAATCAATTCAGCTTCCTGCATCTCAGCTACTTTTGCTTTTTACTCCACTTCCAGATGCCAATACTTATCACGAGGTTTTTCATAAGTTATCTCCATTCATGCATAACATAATATTGCAACAAACAAGAAATATTTGCTTTCTAGTTACTGTATATTTACCATGCGTGGGCTGTGCAATATACTTCCACTGTGACATACTTTACCAAATTGCTGAATTTCACTCATCTTCAGAAAATACTTGAATAACTCACATCTCTGTGATCCTCTCACTGCTATAATGGATTAATATGTGTTATCTTTGGGAAAATATCCAGACATAATTTACATAGCTGTGTTCTGTTAGGGCTTTTAAAGAAAACAAAGATATGCTGCAAGGAGTTATTGTAGTGATCTTCTCTTTGGAACGATATATTTGGTCAAGAAAAAAGTTAATATGGGTCTAGTAGCTTGGATCCTCACTTTTCCTACCTCACATACCTACCTCAGAAATAGCTGCATAAATGGGAATAAAGGATCAAAAGTCTCTGCCCCAAAGAGCCTAGGAAAACTGAAATAATACAGGGGCATTGCAGCTCAGGAATGAGGTAAATTGGCAGCTACAAAATGAATTCATATTGCTATGTACCTTGGCACGTATTCAAAAAATGAATTTGGTCACCTTTGTAGTGCATCATGTAGTACAATAAATTGAGAATGAAGATAAGCAGAGAATCCACTTGGGATTTGTAGCTCTTCACTTGCTTATTCAGCGTATCAACTGCTATTGCCATATTTTTTTGATTGTCATTTTTATTTTATTTTTAAATAGAAGAAATCAAAGTACTCTTTTGATTTATCTTCCTTCCAACAGGAGCTTTATTTTCATTTCTAATCTCCTGACATTCATTTTTCTTAAGTTGCAGTTTCCTATTTGTACTCTATAAGCTGTACACAATAAGTACCTGTATGGAACAGGCTCTGGGAATTTTGCCATAACCAAATAAGTGAGGACAGAACTGCTGTCTCATCCTTCCAGTCACCATATTCAATTTCTTCTTTAAAATGAGTTACTAATACCTCATACTGCACTAAGAAAAATCAATTCCAGCAAGTGGAGTATCTTGCTTTAAAATTTCTGAGGACAAAAATTAAAAATAAGGGAATAAAACCATTATATTTTCTTTAAGTGTGAGCTTCCAAGACACTTCTTATATGATGTTCTGCAATATTGCTCTTGGACACACCCTAATTAGTCTTATTGCCATGTCATTTGGCCATCTCCTTTCAGAAGTGAGAAAATCACCTCCCAGCTCAATTTTTACAAAAAAATCAAGTGACAGACAGGTGAGTCAAAATTATAGATTAACAAAACAACAGACTGTGGAATTCTCATCCTACAGTTCAGTCCAACAGGGAACAATTGGTGAGAATAAGGACTTCTAGCAGGAATAAAGATACATCAGTGTGACTGAACTGCAGTTAAAAGAATCACATGAGCAAGGGTTAAATTGCCAGCATCAACATAGCTCTTTTGGCAGGAAGTTCAACAGGGCCTGAAAATGTTGTCTTTATCAAACCTTGTACTTCAACAAATTTCCAATCTACATTCAATACCAGACGGAGTGAGGTTAAAGCTCACTTTGCTATACCTATGGCGTTGCAGCCATTGTTTTGTCTGCAGCTGAGGCATGCCCCGTGAGACGGAAAATCCCGGAGCACACAATGTTATGAGGCAACAAATCACTTGAGGAACTTCCCTGTTGTACCTGTGCTTACATTAGTAGTCCTATGCCAGCAAAAGGGAATGTTAGCACAAACATCTTGTCAGAAAAAAAATTGGTTTTGCCATGTGGATTTTATTTCAGAGGAGGTGCCAATAAAGGAAGGAACACTAGATTCACTATGAATGCACTTTAGCAATAAAGGATCCTATATTCCAAAAATAAGGGAAAAGCCATTATCAATTTATCACACAAGGGTGGTACCAGTCTTCTTTTCAGTGACAATGGGGAAGTTTTGCCATTGTTTCAGAAAATCAACCCCGACTTTTTCTTTTGATGATTCTCCAAGAGTAAAATATTTTCAGGGTAAACACTTCTGTTTTGAAGGTCATCTCCTCAGTATAGCTGTGTAAAGTTACATCAAGTTACAACACAGTTTTAACAGTACCATCTCTGAGATATCAATAAAAGACAAGAAACACAAAATGAAAAGAAAATTTTGTTCAACCCTTCAGAGTTCAGAAGCAGAGACGAATATCAGTTTCTGCATTACAAGAGAATACAAATGTATTGTTTGTTAACCATGACTACAGCAAGCATGGTCCTAGTTAGAGACCTTGAATGAAGGAGTTCTAGATTAAAAAAAAAAAAAAAAAAGTGAGGAAAAAAGGAGGAATATGACTCAGTTGAAATCTGCTACGATTTTAACAGTTGGGCAAATTCCCCACCCCTTTCAATATCACCCATGGGATGGGAAAATTGCTCATTTTCTCTGCCCTTCAGTCTGACAAGCACAAAAAGTGTTGCTTTTAGATGACAACTTGGACAATTTGCATGATGGAGGTTGTAACTGCCTCTCTGAAACACAGTGAAATACTTCGGAAATTGCTTTAGGAGTAGGCACAAGAGAAAACTGTAGGTTAAAAAAAAAGGAGGAGAGAATATGTTTCAAGTTCTACTTTTCTTTCTCTGCTCAAAAATTCATTTTTTCATTATCAAAGACATAATATTTCTGACTTGTTACATTTCACAAATATACCCAACCAAATATGCATTTTACACAGTCCTGCAAAAGCTGCCTTCGCCAAACAATAGTAAAACAAAATAGAGGGTGAAATCTTTGACATTTTCCTAAGGTAAATAATACTTGATTGAAAACATTGTCATTTTAAAACCTATGAAGACTATCACTCTCATCTCCTGCTATGTCTTCATTAGAATAAGCAGAAGTTTAGGTCAATTCAGCTAACATGAATTAACCAAATGGAATGAAAATCAATTTTCCTAAATGACAAGGGGATGATACCTTTTGCAGGTCATGTTTTTAGGCAAGAAGAGACCCAGTCACTAGTATGTTTCATGCTAGGTATTTCTGAACAACTTCAAAGTTATACTGATGCTGGGATGTAACAGAGGTGTCAGAAATGGGAACAGAGCCAGTTTTAAATCTGGCTTGTGTGCTGTTAGGCACCAGGGATGTCCTTAGGCAAAGCAAGAAGTTGCCTAGGGCAACAGCATGAAGGGATTTTGATGGCAAAATCTGTAAAAGTGTCAGGGCAGCTTCTGCAAACAGCAGCCTCCCAAGAATTGCAGCACTCAGCCTCAGCAGTCCTTGGTCATGGCTCCAGCTTTTGCACATTCAACCTTTTCCTTTTTTTCACCCCTAAAGCACTGTTGGGGTGTTGTTGGGGAGAAAATCTGTTTAAATAGCAGTTTATCCTAGCAGAGGGATAGAGGATAGGAGTGAGGCAGAGGAATTATGGTATGGGCTTGTAGCCCCTATCTACCTCCCTAAAACCAGAGATGCTATCGTATCTCAGCAAAGGGTAAAACCTGGGGACACAGGCATAAAGTCTATAACTGTTCATTTTAAGGGCTATGGAGTGTACTCTGTCTCAGGACACTGAGGTTTTTGGGGAAAATTGTCCCTGAAGCAACTGCTTTGCTTTTACCATGTAATTTTCTACATCCATTGGGAATGGAGTTGTCTTGTCCTCACCTTTGTGGAAGCAGACTTCAATTTAATCACCAATCTGACTGGGACCTATGTTGGATGCAGAGGTGGGAGCAAACCGTAATTTTGAGAAATTAGGAGCATGAAGAAGTGGCATATGTCAGTAAAGACAATGTCCACTGATATTATTGCACCCACAAACTAATATTTTAATCCCTCCTCATAGGCTAAAAACCAGGCAAAAGTTTTTTCTTTATCTATTATGTAAGGAAAAGTCTTCTGTATTTTAAGGAAGAAGAAATATACAAATTCTGCATAACTTCTGTCTGAATGGGTCTGTTTCACTGATACAAAGCATTACTCATTTTTTTGTTTGTTTTGAAACAGAACATTAATCCATTGTTTTAATCAAACAACCATTGTTTATGGTGGCTGGTTCCAAAGCAGACATTTCGGCTTTAAAAAACATTTATATTTTATAATGGGATGTCTGACAGAAAATCAGGCATAAAAATGAAACTGGAATACCCAGAATACTATCTCAGTGATTACTGAAAATGAATATTTTTTTCCATTTATTTGCTGTGAATTCTATATGACTTCCTGAAGAGGAGAATTAATAACCCTGGACTGGATATACGTATGTTCGAAAATTGCAACACAGAGAGCACCTTCAGAATGGTTAGTTATGGGTTAATGTCTGTTACCAAGAAAGCATTTAGGCATTTACTGTGAGAATTAGGTCCCTAATTCCTGACTATCTTGAGCTGGTTTCTTCTATCACCACATGCCTTGCATGGATAGCATCAGCTTCTGCAGGGACCTGCAGTCACGGGCTCCACTTACCTCTAACAAATGCTGGTGCGCAGTATTGTTACTGGTTTGGGCTTTGAATATACTGCTGGTCAGAGCACTTGCCCAGGACAGAGAAGACCTGTGCATTCATTGGGAAGTAAGCCACCTTGATGGTGAGGCTGACTTTTGCAAAAGGCAGGACTCTTGCAAAGAAAGAGCTAAACAAAGGATCTTATCTGGTAGCCAAATGCCCAAGTGTCCTAGTCACGGCCTCTCTTGAGTTCCCCAGTCTTGATTTATTGTCTTTAATCTTCAGTGAGAGCAGTAGGTGAACACTCCCTTCTTGATCTCAGAACAAAATATACTCAGTGGGAAAAAGAGTCTCCTGGGAGAATAGCTGGCAGTGCAAGCCCAGTCAAGCCAGAAGATGAACCTGACCTTCCTGCTCTCTGCACAAGTAAGTTATTTGGGCTGTCACACAAAAGTGGCCTTAATCACTCTACTGACAATGTTTGGACAGTGAAGAGTTGTAGATCCCAGTTGAGATGGAAGCTCTTCCTCTATAACACTAACCTGGGTGCATCAGGTCCAGACAGTCTTCAAATACAATCCAGTGCCTAGCCTAGGCAGCTAACAAATTTAAACAGGCTCATGCTCAGAGGTGCTGCTTTTCTGGATTCCAGTCAGAGGCCATTCATCTCTGCTGATGTGCTTAGACCAGCTTACTGAAACAGAGGACTGCGCTTAAAAGGACTAAAAGTTTGTGTTATTGTGAAGAGCTTTTAGGCACCTGAGTCCTTTATTGGATAGTCCAAAAAGTACTACTTGGCATGATTAGGGATTGTTAGCTCCAGGCCTTTTGTTAAGGCAATTCGTTGAAAAACGCAGCCTATACTCTCAACTCCCTAAAATAGACAAGAACACCTCCAGGCATACCCACATCTCCCACTGAAGATATTCTTCAAGAGATGGTGTCTTGCGAGTGTTTTGAGTAATATCCTATTTCCTTTTTAAGTCTCTCTGCTGGTAGGGTGTCCTGATTCAAACGTTTAATTACTTAACCTGTTATACAAGTTACAACAACTTGTAGTTCCAAGCGATTACCAATAGATGGCAGTAGTAATTTGTGGATGCCCCCTTTTTTATGAGTAGACCTACCATTTTTTTCTCTAATTTTAGTGTTTTGACATTATTATTATAATAGGTGTACATAAGTGTGCACTTCCAAGTAAATAAGCAGCTAATTAAAGATTTTCAGATTTCAACAATAAAATAGGGATGGGGAAAAAAAATCAAAATTTTGCAGTTGTTTTGAGAGAATAACCACTTTCTTGCCAGTAAAGAATGCATAAATCTTTCTGAGCTGTATCTGGTCTCAAGTACATTTTAGACAGGTTTCACTTCTAGAGTAAGAATCTACAAGAACTGTATAGTACACTGCGTTCTTCATAGGCCAGTATCAGGGAACAATATTTGTTTATAAGTAGTGATCTAGAACATTAAAATCCATGTTTGCGTGGAGTTCATGTCTCATTTTGATGTGGAAAATTGTATATAAAAGTGAACCTACAAAGTATATGGATCTCATGGGAAAATTTAAAAAAAAAAATAATGTCTGCAAATCTAAGCGTGTACCTTTACAGCATTGCACCATTTTCTACCCAATGCTGCTTAAAAGGAATGAGTTGTAGGCCTGTATACTGTCCATTAGTGGGATCTGAGTCTATAGGACAGTAATGATGCCCTCCATTGTCTTTCTCTTCACAAAGAACAAGTAATCTTTTCTGACAAGGGGGTGGTTTTCTCATAACTAGAGGACACCTTTTCCATCTAATTAGGTGCAGATTTGTCTTTGTGTTCTTTCTTCTCATAACTGTGAATATTTTGTCTAGTAATTATTGCTGGCTCAAACTTCAGGATGTATAATGTCAGCACCTTGTGAGACCCCCATGAATTTCTGAGTTATACTTCTTTTAGACAATTACTATTTACTGTAAATCCTAAATTTTCTGCTGTACCCAAAAAAAAAAAAAAGTCTCCTTATTCTCTACAGAAATCCTCACATTTTGATAGTATTTTCCAAGGCTGATCTTTATATGTGATGTAAAACTGAAAAAAAAAAAGTAGTTGTGGATAAGTGTAATTTAATTTAATTTAATTGCAGTTTAAATCTGCAAGCTGTGGGCAGCAATTGAGCTCTCAGGTTAGCTATTTGGAGTATAATGGGAAGTTTGGATGGAGCTAGTTTCTAACACTAAGAACCTCAAAGATTCTCTTGCGTTCATAAATCTTTCACTTCAGCATTTGCTTTGCTGTTAAGTTCCAGGAGTTTTTATTTCCATCAATACTTTTATGTGTGACAGCTGGTGTTTGAGTTTACAATTAGGAAGTGCTGTGCTGGAAAGTTGGCAAATTGTGGACAAGTGAAGAGGAATGGAATTTTAAAATAGCCAGGTTTTTATATTGATTATAGATTTGATATGTAGAATATGGAAACAGACAATAATATCCAAATAATATTCAAAAGATGTTGAAAATTAAAACAACTCAGCTTGAAGAGTGTTTTCCAGCATTTGTTAAATTTAATAATGAACAAGTCCATTTCTGCTAAGATGTAAATACAAATTTAAGTTACTAATGACACTCAGGGGATAATACTGTGAGATTCAGCCCTCTCCGTAATGACAAGGTTTCTATACCCAAAACAGAGAAAACAGCTCACGTTCTTGTCCTGTTAGGAGTGTTCTCCTCTGCCAGAGTAAAGAACATGATATATTTCAAAGTAAGAAAGTTTATCAGATTGACATTTACTTGTGATTTTTATTTTTGTTTAGATAATCATAAGGTGATTTTGTATTAGTGCTAATTAGTATATCAATAGTATGGTATTTTCAATCATAGATATTATAAAACCCTGAAATAGGCATCTGAAAATCATACCACTTAAAGATAATGACTTTTTTTTAGTTACATTTCCGATTATTTTAATTTTTTCTGAAACAATGAGAGATATACAATTATTTTTCAATTAAAATACAGCCTGTTAGAAATCTAATCACTTCATTGCCATCAGAATCTTTACACTAATGATTGTCCGGTTTCTACTACAGGTGTTGAGAAACACCTCTCCCTGGAGGGGTACAGCTTGTATTTTCTGTGCTTTGGTGAGCACGTGTATTTTGTCAGGACTGAGTCTTATGATACAAAGGCAATAAATTCCAGTATTCTCACAAATTTTGGTCTTAGTTGGGAGAGGGAAGCAAACTCATTCAGCCACCTGCCTACCCAATTTGGCTTCCTCTGGGAGAGAAGCACTAAGTTAGTTCTGCTGCAGGAAAACTATGCTATATTTTACCCTGTTCTCTCCATTACTTATTCCTCCTCAGTGCAGTACCTCCTCCTGAAAAGGTGGGAGGACCTTGCAACTTCACTCCCCAGGCATCAAGAAAATGTTGCAGCACACCAGAAGAAGCAGGAGGACAGAACAGGAAGGTAAAATTAAATGAGGAGGAGGATCTGCTTTGCAAATTTGATGTGAAAGTAGAGGGCTGGGACAGAACTGATGCAGCATCTGACAGGATATGATTGATTTGAAATTTGGGTGGGTAGAAGTAATCTCTGTAAGAAATGAACATTTGTGTGAGTAAGACCTATAACAGAGCCAGCGTTATCTTAATTAAATAAGCATGGGAAAACAGCAACATCAGCTTTCAGACCAGCACATGGGGGACAGGCCAGTATGACTGGGGGACAAAAAATCTAGAATATAATCCTTGCAGGCAAAAAAAGCCCCAAACAAAACAGCAACCAGCTAAAATCTCAGTATTCATGACTTTTTGCCTTTTGGGAGCCAAAATAGCAAATTAATATGCACTTTTTATTGACCACAGAGTCTCTTGAAACAAGCGCAGTTCGATTCTACATGTGAGAGCTCTTTGACATGATAATCTAGCATGCAGTATAGGAATCAGTGATTACATAATGAAGTAGATGCTAATTCTATAAAATATATGGTAGGCAAACTGATTATTTATTTCTTCTTGCTTAATTTTAGCTGTTGTGATTGAATGTGTCATCTAAAGTTTCAGCATAGAGAAAATTAATTTAATGTAAAACTATAGTGACAATCTCTCTGAACCACTCAGATGCCTGATTGCTCTGGTTTATCATAAAAAAATTCTATTTGCACAGTGCATTACTCCACAGAAGTGAGGAAAAGACTATGAAATATGCTGTCCCCTTTACAGAAAAGAGATGATAACAAAAGGAATGTGCAGTAACAATAAGAAAGAAAGAACAGCCTTTAAAACTTTGTTAACCTAAAATTTTTAATCAATCAATAATTCCCCTAAAGGACAGTAAGAAAATTTTTCAAATAATATTTCTGGTATGAGAAAATCAGTTTTATGTAGAACATATGACCATTTTTAAAAGCTTTTTGATCTGAAAATGTATACATTTTGGGTTTTTAAATAACAAGAATAAAGAGATAATCTTGCAGATAATGTAATTTCTCTCCTTTGATCTATTGGCCCAAACGGGTTTATAAGTTAGATCTCACACCGACAGTAACTGATCATAATAATTAAGAAATTACAATTTACCAGTCAGTAGTAAAATAAAAAATGAATGATGCTGTGGAATGTATAAAGGCTGACATGTCACAGCAGGAGCTACACAGAGGAATTACAACTACAGGGAGAATAATATACATATACCAATATCATATTATCTCATTACCTTGTATGTTTTCACTTGGGTCTGTTGGGTCTGTTCTGAATTGTCCATGTATGCCCATGAACTTTTGTCCATTTATCTTGTGAAAAGGAAAAGGAAAAAAAAAAAAAAAAAAAAAAAGGACAGCAATGTAACAAAAAAAAAAAAAGAAATGAACAGCACTGCTATCAAAACAAAGAGCTTACGCGCCTGTGTCTTGAGTCTGTGATCTTACGAGAGGGCAGCAATCTTCAAAATCTTGCTGGACTTCTCATGGAGCACAGTCACCAACAGCTTTAAGGCTTTGGAGAATATGTCAAGGAATAAGACATATTTATGCACCAGAAGATAAATGGTCCACTGATACCCTGTTTTCTATAGACTGATAAAGTACATGGGCCCCCTAAAGGGTCAGGGAAGAATGGCTAAATAATGTATGCTGTAAATGTGTCATTATCCAGAAAAACATTAAAAGAGCATTACAGCTGTTTCAGGAAATTCACAGTTCAGGGTGAAATGTACCATATGTCCATCAATACCTAGGCACGACAGGGTGCATTAAAAAAGCCATTTAGATGGTTCCCCATTGTGCCAAGGCTTTTGAGGACATATGGTACCATTCACCCTTTGCTAAAATTTCCTTTCATTCATTGTTTTCTGTAGCCACCTTAAACATTCTTTGAATGTCATTTTTGTTTCCAGTTATATATGTATGTGTGAATGAACATGTGTATGAGAAAGAGAGGGAGAGGCGGTTTCCTCTTAGAAGACTTCCTGTTCTTAGAGACTGAAAGATTCAGTACCAAATTTGGCAATTCTCATTGCTTCATAGGCAGGCAACAAGTGAATTTCTGACAATGTATGCAAGATATTAAAGGGAAGGAAAAAGAAGCCTCGGCCTTAAACCAAGAAATGAAAATAGGGCAATAAGTTCCTGTTTCGTAACTGGAAGATGAGATAATAATAACAACTACAATAATAGTAACAGTAACAGTAATAGTAACAGTAACAGCAGTAACAACAATAGCAATAACACTAACACTACATAAACCATGAGTATTTTTACTAATGGACTGTAATGAATTGCCTACATGAATTTGTAGGGAAATGGATAATTATCTCTTTAGAAAGTGTATACCAGATGGATTATTTATCTCCTTATTTGTAGAATTCTTGATGCCTAATGTCCCACTGATGGGAATCCACCTCTCTATTTTGTGTTCCTTGTTAGTTTTCTAGAAACCAATAAACTGAGTATGTGCTAGATGATAGAATCATAGAATGGTAGGGTTGGAAGGGACCTTCACAGATCATCTAGTCCAATTCCCCTGCCAGAGCAGGTCCACCTACAGCAGGTTGCACAGGATGGCGTCCAGGCAGGTTTGGAATGTCTCCAGAGCCAGAGACTCCACCACCTCTCTGAGCAACCTGTTCCAGTGCTCTGCCACCCTCAAAGGAAAGAAGTTCCTCCTCGTGTTTAGATGGGACTTCCTATATTCAAGTTTGTGCCCGTTACGTCTTGTCCTATCACTGGGTACCACTGAAAATGGACTGACCCCCTCCTCCTGGCCCCCTCCCTTTAAGTATTTGTAAGCATTTATGAGATCCCCCCTCAGTCTTCTCTTCTCCACACTAAAAAGACCCAACTCCCTCAGCCTTTCCTCATAAGAAAGATGTTCCAGTCCCTTAATCATCTTCGTAGCCCTTCGCTGCACCCTCTCCAGCAGTTCCCTGTCTTTCTTAAACTGGAGAGCCCAGAACTGGACACAGTACTCCAGATGTGGCCTTGCCAGGGCAGAGTAAAAGGGCAGGATGACCTCCCTCCACCTGCTTGCTACACTCCTCTTGATGCACCTCCAGGATGTCATCGGCCTTCTTGGCCACAAGGGCACATTGCTGGCTCATGGTCATCCTGTTGTCCACCAGGACTCCCAGTCCCTGCTGCATGGGGTTATTCCTCCCCAGGTGCAGGACCCTACACTTGCCTTTGTTGAATTTCATTAGGTTAATGCTTTTTTTGATACATAAGCAACATGCTTTTTGGATATATAAGGAAGTAAGTTCCATGTGGAAAGTTCCAAGGTTCTCTTTTGTCTTGATATCATCCTTCTGAGTAGATCTGGTACATCTTGGAATATGATGCTTATATGCACCCTAAGAGGGTGCATCAGGACACCTTGCAGACTCTTCTTGCATGAGAAGTAGGGAAGTCAAAGAGAATCTGAGAAGTAGATTCAGAAAAGAACAGAGTATCACAAGATTGATTATTGTAGCACCCAGTCTCTTGTCTCTTTAATTCCTAGCATCTCTGTGCTTGAGTAAGATGCCTACTTCTGAGCTTCATGTCTAGCAGGAATTAAGCATCTGGGAGATAAAGACAGGAAAGCTAGTCTACTAATTGTAGTGGGATGCCAAAGAAAGTCAAAAAGATACTGGCAGAAGAGGATGCATTAAGCTCAACTGCTTTGAAGGCTATGGTAGCTTATTCATTGCTATAAGAAGGATCTTATCCCCCAAATGAGATACACAGACATCTGTCTGCAGTTAAATTGCCAAAGGCAATGGAAATGTGGTATCCACTATTCATTATTTCATTGATTTCTTGTCCCAGGGACTGAAAATTTGTTCTGTATGAGATGATTTGACTTCACGTCCATGGAAAAATATTATATGTGGTATAATTTCATAGATTAGAGAATTTTCATTTTCCCTTGATGTATTTAATTCTGTTTTCATGAAATGACCAAGTATTTAGGCTAGAGAGAAGAAAAGAATATGCATGAATTATTAATGAACTTGACTCTTAGACTAGTTACCCAGGGGAAAGACTTCAGTTCAAGTTCTTAGTTCCGTTACAATATTAAAATAAAATACCTAAGGATTTAATAGCAGGCTGAGAGGTGGTAGCAACCTGAAAAATTACACATTATTTGTGGAGATCTGTTCCATGCAGTTTCTTCTGTCCAGTTTCTGTCATTAATTGTTTTTCTTCTGAAATCTCAGCACATTACTTTTAAGGTTCTCATTATCAGAAAAAGCAGAAGAAAATATACCACTCATCACCCAAACTCTTTTACACAGTGAATTGGCTTCCTTCTGAGATTCTGAGACAGGAATCATAAAAACTGAGAGAAAACACTGAGTGAAAACTTTGTTCTTTTGATTTGACCTCAACTTTATTGAGGAACCTCAATTAATCAATTACCAGGGAAAATGGTACAGTAAGATTCAAAAAGATGTTCACAAAAATAAATAGCCCAGAACAAAATATAAAATATCCTGAAACTGAATCTGGAAAGCAATCTAGTATACATGAGAAATGGTTATTTTTGAGTCTTCTACGAACAGAAAATCCAAGAAATGAAAAAGAATGATAAAGAACAAATCTTATTTATTCAACATCCTTTGCAGAAGAGTTGCAGCAGCAAGAATTGCTGATCTACATCAGCTGAATGCACATGTATCCTGTGCTTAGTTTGACCTGCTATATATTAAACAAAATTTACTGGATACTAGAGTATTTACTCTAAGCTGATTTAGTAAATTATAGCTAATGCTAAAACAGGAGACAGCTGGGGCCAATATCGTTCATATCTTTTGCTCCTGACATAAGCTGAGCCATGATTAGAAAGTACATTAGGAAGAACGTATTGTATCTAACTACTATTTGGATATACTAAAGAATGTGACTGAATTAAAGTTGACAGATACTTTTAAGAAACGAACCATTAATAAACCATACCAAAGACACAGGAAACCAAATGTCGCCTACATATGAGTGATTAAATCACCCATTGAATATAGCATTAATGAGCTAAAAAAATTGAATTCTGTCACAGAAGAAAATACAGTGATATATGGTAGCTCTTGTAAAACTCATATCCCTCAAAGAAACTTTTCTGAGACATTTAAAAATCAAGCATTTTGGCTAAAGGAAGAACACACTCACAGTTGCTCTGTGTTTTCAAAGACCTATCTTTCCCAAATGTACCCTCTCTGCCTCTCTTCACTAATCTATTTGATAGATCCTATACACCAGGAAATTCTGTCTTAAAGGGGTTTGGAAGTTATGAACTTTGTAAAGCCCCATCAGCAGTGCCATGAGTAGGGTTTTAGCTTATTCTGTATAAGGTGAGGATAAGGGCAAATTATGGGAAAACTGTACAGAATATCTTATGATGCCAACAGTGATATCCAAACCTACAAGGAAGTGTAAAGAGCTGAAGTCTACTTTTTACTTAAAAAAAAAGTAGAAAAAGGCTTTTTTTGTTTATCCTTATTCCTTTTCACAAACAAAGCTTGTTTCTGGGGTTTGGAAAGAAAAAGAAAAATATTAAGATGAATTATCTGTGCCCACGCAGGCCTGTCATCTCCTTCTGTCTCCAATAGGTGATGAAGAATTTTCATACAGAGTTTTTAAAATCTCCCTTTAATCCATCTCCTTATGATTGATACTACATTTCATTACCAAGTGTAATGAGCCTAAAGGGATGTTCACTTCCTTTATTTAGAACTTTTTGTTCTGTAGTAAACGTTTTGTTGGCTGTAGTAAGTTTGCTCTATAAAAATTTAAATAAAGATTTTGGATCATTTCCTCTTCCCTTTCTCCCTTCCTCATCCCTTGCCCCTTTCCTTTCCTTGCTTTCCCTTTTCCCCTTTCACGTTTTTGCCTTGACTTGCCTTGTCTTGCCTTTCCATCTTGCCTTGCCTTGCCTTGCCTTTTCCAAAGACATGATGCATCTAGTGTCGTCTTGGATCTGATAAATCATTTCCCAAGAAAAGTTCCATTAGAACTTTGGCTTTGCATCTATTTGGGAGGCATTAAAAAAAAAAAAAAAGAAAAAGTTTAGTTCTGGTTCCAAACAGTTACTTAATTCAGTTACTTCAGATTTACATCAGTATAAATAGGAGCAAAATTTGACCCACCAGCATCTTCAAGGAGTTCAAAATAAAGCTCAATGTGAGGAATCACTTTTTTACTTTGAGGGCGCAGAGCACTAGAACAGGCTGCCCAAGGAGGTTGTGGAGTCTCCTTCTCTGGAGACATTCAAAACCAGCCTGGATGCTATCCTGTGCAACCTGATCTAGGTGAACCTGCTGTGGCAGGGCAGTTGGACTAGATGATCTGTGAAGGTCCCTTCCAACCTCTACCATTCTGTGATTCAGTGATAAGATCAACAAAAATAACATAAACAAGTTAAATAAAAAAGTCTCCTGAGTTCTTATTTAAATTATGCACCAAATATATTGGCTTCCCTTCCTAACTCCAGAAAACCTGGTAATTTTTGTTTGGTTTTGTATTTTCAGTTCTCTGACTATTTAAAAGACCAGCATTCTTGAAAGTCTCTGAAGTTTCATTAAACACAGGGAACATATTTTTCTTTGATTCATTGGCACCTGTCCCTCAACTACTTTTAACAACAAAAAGTATATGTTCAAGTACCTCAGTTATCATGTCCATATATGCATATGTTAGTATATTCAGATAAAAAAGGCATTTAACACATATGTGCATATAGAATAAACCACACAGAGACAGAAGACTTTATAGTCCTATTAAACACACTTTCAAAAAGCCAGATATGTGTATGCAAAGGGACGTGAGAGCCATCCTCAGAATTTCTCATAAAATCATAGAATATCAGGTTGGAAGGGACCTCAAGGATCATTTGGTACAACCTTTCTTGGCAAAAACAGTGTCTAGATAAGATGGCCCAGCACCCTGTCGAGCTGAATCTTAAAAGTGTCTGGTGTCAGGGAATCCACCACTTCCCTGCAAGTTATTTCAATGGCTGATTGTTCTCAATGTGAAAATTTTTCCTATTGTGTCCAATTGGAATTTCCCCAGGAGTAACTTGCACCCATTACCCTTGATCTTTTCCATGTGATTCCTTGTATAAAGGGAATCTCCCTCTTCTTTGAAGCCACCCTTTAAATACTGGAACATAGTGACAAGGTTTTCCCTAAGCCTTCTTTTCTCAAGGCTGAACAAACACAATTCTCTCATCCTTCCCTTATAAGGCAGGTTTCCCAGTCCTTTGGTCATCTTTGTGGCCCTTCTCTGGACCTTCTCCAGCCTGCCCCCATCTTTTTTTTATAGAGGGAACCAAAACTGAACACAGTATTCCAGGTGTGGCCTCACAACTGCTGATCAGGGTGGGATAATGACTTTACTTCTGCTGGTGATGCCCTTGTTGAGGCAACCCAGCATCCTGTTGGCTTTCTTCACTGCAGCTGCATGCTGTTCACTCACATTAGGCTTGATGTCCACCAGGACCTCCAGGTCCCTTTCCACAAAGCTGCTCCCCAGCCGGGCAGATCCTAGCCTGTGCTGCACTCCTGGATTATGTTTTCCCAGGTGAAAGACACTTATCCTTGTTGAACTTCATAAGGTTCTTGTTAGCTCACTCTTCCAGCCTATCCAGGACTTCCCGCAGGGTGGGTCTCCCTTCCAAAATGTCTGCTTCCCCAGTCAGTTTGATATCATCAGCAAACTTCATCAGGGTACACTTGATCCCATCATCCAGATCACTTACAAAGATATTAAATAGTGTTGGTTCCAATATCATTCCCTGAGGGAACCCGTTTGTGACAGGTTGCCGGTTTGAAAATATTGTGCACTGGCAGGTTACAAAATATCACAAGATTTAACAATTAAGACAACAGAGTAAAATGGTTCCTAGATACATTGTGGTCACTGAGGAGAAAAGAATCTTAAAGCAGACTGCAAAACAAATCTGAAAATTAAAATTAAATTTTGGGCAGAAAATAAATAAATAAATACGTACATAGATTAACTTAATCCAAGCTGTCAGTAGAATAATCATTCCTTTTGTTTCCGTAATGATCTTCCTCTGTTTATGAAATTATTTATTGTAAATAAACCACGTCAAATAAGGACTAGTTACTGGAAATTAAAGACACAAGGTGAATCTTCTTTTAAAAGTATGCCAGTAACCTGTTTTCCATTAAATCACACACATCAATTTCAAAATTGTCAGGTATTAACATCTGCAATATGTACAGGGAATAAGAAGTTGATTTACATTGTATTTAAATATCTCTGGAAATCCAGTGCTGTAAATATAGTTTAAAACTTTTCCTCTGCTTATAATACTGACCTTATTCCTTTGCAAAAATCTAGTGGAGAAAGTTCTTCTTCCTTCCCCTCCTATCAATCCTGCCCCCAGCAGATGTGGAATAAAAGAATTCTATTTACAAAAAAAGCACACAAGGGACAAAAGCAACAAAGTATGAATAAGTGAAGCCCTAAGGCCATTCCATCTTCCACTAGTCTTCTAGCTGAAGATTTTCAAAAGACCAAGGCTGTTGACAGGAAAATCGTATTAAAAGTCATTGAGGTTTGAGTACATTTTGGCTTCTTTGAAAATGTCTCTCAATTTTCTCTTTAGTATCAAGATACAAGGACAATTAAAGAAGCTTACATTTCAGTGTCTAGACCTTATGTTTGAAGAAAGTGCTTTCCCTCTCCTCTGAGTGCAAATTCCCAGTAGCAATCCTTCAGATTGTATGCTTTATTGTAGTTAAAATACAGTCTTTCCCCTTCATTTTAATGAAAATCAAAACTGAATCATATAAATTACCTTAGCCTGCAGGAATAAAAACTCTTGTAATCCTGTGTAATACATTGGCCTGCAAGAGCGATTCCTCTAGTTGCTGTGTTTCTTTCTTCGGTAGATTTTTTTTTTTGACTACTTGTCACAAGAAACCTATATTTTTCCATCCCCAGTTTTTATTAATCCCCCTTATTTTCTTGTTTCCTTTTCCTTTTGTCTTAGTGGTTAGCTCTTTAGTATCATTACTCACAGCAATATTAAGTAGCAGCAGTAAGAGAGCAGGCATCCTTCTCAGTGGTATACGTGTCTGTTTAACTGTGCAAGTTCACACTAATTCCCCTGCCTGGGCTTTTATCTTCCTTTAGGGGGTTACAATTCCAGAGGCTTAACTCTGGGCTGCTGAAAGTTGAATCACACTGCTGGTGGCTTTGGCTGTGCTTTCTTAACTCACAGTCAAGCCTCTGGAATTAAACCACAGCCTCACTTGACAAAAGCAACATGTTCTGAAAAGCAGCTGTTGTTTTGAGGGAAACAGCAAGATTTGGGTGGTAGCTGCTGTGTTTATTTTCTGTATGTGCACTTGAGTGATTCCTTCCTGTAAGGACAGAAGTAGAGCAATAAAGAGCAAGGCTT
This sequence comes from Chionis minor, assembly GCA_013398295.1. Classification (NCBI taxonomy): domain Eukaryota; kingdom Metazoa; phylum Chordata; class Aves; order Charadriiformes; family Chionidae; genus Chionis; species Chionis minor. The sequence goes on along the minus strand of VZSF01010512.1, from coordinate 748,909 downwards.
GGACAAGACACTGAAGGACATCAATAAATTTCTGCTAACAGCTTTGCCCTTTGTACCTATTTGTCTTTATTGACTTTCGCCTTTTTAACCTGCAGTTAAGCTACGTTTGATTGCCCATCTGTTGATCTAGTTCCACCAGTGAAGATGAGACGAAACGTTTCTAATACCCTCAGAAAATACAGCACAGTGGATTCTAAGAAATGCTTCGGAATTAATTTACTTTATGCAAATAATCCATTTAGTAACAATAACTAAATTACTGAACTTGGGGAGCTTCTGACCACCTGATCCATCTACAGCCTCCAGACATATTGCAACTGTGCTGTGAAGCCTGAGTATTCACCAGTCAGTCTCAACACCTCAGATTATTAGGAGAGAAATCTATATATAAAAGCTGAAGACAGTCATTGTGCACTGGTTCTTCACATGAGAACTCTTCAGGTTCCTGAGCATGGGCTGATAGAATGATACCCCAGGGTTCACTTCAGATAAACTGAACGGGGGAGACTGAATACACCTTACAGACATGGTCAATATGTTATCAGAGCTTTGGTAAATCAACACAGCTGCCTTGCGCTAGTTTACTTGTGTAGCAATGTTACTCTCCTATTTGTGTGCTGATCTGGGAGATTTCTGTGAAAGATGTCAACAGAAAACTACTTTTTGTTTTACTGGAACAGGTCCTGTTTGGGTCATGGAATGCATTGTGTAGAAAGGAAATATACGGTGCTAGTGACATAAAGACCTGAGTATAATGACTTTTCACAAACAGAAGGGCATTACATTCTCTATGTTTTTGAAAAGTCTATGAATTAAGACTATATAGTTGCATGGAGAAAATGGGATTTTTTTTTTTTCCAAGTCATTATTTTTTTGTCCAGAAGTTGTTTACTTGTATCAAAAAGAAAAACCCATTAAAAATTTGGTATTTCTTCTGTGCATAGGTGTTAACTTACAATGAATGCACAGAAAATTCTCTGTGAAGAAAACACCCAAACTAATATCTTTATTCCCTTTTGCACAGCATGCAAAACTTTTCTCATCCATTTATCAGTTTTGCAGTCAGGCTGCAAAAGTTTTCCTGGTTGTGTTTGGTGGCTTTTGTTCTTTATTTTTATATTTCTGTGAATTTTTACTTTTTTTTTTTAATTTAATTTAAATAGTGTAAGCATTCTGCATGAAGCTTCATCGAGCATCTTAGAACATACGGTGCTACTGGTACTTGAGATTTCTCACATGCCTGGGTATTAGTTAATCATGCCTACGGTTTCAGCCATGTAATTCCATAAAGGAGCTTGGCCACTCTTTAAACTTACCTCAAACTGAAGACAGCGGCTATGACTGTTGAGTTCAACAGGTTTTTCTCACGGCTTCTAAGCACAGCTAACACATATGTTTTAGTCAAAACCCATTTATTAGGATTAGAGCAGAATAAATTACAATGGCTGAAACTCTATGGTCTGCATTATATAGGACCTTAGACCAGATGACTTTTAGTCCCCCATTGATCCTAAAATCTATAGATTAGAAAGAATAGCTCTCACAAAGTACTAAAACAACTCTTCAATTTTTCATCTAGGGCCTCATTATCTGATGTGAGAAAACATCCCAAAAGGGCAAATCGTTAAAATGAAATTAATATAATGTTATATCCTAAGTATTGAAATGATATTTCTAAAACTGTAAAACTAATGTATTGGGCATAGGTAACAAGGTTTAAGTGGTGGGCAGGGAGAGAGAAGAGGGGATGTGGCTGCAGGCGTGGCCACTGTGGGAAGAGGTCAGTGTGTATGTACCCTGTGCCAGACACAGCCTGTTCCAGCTGGCTCCACAATCAACCCACCACAGGAGACACCCGAGCTGATCAGCCAAGTGGTCGCATCTCTGGGAAATCATATTTAAGAAAGGTTAGAAAGCATGACACAGAGAGATGAGAAGGGAGCAAAAAGAGTGAGAAACAATAGAGGAAATACCAAAGTCAGAGAAGGAGAAGGAGAAGGAGAAGGAGAAGGAGAAGGAGAAGGAGAAGGAGGTACTCCATGGCAGAACAGATATCTACTGTGGCCTGGGGAGGACTTATGCTGGAGCAGGTGGATATTCCTGAAGGAACTGTGGCCCATGGAGAGCCCACACCACAGCAGAGGAAAAGTCTGAGAAGGAAGGAGCTGCGGAGGGAAACTACCATGTACTGACTGTAACAAACACACACCAAACACACATACATCCCCACCGTGCTGCTCAGAGTGGTGAGAGCAGTGTGGAAGGAAGGACCTGGAAAGAGTGGGAAGAAAGGTGTTGATTTAATGTTAATCATCTTGCTTCTTACTATGCAAATCAGCAATAATTTAAAATAATTAGCCTGTTTTTCCTGTGATAGTAGACTGTAAGCCATCTCCCTGTCTTTATCTCGACCCTCATCCTCTTTTCTCCCCATGTCCTGTTGAGGGGCGGAGGGAGTGGGCAAGTGGTTGGATGAACATTTGGCAGTTAGCCAAGGCTAACTGACCGCACCTATGAATAACACTTAAAATCTCAAAAAAAAAAAAAAAAAGGCTTTCAGCTCTTAGTGTATCAGAGGATTGAATCCATATCAGTAAACATTAAGCACCTAAGTAATTAGAGACAAGGTAATCGAATAACCGTCACTAAGTGGTATTAATGAGTTTGACGAGATTACTAAATGGACTTTCAAGGATCATACTGGATGCTGTCTAACCCTTGTAGAGTACTGTGCAGGAGCTATATGCAAGAAGAACCAAATGACAGTAAAAATGGCATGGAATTAAATAATACAAAGTGAAAGTTCACCTGAAAAAACAGGAAACTCTCTTGAATATTATCAAGTGGAAGCTCTAAGGTCCAGGCAAGTATACAGTACAGCTGTAAAGGTCAAGGAGCTTCTTGTTTGTAAGAAAAAAAATTGTACGAGGTACAGTTCACCACAAAAATAAGTAGGAAAAAAATTCCAGCTTACCTTTGTGCAAGTGTAATATTTTTAGACTTATGTGACAAGAGCAGAACTGAGATTCTAGGGAGTGTCTACAAAAATGTGTGCATAGATGTGTGTCCACGTTATGCCAGCCAGATGCTGCCCAGATGATGTTAGAGAAGTGTTATTCCCGAGATAATAAGATCAGCTGAAATGGTGAACTTAAGTGGCTTTGGCATTATGCTTACACATGCAATTAGACTGGAGCTTGCTAATCATATCAGGTCAGAGTATAGGCGTAGCAAGCTGAAACCTATTTATGCACAGAGATACAGACATGAGCGCACAGGCATACACACAGACATTCACACATTTCTGTGCACAGACTCGGGCAAGTAATATAAGAAGGCACAGAGTTCAGAATTTCAAATTTGATCCAGGTCACTCTTCCATCCTTCTCCCACAATACGTTGTACATAGAATCTGATGTCAACACTAGGGAGAAAAAATCATAGGCCTCATATTTCACATTATGGCTCATGTTAAAAAGAATGCCCTAGCTATTAATGTGTGTTTAATAATGAATGAATGTGTAGATAGCTATAGGAGATAACTGGGGAGAGCTAAAAATATAAGATTACGATCGTGTCTTTTTATTTATTTTCCCAGCAGGATTTGTCAGCTCGTTTTCCTTACGGAGGGCTCAAGTAAGGATTCTAGTTATTGTGGTAAATTCAAGTTTTCTACTTTTCTCTTAAAATGTGCTAAATTTCATGAATATGTGTGTGGACACAAAATGCATAAGGGAGGCAGGACTACAATTCTGCATCTACATATGTTAGGGCAGACAGTGTCAGCTGGTGGACCTGTTCTGCAGGACTGTCTAAGAAGATCCTTCCCTATGTAGGTCTCTGTACCTACCCAGCAGTTACAGTATGGGCAAATACAGAATGACCCAGCTCCTTCTTCCTGCTCAAATGAAGAATATCCCTGACTTTTTGGTTTTTTCAATATTGGTAAGCAACTCTGTCGTCCTTGTTTCAGTAGAGGAAAGTTTACCCTGTTTCAATCTACTGTAACCACAGTAACTATTTATATGCTCTTCATATACTTCATCTGTTGTTTCTCGGTATATTTGTATGCATACTCTAAACCAGTTAAATCTCAGTGAGTGCCAACGTAGCTCCATTAAAGTGCTTAGGGAACTGACAGCTTTCATATAACCTTCTTCATGACAATACCTGTGAAGGTATACATTTCTGAGTCACTTTGATTCAGTAATCAGTTCATGCTGGAAACAGAATTTCTATTTTCTGAAAACTTTACATAGTTTTTCTCCATTCTGACAGCATTGTGTATTGAAGCAGAACACTTTTCTCACAATATTTACATCAATATTATTTTAGACCCAGCCAAATGGGATGAGATGAAGAGGAGAGAACTTAAAATGTATTGGGATATTTTTCTCCATTTTATATATCTGCTCTATCTAAAAACTACACACACACATAAGTACGTACCTTATAAAATAAGTCCCATTTATATCTAGAAAAATAGAATCAACTTCTGATCATAAATCGTCTTTCTCTTTGACCTTGCTCTTCTGCACTCTGTTCAATAATCTCAGCTGAATCTTTTTTAATAAGATTCCAAGCTTGCTATAATTTTTCTCATGCTGTCATTGTTTCATTAAAACATATTCACCCAAAACAGACTGTGATTTTATTTTTCTCTTATCGTCCCTCAACCCTTAGAAGTGGATGACATAAGAAAGAAAAATTGAAAACTGCATTTTTGCTATTTCATCCTTGGCCACTGACAATTTTAAGGTCAATGCAATGTTACAAACAGTAAACAATAATGCATAAGAAAAAAGGGAGCTGAAGGTATCTTTTACTTACATCCCCTGCTTGTTGCTACAAAAATCCATCTAATAATTATTGTTTTGAAAATTTCAGTACATCTTATAAAATGTTGCAAGATTTTAAAAACTGAAGACTGCATTTTGTCTCTTGTAACTAATCCAATTCAGCATAGATAAGTGTGTATGTAAATATATATACACATGTGAATATATATGTATATATGAATATGCACACATAGTCTCACATACAAACACTCACACATGCTTACAGAGATATTATTGCCAGGATGGATCCATGTCTGCCAATATGACACTAAGGCACTCCAAAGTGATAAATCAAACGTTCCACACAGGGATAGAATACTAGCAAAAGTAGATTTTTCTGCTTTTTATACAAGGATTTCTTAATGTTCATATCAGTACTCCTATATAGAAAAGAATGGATTAAACTAACAAAATTAAGAGTATACTGTGAAGATTTTTGAAATGAAAAATTAAATATATTTTTCTCTCTTGTTTATTATAAGAATGAAATCTGAAGAGTATGATGCTGCATCAAAAGAAGCATCAAAAGATGCAGATGGGTTTGATCAAAAGAAGCGTGTCCAGCAGGTCAAGGGAGGTGATTCTGCCCTGCTATTCTGCTCTTGTGAGATCCTTCCTGGAGTACCATATCCAGCTCTGGAGCCCCCAACGTAAGAAGGACATGGACCTGTTGGACTTATTCCAGAGGAGGGCCACAAAGATGATCAGAGGGCTGAAGCACCTCTCCTGTGAAGACAGGCTGAGGGAGTTGAGGTTGTTCAGCTTGGAGAAGAGAAGACTCTGGGGAGACCTTGTAGCAGCCTTCCAGTACCTAAAGGGAACCTACGGGAAAGATGAGAGGGGACTCTTTATCAGGGAAAGTAGCGATAGGACAAGGAGTAACAGTTTTAAACTGAAAGAAGGTAGATTTAGATTAGATATTAGGAAGAAATTCTGTACTGTGAGGGTGGTGAGGCACTGGAACAGGTTGCCCAGAGAAGCTGTGGATGCCCCATCCACAACAGGGAGTGTTCAAGGCCAGGTTGGGTGGGGCTTTGAGCAACCTGGATTAGTGGGAGGTATTCCTGCCCATGGCAGGGTGGTTGGAACTAGATGATCTTCAAGGTCCCTTCCAACTCTATTATATGATTCTATGATACTGTATTGGAGTATGTATAGACGACTTTTGCCAAGTGTAGCTTTATTCAACTGTCCAAATAAGGCCAGGGTTTTGTGTTGTTAAGTTGGAATTGTTATTCTTTCTGCTGGTTATTCCATCTTGCTGACTTTAGGGGTATCAGTAAATAAATAAAAGCATTAGTATTCATAATCTAATTATATTAATATTAAATGTTTCAGATTCTGTGTTAGGCAGATATCAGGATGGTCTTCTGTGTCCTTACATCAAAGTAGATAATCATTTACAAGATCACTTATCATAGATCTGTACAAACTACAAATTAATGTACTTGTTATAAGCACTTGCTTAGTTCTGTTCCCCCAAGTTTGATTTGCAAGCTTCTGAGAATGGCACTGCAAATGTTTTTATTTAGTGTTTACTGTATAACAATGACACTGCATTGTCCCAAAGAACTTTCTTATAACAACAACACAAATGCTTACAGGTTTTTTTTGATTTCTGGAATTGGCACAACCTCTTGTAGAGTCCGCAGTGGTTGTTATGCTGGCAATCTGTATTTAAGCTTTCTGGATTTAATCTGTTTTTATTGAGAAAACCTTAATTTAGAATTTATATGTGAAAGTTCCAGGCTTTCTTTTTTTAAAATCTTTACTACTTACATATGGTATTATTTTCCAAGCTCGCACAAAAACAACTTTATGATATACCATAAACACACACTGAAGACTTTAGTTTTAATAGGTTTCTCAAAGAAAATAATTTTTAATTGCACTATCTGTCTTACTGTAGAGTTAAACCACCCTTGAGAAAGTGAACTGATTGTACGCTTCCAAGTCCAAAATAAATGTAAGTGAAGGAAAAAAAAACCCATCTAAACGATAACGAAATGGTAAAAGGTTTACTATTACCTGTCAGTAATAATGTTCTAAAATGTTTTACAAATATTAATGACCTACTAATATTTTCAAAGACCTACTGGTTTGTACCTTTTTTTTTAGCTTTTGTAAAGTTCAATGGGAAGACAGTAACAGTTTTGAAAGACATGAAATATTTTCCAGCCTCTATATTTTGAAGCTCTGATAGTCTTCTTACCATCTTGGTTTAGGGCAATTATTTCTCTCTATAACAAGGTGAAAAGACTCAGGGACACAGTGGTTTCCTAGTCATAAAAAGACTCAGGGACACTGTAGTGTCCTAGTCATAAAATAACCACTAAATCAGACTATGTTACAGTGTCATTCTCAGCAGTCTGCAGACAGAACTTGGAAGGACAGAAATAAACTTTATATTTAGTCCCAGTGTTCTGAACCACTAAACTTATGGGCAAATTCTCTTATTTTCTCTCTGTAATGTCTGTTTATCTCTAGTTGAAGCACAAGTTTATTGTTATCCTTTTTATTTCTTCCTTTGTCCTCATTTCAAATAAGATATCATTGTGAAAAAGCAAAGGATGCAGAAGAAAAAATAAAATATAGCATTATTTCAGGACAAAATGTAACTGGCATATCCACATACAACAATCCATTACACATCAAAATTTCTTAAATTCTCTATACAGTTTATAAAAGCTGGTTTAACAAAGTGGATTATCAGCCAATACTTGTCAAACCCACTCAGTACACAAGAAAGTCGGTGCAGCTGTGAGAGACAGAAATAAAGAGATAGAGGTAAATAGAGATACAGATACTGATATCAGCTGGTGACTGTGTTGAATGTTACCTATTTATAAGTAGCAGATCAGGACACTTTTGCATGTACTGACAGACTGAAAAAATACTTTGCATTACACAATTTTATAGTAAATGAGAAAATTCTGACTCTATGACCAAATCTAGACCACATGCTAACATCTTCATTAAGTCCTTCTGGGCGATCCCTGAAGAAGAGAGCACAGTTTTGAAAGCCCTATCTTTGTCCCACAACAGCCTTTTCTTGGCTGTTAATACAATGGTCATGACTAGCCCCCGCAAGGTATTTGCTTCTCAAGACTTTCTTGGCCATAGGTTTGTTTGGGTTCACATGGCCAGAAAGTGCTCACAAAGTTCTCACAACTCTTAGCTGAGGGGCTCTCCAGTCTGTTAAGCAATCCCTTTAGAAAGGACGAGGAAACTTTTTTAACTTTTTTTTTAAACTCTTAATAAAAAAAAAAATATCATAAGCTTATTATTAACAGAGAGCAAAATGTGCTCTGTATTGACATGGGAAAATTATATGGTATGAAAATTAATGAACTGAAATTATTTTACCAGTGTTTTTCAGGAGACATTTTTGTTTTATTTATTCTGGCTTCTAAACAAGTAAGAAGGCTGGGGTACAAACACGCTTATCACAGATGTCAGGAGAAAACATCTGCTTTCAGAAATATCATTTCAACCACATTACAAAGGCATATTTTCTGCATATATATGAGGCCTCTAAATTGTAATGTAATTATAGAGCTTAACGTTAATTTGTACCTTTTTCATGACGTTGATTGTGGCTTTGTGGTTTCCTTGATTCTTTTGGACAAATCTCATTTTATATTTAAAAGATGCCTATCTGATATTTATACATTTCAGATTCACCCTGCCCTGTGCTCTCTCTCTAAAAAGACAGAAGACAATCATTAACAAATTCTAAAATGACTACTTGATTGAAATGAGCAGTCAGTGAAAATAATTGTCTGATATGAAACTGTTACCTAGACTTCTAAACTGCTTATTCACTTGCTGAGTTGGTGGATAATAAGGATGGATCAGAGAAATAGTGTGAACACAGACAATCACAACAAAACATATTGGGGGTTCAAACAGCTGACCCAGACGAAAAGTATAGTTTGGTTTTAAGAACTACCCGACTAGATGATTGGACTAATAGTTATAAGGTCAGAAAAATGATAAAATACTTAAAAATATGTATTAAGATTTTACTTCAAGATCTTGAAGAGGTTGTAGTAGTATATTAAATCACATATAAACCTCCTTATATCATGCTGAGTATCAGCTGCTCCATGAACTGCTGTAACATAGATATTGATCACTGAGGTCATTCCTTACCACCACAGGCAGGATGTGTGCCCTCTTATAAACTTCTTGAACTTCCTCTAAAGCAGGTCACTGACCACACAGTCAAATGCTTAAGTGTGATGTTGCTTTCTTCAGAACATACTTTCGATAAGCAGAGTAACATATAAGGGCAATCAGTTAGGATTACATCTACTCTATATTTGGTTACACCCAAAACGAGAATAACTACATGGCTTATGTCTACAGCAACACACTTAAAATATACAATTTCATAGTAAATGAGAAAATTCTGACTCTAAGACCAAATGACCAGGTGAACTGCATAATGAAGTCTTTCCCCTCCCAAACATTCCTGTTCTAACAGTTGAACTTCGGGCATCACTGAAGCTCCAATTCTATTGCTCCATCTTACTTATTCCTTCTATCTTGAGGTTTTTCACACATTCGTACTGCTGACTGACCCAAATACACCGCAGGCAGTTTTATCAGTTTGTCAGATTTCAGTTGCTAGCATAGAGATATGTAGTCTTTTTGCTCTTGGGTTGAAAGCAGGAGTTCCTGGGGAGTATTGTTTTTATCATCAGGTAGTTGTGCTAGAAATTCGTCTTGCCAACTAAAAAGCAATTTTTTTGTTCTTTGACCTACACGTGGATGACTCTTTGCTTTGGAAACACATTCTTATGTAGACAGTTGAATATGTTCATCTCATTCACGAGCTTTTGGCACTGTTTACAAAGCACACATGCTATAAATATATCAAATTAAAACTCATCCATTTCCTCACTTCATCTAATTACAAGATATTTTTCTTTATGTATATTTGTCTCTCTTTTTCAGATTGAATAAGCTAAAATTATGATACTATTTGAGCATCAGAAAAAAAAATATTTCCTTTTCAAACAGAGGAGATGATTCTATGAAATCTGCAACTATTAATTTGTGTAATTTGTAAGAGTGTCAATGGATACTATTAAGTTGAGGCCTGAAATCAAGTAAAACCAAGAATTTTCTGAAACATAATAAAAATAGAAACCATTCCCTATGCTCACATAAACTAACATTTTGCAGATAATCCCAAGATATTTGTACTGAATAGGATTTAGGATGCAGTTTAATAGAACAGTGTCAGAGAAAACTTTACATCTGCTTAATGACTTCTCACAAATCCATGTGGCCACTTGGGCCGGCGAGTTTCCTTTTAGTCTTCATACTTAAATATGTTCAATAGCTTTGTGCTCTGTGAATGTCTTCTGACTTCAGTGTCTGTTTCTGAGTGTGAAAATTTTTTTTGAAAATCTGCTTAGTTTTTTAGATAGGATATCCTAAAGCCTCTATAAAAGTCCTGGGTGAGGCAACCTTATGAGCAGTAGAATCATGCTGACCTTATTATGGCTGAAAATAGATGGTAAGAACAGCCCACAGTGGAATATTATCAAATTGATTCAAGTTCTGTTACGTCTTTCTAACGGTTTTCTGACTACATTTAAGGATTTCTTGTTTTCAAGAAGGATGAACACAGCCAAAATCCAATTTCCATCCATGCATTAAAGAAAGCCTAATTAAAAGAGGTTATTGCTGATGTAATTTTCATGTTGAAAGTACGTAATACTTACCAGATTGTGTACAGCTTTTGAGGTGTCAGCTGGGTGCTTGTATAATGTTAACTTAAATGGTTAGGCTGTTAATCACCAGATGTGACAAATAGCATTTAAATTTCTTAGTGTGTTATCAGTGCTAGGACACAATATTTCTTTTGTGATTTTGTTTAAATTTGGTTGGTTAGCCTTTCACTAATCAAAGGAACATCCCGCCACTTCCTTAAGTGTACTGAAGTCTTGCGAGAGTACATAAATGCATAACTAAAAGAAAACTTCCATTCTTTCAGGACAATCATTGCTAAAGATGCAGTTCTTTGTATAAGCACTACTTAATACATTGCTTGGGTGTGTTTTGGGTTTCTTTTTTTGGGGGGGGGAGGGTTGGGTATTTATTTATTTGATTTATTTATTTGATTTTCAGCTGTTTACTAACATTGATGACACAGAGTTGTTGATATTCAGCATTTCTGAAAACCAGATTGGGTATATTCAAATCCTAAAATGTGGATTTAGGTGTCTAATACTGGCTCTTCATTGACTCTTGCAAAAATGTGTATAGTTTTGAAATTTCCTGCCTGATTGTTTTAAAGCTCAAAACTCGTAAGAGGGAAAAAAAGAAACTTTTTGGTAACTCAGTAAAGGGTATGGGAAGGTTGTCATCAGCATACAACCTTGATGAGAGCTTGTTAATACCTATTTTTTCTTCCTTGACACCACATGGTAAGCCTAACCTTTTCTGTATTTTCCAGCAGTGTGCTAAGTTTGTTACAGTTTACAGTAAATCACCAGTTCTCTAAAATTTGAGGTCTTCACATTCCAGATGCATATGAGGGATCTGTAACTTCAGGCTTTATCTCAGACAAATGCCTGATAGTGTGTTAAGTTTCTGTTGGCCTCACTGGAAAATGGCAAGGTCCTTTAACACTTTGTCACCATTCTACTAAGTTGAGAAACACCTTTTTCTTTACTCTGCCCTTAGAGCAAAAAGTCTGTTGAGTTCATGAGCAAATCCATATTCATTCAGACCAAAGAAATAGGGAATGAGCAATTCATCTGTGATCTCATTGATTGAGAATGGAAGAGCCAGCTGGGTTAGCAAAGTAATTGATTGGAACGCTGCAAGTGTACATTTTGTTATGTAGGTCAGTAGAGACAGGAGTGTTATCACTCATTTTCTTTGCTTAGGCATAATACACCTTCTAAGTGGCATCGAGTAGGGGAAAGGGTTTGTAGCACTCAAACCCATTTATGGAGTCTATTCTTGTCCAAGATAACATTAGCTCCAATCACCAGCCTGCCCAGAGCAGTGCTATTAATTAATACCGCTGGCATTGATATTAGGTATTTTGTCTTCCCAAACCTGTTGGTACTAAACGTAATCTCCTCAGTACCAGTTCTTTTGAGTGTGGATTTTTATAATCAGCATATGCACTGTATCATTGTTACTCAGGCTTCTCTAAAGAAAATGAAAATAGGAAAGTTAGCACATCAAACAAAATTAAAACCAGTGCTGCTGATTACTTCATTAAGACATGGCTCAATATACCATGGATTGAAACTTTTTCACTCCAAATTTTTGAAAGCAGCTTGGTAACTCCTGACTAAAGAACACTCCTTGAATTACTGGAAGATGTACAACTTGACCTAAGGATTTATCCGATGTTTGGTTGCTGTTATATATTAAAGAGAATGTATTACAAAGTGGAGGAAAGCTGTCTCCAATCTATCCAATGGTTTGGCTATTTAAAGCATGGGCTAACATTCATTATCACATCAGCACAAGAAAAATCTCGCATAGACCAGCTCCCATTGTGGTGTTAATTTTTAGAATTAGCAGTCTAAGAAACTCAAAGTTCTCTCCTCCTTCAAGCTTTTTAGTGTTAATATATCTGTTCCTCTATTAAAGACTTATAATTATGAACTATTGACATTGCCTTCCTATTAGTTACGTGCTAAATACATGACACCATACTCACTTGGGTTTAGAATAACCCCCGTGCTCCATTGTCATCTACATCAAGCAGGATTATGTTGGTGTCAATCCTGATAGTTAAGCTGGACACAAGAAAAGGAGAGAAACCAGCTAATGCTTGTCAGAGTTTACTCTGTTAAATATAGTTTCCTGAAACTATCACACTATATCACACACTTTGTGTATTCCTTTGCTGTTCCTGCAGTGCCTCATTTCATGCCAGTTTTATTAAGATTGTTTAATACGTTGTTTTTACATCAGTCACTTGAGTACAGAGAGGGGAATTGATCTGCAATGTACTCTTGCAGTTTTTCACCCAAGGAGTTATTTAGTAAAGTGCAGATGGTAGCAGCCAGCTGACTGTCTCCTCTTGCAAGTTTGCCCCAGCTTTGTGCCATTATGCCTATAGCTAAATAGTAAGCAACTGCAGAATGCTGAATATCAGTTTTAGTCATTATTATCTTAATGTAGGTGATTCAATATCTATAGCATTAAACAAAACCAAACCTCTACTGTAAGTTGAAGAAAACTAGCAAGAAGAAATAAAATCCCCAGGTTAAAGTGGGTGGATGGTTGGATGAGTGGGTTATTGCATCCAATCCTTATGACAGAATGGAATGTGATCCTGCTTTCTAAACCATGGAAGAGGCTTAAATCTTCTGCCTGTTTTCCCTTGCTTTGTTTTCTGACTGAAACTCCCACTCGGAGGGCTGACTATCTGAAACTGAGGCCAGCTACTGGTTCTCCAGTCATATGGAGTTCATAAGCAATTCAAATACATACTCTCTTCTAGACCTACATTCCTGGGTGTGGGAGTAAACAAGACTGCTGATGACAGGCTTTGGTAGCTTTTCTGAAATTTAGCCAAAAGCCAGCCCTGGAGTCTCAAGATCCTTGCAGAACCCTCATCTCCAGTCTCCTCTGTAATATAACACTTGTGTCTCTCCAAGGAGTGCAATATGTATCTCTCAATTATGTAACAGTTTTGATATGCAAGCACCAGAGTGAGGGAAGTTGGCTTCTTCCGCAACACAGACTTTCTATCTGCTTCGCTTTGGTGATGTTTCTTAAGTGGCACAGATTGGTATCCTCAGTCTGAGTGTTTAAATGAAGGCATTGTAACTACAGTCTTCTCCCTTCTAATGTACAATTCTAGAAAATCCATACTGGCAAGAAAATACCAGTAAACACATTAGACCCTATACTAAGATAAGTTCCTGTCTTCTTATCTTCTTGTTTCCATCTAGAGAGATACCTTCTCCCTGTCTTCTCTCCCTTTTCCCTCTCCCCCTTTCTCTCTCCCCTCCCCTCTCCTCCTCCCTCAGTCCCCCCCAATACTGAATGAGCTGATATTTTTGCAAGTATAAAGACTAAACAAAGCTTTGATGAGTCAATTTTTCATTATCATTAAGACAAGCCTTTGATCTTAGCCAACGTGTGATCTCTCAGTCACTCCTTGTGTTCCATAGATATGCTCCACCCATTTGTTGAGGATCTTAATTATCTCCAATGTGAAGCCAGTTTTAATATGTCCAGCGCATGAAATTATGGGCTAGAGGTACATAGGCAGCTCACTAGGACAGGGAAGTAATGGGAGAGAATTAAGTAATAGCAGTTTGTTGGATGTGTAAATTATTGTAAAACATAGATCTCATGCAGTGCTCTCTCTGTAAGAGAAAAAGTATTCCAATACCATTATATGGATAGAAGAGTGTCAGAGACCTCCTGGGTCACCAGGTCCTTTCCCCTGTTAGAAAAGACAACTTTTTATGCAATCATTTCTGTAAAACTCATACAAAAAGATGCTTTATAGATAATTGCAATAAATGTAATCTGTAGAAGAAATTAGTCAAATCCAAGTAATGTACAGTTTACGGTTATTCTAAAGCATTTGCTTATACACCAGGTTTTAGAGACAGACCAGTGAAAGGAGATTACAGAAATTATGAGTTGAAACATAGCTTTAAAGAACGAGTATTGTACAGCTGTGCATGAAACACTTTCAAACTTTTTTAATGATATATTCCCTCAGGGAGGAGGAATTTCAAAGTCAGATGTGAAGTTTAAAGTTGCATAAGTAACACTGAATTTGATGTGAGTGGAGATATGATGCATAAAGTTTTGAAAATACACCTGTTTAAATTAATTATAGGTTCTTCTGTGATCTGCTCTTTTGCTTATTTTAATCTTCATATCAAACATCACCTTCATAAGCATCAGTTTTCCTTGTTTTAAACAAAAGCTGTCTTTTTGCTCAATTATCATAAGGATTAAGATTCTCCAGAATTTGTATTTCGTAATCATCTTTCTTTTCTAGTTTTGGCATCACTGTGTACACTATCTTCTTTATAATTCAAATAATCATAAAAATAAGAAGGAACTTGTGAAGAATGCAAACAAACCTATTTTTGCTTGTTAAAAATTGTTTTCTGATACAATCACCAACAAGCAGAATCCTAAAATTGCATTGCCTCTGTTTCTTTCTATTATCTCAAGTATGTGCTGCACTAAGCATAACAAAACTGAGTAAAGAACCAGACATATCATGAAGCAGAAAGCTAACACAATAACTTTAGAAAGTTAGAGAAGTAATTTTTAATTAATTTTATTTTATTTATTTTCATAATGAGATCCTACTTGTATTCACTGCAAGGCACAGGTATCCCGCATTACGAACTTCAGAATTAATGTTTTCACAAAATACAGCTGTTGTTAGAACTATTTTGCTTCTGCTTTTAGACAATGCAGGGAGCGGAGTACAGAAAATATGTTTGTTCATAAACACCCACATTATAGACTTTTAAAGCTGGGTGAGACAAACTCCATTATCAGTGTTGTGGTTGGGGGTTCTCCTCACTTTGTTTTCTTGTTGTTATAAAAAAACGTAAATTACTGTTCAGACCCACAGTGTCTATTCCAGCTTGTCTGAATGTCTGAACACATCAAGGATGACAGAAGGGAAAGAGTGAAACAATGTATGTGATGACTGAGTACGTGAGGCTTAGTACATGGAAAGGTTGGCGTTTCCGTCTTCGTGCATTGCAGAGAACTCACACTTGCTATTTCACAGAAAGAGTAAGCAAAATATTGGCAATTTACAATCTGATCAAACAAGAACAGGTGTTTTTAACGCACCTACCATTCAGTTTGTCAATCCCATTATAAAGTTCAGCACAACGCTACAGTACATATAGAAAGTGTGTGTCCTGGGTTGTTGAACTTGAGGTGGCATTTGAAACCTGTTACTGCCAATGTGATGCCCTAATCATATGATTTTAGTGGTGGACTCCTGAGAACCCTGTTTCTAATATTTCTTCTGTTTAGAAGGATACTGCATAGCAATTGGAAAGCCTACGAGGCAATTGTGGAAGTAGAAAAAAATGTGTTATCTCTTTTTTCTACTTCCAGAAGTTACTTACTGGTTTGTAGCATCAAGTCAGTATTACAGTACAAAACTATTTGAATATTTCTCATTCAAAACAACCACAATTTTCTTTTTAAAACCTACCTTATGCATCACATATTCTCATTTTTATCATCAATGATTATACAATGTAATTCAAATGTCTTATTTATGATTCTCTTTCCTTCTTTCCTCTTGCAAATTTCTCCTTAATACAGTAAGTTTTACTCAGGTTTTGTGGTTGACACAGGAGTAGTATCTACAGCTGGTAGGAAGAGTGACAGTTTTAATACAGACTAGGATTTGATTATCATGCGCTATAGCTCCAATCCTACACTGTAGTACTTGAGCTGTATAATGCAAACCCTAAACTTTTGCCAACTGACCTTTATAGTATGTATTTTTATTATACGTATAGTTGCAGTATTTGGAAGGTCCAGTCGTAAGCGATGTATTGAAACTACATTTATAAAATAGCCAGAAAATAAGTATGATTAAGCCTGATGAGAAATGATGTGAAGATGTGGACCAACATATACGACCTATTGTAAAACCAACAGTATTACCAATAAAGAGATAATACAAAGATGTGGGGTTTTCGTACTTGCACATTTACTTGACTAAAGACTGTAATAAACAAACAAATAAAAAGGTGACTTTCACAGCCCTATTGCTTTCTACTGTGTATTCCTTAATGAAAACAAAGCAAGCTAGACAATTTGTCTATATGAAGATTTCTTATTCATTTTTTAAATACACACTCAGCAGTTTAAAACAAGTGGTCTGGAAAAGAGATCAGTCTGCATGTCTGACATGCTCATAGCAATTAATTCCCAAGTAGTGTAAAATGTTCAAATCCTGCAGAAGAATTTTAATTTTATATCAGCCATTCTTTACAGGGGTAACATGTCAAAGCTTTGCGCTTTGCTCTGGATTCAGTTCAGTTGGCCCATAGCCACCTAAAGTCCAGCTTTCCAATCAGTTGTGATCTAATGCATGAGAATCCATTATGCAGTTCAAGATGAAATAAAATCTATAACCTTACCACTGGTCAGAGTTTTGATTTAGTCAATACTTTGAAATATATTATTTATCATGAAAACTCTGTAAACAATGAAATAGCCCAGGTTTCCTAGTTAATAAAATGCAAGATGAGTTGTTTCAAACACTGTTTGCCTATTCAAATTGTTTCAGCCATCATTTTATATGAATTTTATTCAACTAACAGTAGTATCTCAAAAAAAAAATTCTTTTTAGTTCAGAGCATTTTCTTATGCTTCATCACTGAAGTGGGCTTTGCCCACTAAAGTCGCCTAGAAAAATGGCACATAAACTAAGATGTATTCATATTTGAAAGGTACATTATTGCAAGAGTTTCTATCAATGTATTTGTGACTAAATTTTAGGTTAAGAAGTCAATATATTATGTCAGAAATATTTTTTGTAGATGTCAATGAATAGGCATATGAAGAAATTTAGTGGACTTGTGGAGATTCAGAATATAAAGGAATCTGTGACAACATAGGATCAAGTTAATAGAACAGAGATATAAGTTCATTTACAGACAAAAATTATAACGGTTCTCACTGGAAATCAGACAGTCAAGTGCTTCATTTTCTTTCTCTAACATAGCCTATTTTTAAAGTGCCGAAGCCATTTTCTTCACAGGTAATCTAAAGAAAACCGTATTGTTACTGGGAAATCTTATTTAAATAATGTGATAAATGTTTATTGACAGCACATTTCCTTGAAAAGTATTGTCTAGAAGAGAGGAGAAACCAGACAAATAAGAAAAAAGGAAAGAAAAAAAAAAGATAATCTCGTTTTTCCTGTTTTATTTTTTCTCCCATAGCATTGATTATCAGTTTTTGTCCTCAGGCTGTTCTCATGTAATTACTCTTAGAATCAATGTTTAAGAGAGAAATCTAAGGTGGTCTCTTTTACAGCCATAGAGAGCCCTCTTAGCTGTAGGACCAGTGTATAAAAAGGACTGCATGGACAAGTATATCTTAGTTAATTACTTTGTCTTTTCTTTTCATTGCTGATTTTAATAGCAAAAAAAACCCTCTCAGAACTGAATAGTCCACAGTCAAGCCATAATAGCTCAGACTTTGCTGCCATACTATTGCCGTATACGTGTTAAATACTCTGCTACTACACTATTTGCTCCATCCTTTGTTAAAATTCATCTGCAATTTTCCTAGAATCCCCTAGGTTTCAGGACCTGGCCAGCACAGCTACACAGGCCATCTGTTGCAATTAAACAGAGAAAAGGTCTGTATGAAGGCACTAAAATGCATGTCCAAGCACTTTGTCTAGACTTAGACTGGGAGTTGCAAACCTTTAGAGGTCTGAACATTTGAGTATATCTGTACAACTTCTTGAAAGGTTATCTGAAGGGATCTAAAATTCTTAAACTTAAAAATGAGGAGGGAAATGTCAAAGAGCAGGACATACAATGACAAGCAAGATATATAATGGAACAAGCAAAATACTGCATATTGATCACTTTGCTTTGAGTTATATTCACACTAGAGCAATGGTTATTTTTCATTCTTAGCCATAGAAAGTAGGAGGCGGTGTCACATCTTAAACATTTGTGGTCATTTCCATTCTTTTTAACATTTTGAAATTTCAAGCAGAAGAAATTTCTCTTACCATAGACTTGGTATTTAGAAAGAATTTCCCTGAAGAGATCTGAGGAAACTGATTAAGGTTTTTGCACGAAGTATGCTAATTTTTTTCCAGTATGCTACAATTATACATATATGTATCTAAAGGTTAAAGTTTCATTTGACTTTAAAGAAATTATTTATTTTAGGATTGTATTTAAAAATACTGTTCCATTAAAAGTATATATCCAAATTATTTTTCAAGGGTAAAATATATTCCAACAGTAAAATGATATTCATTTATTCATTCTTAAGTTACTGGAAAAACTGTGGAAAAATAGATATCAAACTGTTTCAAAAAAGCATTCATTTATTTATTTATTTATTTAGCCAATTAAATAAAGTTTTCAAAAACTTTATTTTTTTTTTCTAATGTGATCGTACCATACAAGTCATTCTCTGGTCTGTCAATAATGGAACTGTGTTATCTAGTACAGAATTATTACATATACTGTATTTATATGGAGCAGCCCACCCTTCTCAACTATTTTTCAAAATTTCCAGGTGTGCCAAACATACTGTTTGCATCCATAACAGCTCTACTGTTAAAGCATGGTTTATTCAGTTTGTGCGGCATATTCATTTGTTCATGTAATTCACCAATCACCAATTCTGCTGTATCCAGGATTACAGATGTGCTACTAGTGCCTTGCCATCACCAGCATTTGGACATAAAATGCCAGCAGGACCTATCCATTTCACTGTCAAACATGCTTTACAAACAACTTACCCCAGGAGCACAAAAGAGGAGGAACATACCAAGAAGGAATTAAGGATTAAGGAATGAGGTAATTCAGTTCAATTTCATCGTAGACACTAACATTCAGAGTGGTAAGACAGAACTAAGGTCAATAGAGTTAAAAGCTTTTTGTTTGCTCAAGAATTCTCCATCTTTTTCCTACAGCTGTGTTAAAGTTGTGCTGATCCAAACCATTTTACACGCCAAGTTGCTGCACTTTCTCCCACCATCTTGTTGTCTGAACACTTGCAAATTTTCTCTGAGCCAGACTTCTCTCATGTAATTTCAAGCTTAATTTAACTCTTCTTACAAACAGACATAATAGGAGAATGCCATATCCCATAGCAAATAGAGCTGAGCACATGTTGTGTTACTGTGTGTTTATCTAAGTAAATTCACTGTGGCTCCGTAGCCCCTACTTTAAATACAAATTATTCCAGACAGTTGTAATTAGGTCATGGGTGATGAGCTGTACTGTAAATTTCCATTTTCCTTCTTCTCAAGCCCGATAAGGCAACATCAGCACTAACCAGTGGACCTTGCTTTTCTGCACTATAGTTAACTATGCTACTCTCATCTCAATATTTAATTCTTATTTGCTTCCTCAGCTCTTCTCTCACTATTTACCTGCAGCCTTTCCCTGAAACTACGTCTTTATTCATTTAAGAATATTCCAGACATTTGTAGGCTGCCAGCTAAGAAATATTAAATAAGCATCCAAATCTTCAGTAAATCTGAAAAGCACAGGTTCGGAAACTGGTAACAGTATAGCAAGAACAAATGTTAAAAGATGTTCAAAGTAAAAATGGTATGGACAATGTATATTGAGTATTGAAGCATTGCTGTAAGTCTGACTTCCAGTCTTCAAAGTTAGTTGTGTTGGTGGGTGGGTTTTTTTGTAATTAATACAAGAAAAGTTCACTGAAGTTGATCTTAAAGATGCTGCTGTATACAACACATCCCAGATACTGGGGTTGTGCTGGTGCCAGTTTATGCCTTTTCAGATAGAATATAAGAACATCTCTCTGTGTTCTCAGGCTGGAGATTTATATTCTGTTCTTTGATTTATATTTTGTTTTCTCACTCATTTTGGGTTTGTTTTTTTTTTTTTTCCCCCCCAAACTACCAGCACTTATGTGTCAGGAGGAAAAAATATGAGAGAAGGGATCAATGACAATGTGAAGCAACACCTAGAGTGGTAAATTAAAACTAGTTACGTAAATAAAGTGCATTACAAAAGTATTTCTGTTCTAATATGCTGTGGAAGTGGAAATGCCAAGTTTTGTAACAACTCTCCTACAGGTTCTCTTTTTCTTTCTGAAATAAAGCATTTATTTCAAACCAAAGAAAAATTCTCATACCCAGCTCCATCCCTGACTTTGGAGCTTTCCAGAATCACAAAGCAATTAATACATAAATGTCCTCATGATGGAAAATCTTTTTTATTTATTGATTGATATCTCAAACTCACACTTCTAATGAAAATTAAGAATGTAAAATATAAGGCTTGACTTTACCAGGCACAAGTGAGAAATATTTCCCATAAGCATTCACAAGTTAAGAAATGGACATAAAAGCAGGAATAGTAGAGGACACTGAAATGGGCAGGATCAAGAAGCCATGTCACATCTAGGCTTTTTCTGCCTCATTTTAGATATGGAACCAAAAAGGTTTCAGATGTCTCCTCCATTAGTTAGCAACAGGTTTTTCCTTTTGCAGTTGAGTTGGTGGGTATATACATTTAAAACTACTATGCACTGGAAAAGTTCCTTCTGTGCAGAAGTCTGAGCATATTTTCCTCCTAGTTGTACTTTGTCTTTCTGGCACACCATCAGCTTGTTATGAGGTGGCTTTACACTTCTCTCTGCATGCTCTGTGTGCAGTCAGTTGACTTTTTAGGGAACACACATGATTTTTTATGCAGCAGGCCAGAACATTGTTTTAAAGATCTTGGGTTTTGTAGTTTACCCAAGTCCATGACCCTGTTTCCTTTGGAGCGTACAGAATAGACAAGGCACATGTAGATGTAGCAGAAGGATACATTTAAGGGATGAGAAAGGGAACTGCACATTGTAATGGCATGTTTTCAACACTGTACAGGTTAACATGTTTTTTACTAACAAGTTTCTGTTACAAAAGGTCTTCAGACAAGAGTCCTGTGAAAGAATTTGGCTTTATTTACATGCCTGGTTAGAGGACTGATTTTACTCCATTAATATCATTGCAAACAATTAAATGTTGCATTGTCAGTGCATGAATCCAACAATGGGACATAGTATAGTTCTCCTTCTATGTAGCTTTTTTTGGCACAAAAAAAAAAGGTAAAAGGAGTTTTCTGACTTCTTGGATCAAAAAAAAAAGAAATCAAGTCCCTCTACCTCATAAATTGCTTTTGCTACAAGGTCTGACTCCTGACTAGTGATGGCTGAAATTGAAAACATTGTAAATTCATTTGTTGAGGTGTTCAGCAAAATTGCCCAAATTAATTGAACCTGAAATGTTTGACTGGAAAAGCAGTTTCATGAGACATTAAAGAAAGAAGATCCTCAGTTTTCCCAGTGTTTGTATCTCTTAAATATTTGCATATTTCTTCTTATCATCTCAAGACATACCAAGAACTTACGCACTAAAACAAATACTACGGGAATGTTAGGGGGAAAGAAAAAGAAAAAAAAATTTAGCTACAACTTGCAGATCCTTCATATAAAATATTCCAGGATTTGCTATATTCAAGTGAATAAATACATTGGCATCGGGGGTCTTATTTTTCACCAGGATTACATTTTGCATTTTTAGATACTACCTATATTCATTCTTGTTTCTGAGGAAACATGTTTTTAATTTTACAACTTAGTGCCTTTTGGAAAACAACATTTTCACATCTTTCCATACCTTTTTATCAGAGATTTTCATGTTCAGAAATCTTCAACAGACTTGTGTCAAAACAAAAATCTGCCTTTTAAGAGATTTTTCCTTGGTTTTCATGTTATGTTTGCCGTGCTATTTTTATGCAGTTTACACTGTATAACTTTGTCTTCAGTAAGGAATGGCTGTGATGTAAGAAAAGTAGAGAAAGAGGAAATTTCAACTAAATGGGACAGGCTAGGAGAAACGTGAAGGCAGGAAAAGAGAAAAAAGTGTAATCTATAAAACAGGAGGGAAGAAAGCACAAACAACATAAGGGAGATTTTAAGAGATTGGATATAAATTTGAATTTGTAGTGTCTTTCCGGTTTCCATGGAGAGAGCTTGCAAATGTCACAATTTGTGAATTGTGCTTTTACTGTGGGATTATGCAGAAGGTTAATATGATTAATAAGGGAGAAGCAATGTGATTTTTTTTAAATATTAAAGAAAATGAAGATAATTACTTGTTAGGAAAAGGGAAGCAATGGGAGTATTGCTTACATAATTTAAAACGCTCAGCATGATTTAATTTCATTGCAAATTAAGAATGAAGCATAGTTCCATGCTCCATGACATTTTCATGTTTAAATTAAAACATTTCCTGCAAAAAGGGGTAAAACTCTCAAATAAATTGTTTTTCTCTGAAATAAACTCTTTTGTAAATTTTCAAATCTGAAAAAATCTGCATACAGTCCCCAAACAATAGTGCCAGCAATGGACATCACAAATGAGCAAAACTAAATTACAGGATGTATCTTTGAAAATTATCTGTGATCTTGATAGGATTCACTGAGTATTATATATTCTCTAGCCTTAAGAAATCATTTGTGAATATAAGGAGACTGTATGTGTGAACAATAATTTCAAACTTTTTTCATTTTTCTTAAAAGGTCTGTTTCTTTCTAGAGGGTCTCATTCATTGTGTAGACAAGTTCCTTTAGTTAAGGTTCCTTTTGTTATCTTGGATTTAGTAAAAATATAAACTAGCAATATAGACATTACACTGTGGAGATATGAAGCTCCACAGTGAAACCCAGGCTGAGCTCAGTAACTGCCTCTCTGATTCCTTATGAATGGACTGCCTTCCCCATATCCCTCCCTAAGTTTTGTTGTTTTAGTATAGGGGCTGTCCCATACTATATACTTATACACTAGTATTGATTCTCATGACCTTCTCTTAAAACTCAAAAGTTTTTATATCACCTACCTGCTGTCAAAACAACAGGAAATATACCAGACTGTTTAGAATGATCCTTGTAAGACGAGCCACTTGAATGAATAATTCAAAATCTTAACATATTTTCTTAGTATGGGTCTGAAAAAAATACAAATCTCAGTGCAGCAGCTTGTGGGACTCTGCTAATTGCAATAGTTCTCACCACAAAAAGGGATTTTGTGTATAAGATTCCTGAATTAGAGAGAGGGAATGAACAACAGGAGGAGGAAGAAATAGTAGTCGCAGAAGAAACTATGATCTTCCTTGCAGACATAAATGGTAATAAAAAGTATTTTCAGCCTAATGAATCTGAATGGCAAAGAATAAAATAAATTAGAACTGTATAAAACAGTTTATAGAAAATAGAAATTTTCATATCTAGGATTTACAGTTCAGACCGATGCAATATATAGAACTGCCTTTACAGAGAAAGAGTGGAGATTTATAAAGGAATAGCTTTGCTAACAAGGGAAAAATCTAAATCACATAATGTTACTTAGAAAGTATGGAGACCAGCCTAGGCCCTGAAAGCAGCTAAGCAGGCACAGGGGAGATTGCCCGAGAGGCAGATGATGAAGGATCAGCAAATATCTATGTCACTGCTATGACATTTGCTTAAGCAGAGTCCTCAAAACTGATCGCTGTTACTCAGGTGAGTTTGAAGTGTGTGAGCAGCAGCCACAGGCAGTTGCAGCCCCAATTTATGCTGTTTCCCCTGCAGGAGCTTGATTTCACAGGGCTCTCCCTCCGACCACTTTCACCTCTATCCATTTCCATTGGCTCTACTCTGGTGACAAGGGACTCTGGCTCTGCCTTGCATCTTCAGGTAAGCAAAGCACTGGTATGTTTTATAGTGGTTTTTTTCATTTGTTCATTTTTTGTTTTTTTATCTAGTGCCTAATTTCATGTACATTAAGAAGTTTACTCATCTCCGTATACTGCACTGGTAACAGTATATGTATTGAACTCCTTTCAAAGGGAAGAAAATGCATCTGACGTGAAATTGCATGCTAAGCAACCATGAGTGCACTGTACCCAGATTTATTTTAAGAACAGAAGAATTCCAGAAATCCACTTTCAAATAGATAAGGGAATGAGGTCCTGCCTGAAGGAATGCCTTCAGGAACAAGAAAATGGTCAAATCACTGCAGTAGTCTTCTAGCTATGGCATCTCATAAAACCACTTGAGATCAGTCCAGCTTCTGACTTTGATAGAAGGTGGATTTGATCCTGTGAGAGATAGTTGTGTACTGCTGTATCTAAGGCGTGGACAAGAACCAAGGAACAGAGAGAGAAGTCGTTCAGCATTTTGCAAAGCAGTTCACTAGTATGACCACTGGCACCTAGCTCCAATGTGTGAGACTTTGCAAATGGACAAGGTAGAAATTCCTAGTAAGCTCATAGAGTAGTGATGGATGCACTGAATATTAGAAGTGTCTTACTTGTAAGTAGGAAATTCTGAGCTACTTATAAAGAGATAAGATACTATAGTACTAGCAAGGAATCAGGAGTCGAGTTCATAAAAGGCAAGATGAGGCAAGGTAAAGCAAGGCAAGGAAAAGCAAAGAAGAAAAAGAAACCAGCCAAGGTTTCTAGATATGCATCTGGATTGTAGATATGAGCCAAAGGAAGCTGATTCAGTGCCCTTCCTGGAATCTGTAAATCTACCTGTAGATTCTTTAGTAGAAAGGATCTCAGCCAGCCTAAAAATTAAAGCAGGCTCTTTGCAAGTAATTATTCATTATTACATGGTAATAACATGTCCCAGAGCTCACATACTTCTCATAAAATCAAGTCATAAGAAGTATAAGTTGATCGTCAGCTGAAGTCTACTTTAACAGAAGGCAAATATTTATACCTGAATTGACTCATTGATTTATCAAAACAGAAAAAGAACACATGCTTGCATTTACAGCAAATAGTTTATCTATCAAAAGAACAGTTGGCTATTTTTAATGACTAAAATTCCAGCTCCGTTTATATAAAGTCTTTGTTTTGTTCTATGACTCTTCTATCTGATTAATTAAATGTATGCAAAATGATTAATTGATTAATCAATTACTTGGCTATTGCAGCTTCTCTCCAGATATTTATTTTTATGCTTATCTCTATGGAATAATCACTTCCTTTCAAATTCCAATGCATTCATTAGTGATTAAAATTAATTGAGTCTTTTACAGTATTTTTACTTTATCTTACACCATGAGTTCAATGAGACGTGTTTTCAGATGTAATTATAAGCAGAAAGGATGACTTATCTTAGTGAGAAAAAAAAAAGTCATAGAAAATATAACCATATAAATATTCAGGCATGTGCCTAAGAGCCCTTACTAGTGTGCACAAATAAATAGAGAAAGATGCTGCTGGACATGCAAATGGCATGAAAGAAAATATCCTCAACATGTTGGCAGCTTTTTCTGGCTTCTCAGGAGCTTGCATAGATAAAAGCACACTCACTCCTGCTGATATGTAGGACTCCTCCTAAGGAAACGGTTTTAGGACGTGGCTTCACACCTTCTCCTCTTTTGTTTCATTCTTACCATTCTTTGAAAGGTAAACTGTACATGGCCCAAAGCTACTTAAAATGGAATTTTATCCCATGTCTGTCCAAATCGGCAATGAGAAACTAGAAGTGTATGGAGGTTTCAAATTGATAGAAGTCAGAGTACCCTAAATTTTAATTAAAATCAATCAACTTATTAAGAGATTCATGGAGATTCAGAGTACTGTAGGACCTGGATTTTGGAACACTATTTATTTTTCTGTACACAGAATTGAATTTAAAGTATATAAAGATACTCTTGGATGAAGGTAAATGATTATGTGTCATATGATCACATGAAGATATAGACCTGCTGAATACTCAGCTAATAAAGAACAGTTGTTTTACCTGCACCAGGTGTTACGTCTCAGTGATTAGTAACAGGAAGGAGAAACTATGAGACAGTTTGCTTCCTACTATGTCTACTTGGATAGTCTAAGCTTTGAGCCAGCAGTAGGTAGTGCACACTTCACATGAGCACTATACAAATTTTTCAAAAAGTTCCAGACTTTTAGGTCCCATTATTACTAAACTTTTCATCAAGGATGGAAGAATAAGTTCAAGCAAAATCAGGATGATGCTTTAAAAAAATAACTATGTTGAATATTTCCAAAGAGGCTTTCTTTAACTGTAAAAAATCCAGGTGTTTGGCCCAGGCAATTGTCTAATTCTATTTTCTATGTAAAATTTATCTACAACACAACTAAAAAGAAGAGGAAGGTCATACATCCACAGAATTTCTTGTATACATCCACAGAAACAAGCAGTAGAAAGTCAAATTTAGCAAGTATCAAGTTCACTCAATTCCAGAGCTTCTTTTCGGAGCATATTTGAAATAAGAAGGGGTTTTCTGTCACTTCTTCCCCGTCTCTCTTCTGCTTGATTTCCCAGATCAGAAACGCTAAATGAGTGGTTCAAGTACTGCAAGAGTAGCACATGGCCACTCAGTTGTGGTAGAAGCTTAAATTGTGACGGTTCCATTGCATATTTATGTGTAAAAATTTGCAAGAAATCAAACTGTGGTGCTGTTTTCTTCAGTTCTTATTGGCTTCTGTGTATTATGTTGAAATGAACAGAGCTAGGAAGAAGGTTCTCTGTAAAATTTCTAACTGGCATTATTTCCCCTATTTGACCCTTCGGCAAAGTGCTTTTTGGCAGTACTACAAAATAACAAAAAAAATCCCCATTAATTTGTTCTGAAGCCAGATTCTTCAGCAGTTCGTATTACTCCCCAACTAATGGTTGAGCTTTGCTGCAGGCTAAGCATTTGTTTATATCACTCTTGCTTCATTTGAAAGGAGTGTCAACATATAAAACATTGAGTTCTACAACAGAGTATCGTGAAATACTGAGAGCTGCAAGACTCTTTGGTATGCCAATGCATAAAAGTCTAGGAAAATGGAATAAAATGAATGAAATTACTGTGTCACTTGCCCTGTTTACTTGTCTAAGCAACAAAAAGTTTTCTGGAGGAGGCAATGACAGAAGTCTTCTGAATACAGCCAGCAGTTACAATCCAGCCTAACTTTCCTGGTGCTTGGTTTCTGCTAATCATTTATTGATCCATATACTTTTTATCAACCTGTTTTTCTTATAAACCAAAACTACAGTGGTTATACACAACAGAAAAATAAGTAAGGTATCGAAGTAACGGTCAGAGCTTTGATTTATTATGTAAAACTAACAGTGAAATAGTAGTAATAGTAAACGACTCATTCTCTCTGTCATTTAGAAAGAAACAAACAATTAATAGGGGTGGGATTTCTCGAATTTCTCAAATTCCCATTAGTCTACCTGTTACCATCAAGGTTACCAACAGGGCTGTCATAGATGTCAGCAGAAACTGCATTAGATCAATGCTAAGTCCTTCTGAAAATCCCATTCATATGTGACATGGGGACAGAAAGATCTTGCAAAGGAATACAAAATATTGTAATTTAGAGTATACAAAAAGAGAAAGAATTGCAAATTCTGATATTTGTGTTGAATTTTAAGCCTTAGGCATATAGTTACTGAAACCCGTGGGAACTTCTTTACTGACTGCAAAAAGAATTTTGATCATCCTGTTTTTAATACAATCCGGCTTATTTTATCTCTGGTCAAACTGGATGATATTTTTGTTTTTTGCATTCCAGAGCAGGAATTGTCCCATTAAAGGAAATAATTGCATTCAACCTTATGCCAAAGAGGTAAATTTATTTCAGAAGCAGCATTTTCTAGTGGTCCGAAGAAAGGAAGAGAGGAGAAAGCTATTAAAAATTTATCTACTTTCAACATTATTCATCTGAGAAAGATGTGAACAAAGGCAGAGTTGCCTCTTTGTTTCTTATCACTGCATTTTTAGAATAGCTATACCTATATGTCTGTATCTATATAGAGATACAGTCCATCTGTCATGTAAAAATTATTACAGTTCCACACATATAATACAGAAGTTATATGTGAAAACAAATTAAAAATTTCATGATTCAGCCACAGTTTGGCCATTAGAATGCATTGAAAAAAAATTGAAAAGCTACGTCCAAACTTTGGTTTTTTCCCAGTAGATGGTCATAGCTGAAGTCAAGTGGATTACATGGCACAAAATCTATACTTGAAAATATAGTATGGATTTAACTTTGATAAAATATTTTGAGAGTTTTTTTAATGATGATAATAATAAGGACCCCTTTGTGGTTCCCAACAAAACCAAAGGAACTGTTGTCTATGACTTTCATAAAATCTAGATAATAACCAGTACTGTTAATGTCTCTTTCATAAAGTACCTACCAAAGTATTTTAGGATATGGTAATCAGAATAATCTGTTAAAGTTTGGTAACCTATTAAACTTCCAAGAGAAGCTCAATAAGCATAGTAAATCAAATAAAGATACAACCCACCAATGTTTACAAAACCACAACTCTCCAGAAGTAAGGAGCAGAGGGAGGGGAGTTCATAGCTATGTTCTGCCTTGCATTATTCAGAAACACACTGAAGTCCATCCACAAGCTAAATCCTTCCTACTTCCCCGATGCCTATCCAGAAGTACACACTTAACTATACGTTTCATTGGTATTACTTTGACCTTTAAAATAGAAGTAAAATCGGGGCTAGAGAAAATCCATCCTGAAAGAAAAATCTGTGCCTTCACTAAATTTGAAATACAAATTATTTTCTTAGAGACAACACCGACTGAATAGCCTGAGAGATATTCCCAATTGAGGTAAATCATACTAGTTCAAATGCAGAGTAAATGAATCCTATCACATTTTTCCACATGTCACACTGGAATACTGAAATTGAGACATAGCTAATGATGCACCTCCACAAGGGCAAAAAAGATGGCACTTTCTCTCAAGCACCCTGTCCTTTCTTTTTACTACAGATGATACAGCAAATACAGTTAAGTGTAAGAAGCAGAATGTAATGTGGCAAAAGCTTTGTAATTGCAGGATCTTGTGGAAGGTGGCATTCTGTTGATTGGTTCACACTGAATTCTTCATAATTGCCACTTGATATTGACCAAAACTTTCTGTCAGACTTCTGGTCTCACATATGCTGCTGGTTGTTATTTATGAAAAAGGCACCTTGGGGCACTGAGTTTCATAAGTTGTGCCTGCAGGGCTGTGATTCATGATTTGAGTCATCCAAATATTAGTTTGTGTTAATTATAATAATTGTTTATATTCATCTGGGACAGAGACAAGGGAAAAAAAAAGCAGTAAGAAGGCTTGGTTGTTTTTCTCAGAGTGTAATCATTTTATAATAAGTGTACTCTACTGTAAAAATCAAATATCTGTATATTGTTGAGAACACGAAGGCTTTTCCATTTCTGGCTGTTTGGAAGATCAATCTGGCAGCACATTTCTTATAAATGAATCAGAAAAAAAGTAGTATCTTGTATCTTAGTCAAAAAAAAAGGAGGTCTTTGTAAGATTTAAACATATGGATCGTGTGCAAGGATGTGGGAGATGCACAGACTGAGGAAATGTCAGAAAACATGTGATCTGCTAAGCCTGGTGGCTTCCTATGAGAGGAAGTAATAAGGTAAAGGAGTATTAGGGAGGCTGAGGAAAAGACAGACTGGTGGTACCTGTGGCGGTACTCCACCCTCCCTGAGACAGGAGTAGGAATAACCAGCAGAAAAAAAAACAGGATCAAGGGGATCTTGTATATTCCCCTGCCAAGCTGAAGGCAGTAGTTTAAAGGAAAGGAGTGAATGGAGGCACGTTCACGCTTGGTGCAACAGGGGAACCCCCTCCGTGCCCACCTTGCCTTCCCAGGTTTTTCTGTACAGCACGTATGAGGCTCTGGATGTGGATGGCCAGTCCGTGGATGATGTGGATGACAGTCCATCTGCAGCAGAGGTACTGCCAGGATCAGAAAGGTCTACACCCTGTATCACGACCACCTCCACAAGGAAGGAAAGTTGTGTTATAGTTGAAGGTGACTTCTGAGTCCACTTCTGAGCAGAACAGAGGGTCCTCTTAGGACAGACCCTCCTCTTAGGGGAGTTTGCTGCCTCCCTGGAGCCCGGGTTAAGGACATCACCAGGAAACTTCCTAGCCTGGTATGGCCCTTGGACTATTACCCATTACTGTTCTTCTGTGTGGGTTGCAATGAAGCTGCAACACATAGTTGGAGGGTAATCAAAGGAGACTTCAGGGCCTTGGGACAGTTGGTAAGGGAATTTGAAGCACAGGTTATTTTCTCTCTCCTTCCAGTTTCAGGCAGTGACAATGGAAGAAACAGATGGACCCAGTCTATGAATACATGGCTCCATGGTTGGTGTTGCTGCCACAATTTTGGGATTTTTGATAATGGGATTACCTACATGGCATCAGGCATGTTCTGATCAGATACGAATTACCTTCTTGAAGTGGGAAAAGGATCTTTGTTCACAAGCTAGCAGCGCTCATTGATAGAGCTTTAAACCTGGCTTGAAAAGGGATTGGGATAATATCAGGCTTGCCTGTGACAAGCTGTGGGATGACACACCAAGGTTAGAGGGCTGGGGTGTTNCAAGGTTAGAGGGATGGGGTGTTACTGAGGGCCCTCAGCCTGTTGCTCTCAGATGTGCTGGCTACACTGCAGCACACTTGAAGTCTTATGGACATGAGACAAGGGCTCCTGAGGTAATAGGATTCAAGAGGGTAACAGTGGTAAAATACCTCAAAGGAGTTAAGTAGTGTTCCTCTAAGAATGTGATATGGCCAACAGCCCAGCTGAAGTGGCTCTACACCAATACACACAGCATGGGCAACAAACAGGAGGAAAGGGAAGCCACTGTGCTGCTAGAAAGCTACGACTTAGTTGCCATTACTGAAACACTGTGGGATGAATCCTGTGACTGGAGTGCGCCTACTAATGGCTGCAGCCTGTTCAGAAAGGACAAGTGAGGAAGGAGGGGTGGAGGGGTGGCCTTCTACATCAAGAAATCGATAGATTGTGAAGAGCTGTCTCTGAAGAATAGCCACAAGCAGGTTGAATGCTTATGGATAAGAATTAGAGACAGAGGAAACAAAGGGAACCTTGTGGTTGATCAGCTGCCTGATCAAGGGGAGTCTATTGACGAAGTGTTCTTGCTCCAGCTACAGGAGGCATCATGCTTCCAGGCTCTTGTACCACCGAAGGACTTCAACCACTCTGACATCTGCTGGAAAAGTAGCACAGCAAGCTGTAGGCAATCCAGGAGACTCCTGGAGAGCATTGAGGATAACTTCGTAAGCCAGGTAATAGATAGCCATACCAGATGGGATACAATATTAGACCTGAAGGTCATGAACGCAAGCAAGTTAATCAGAGACATCGAGACCAGAGGCAACCTGGGATGCAGTGATCGTGCACTAACTAGTGGAGCTCGCAGTTCTGAGGGATATGGGTCAGGCAATGAGTAAAGCCAGGCCCCTGAATTTTAGGAAAGCAAACCTCCAGCTCTTCAAGGATTTTATGAAGAGGACCCACTAAGAAATTGCCCTCAGGGAGAAAGGGAGCAGAACAGAGCTGGCAGATCTTTAAGGACAGTTTCCACAGAGCACGACAGCTCTCGATCTGCACATGTAAGAAATCAGGAAAGGAAGGCAAGAGATCAGCATGGCTGAGTTGAGACCTGCTGGTCAAACTAAAGGGCAAGAGAGAGATGCACAGGCAGTGGAAGCAGTGACAGGTATCCTGGGAAGAGTACAGGAACGCTGCCCGTTTGTGTAGAGATGGGGTCAGGAAGGCCAAGGCACACCTGGAGCTGAACTTGGGAAGGGACACAAAGAAAAATAAGAAGGGCTTCTACAGGCATGTCAGCCAGGAAAGGAAGGTCAAAGAAAGTGTAAACTTCCCTGATGAGCAAAACTGGCAAACTGGTAACAATGGACAAGGAGAAGGCTGAGGTACTCAACAACAGTTTTGCCTCAGTCTTCACTGGCAATCTCTCTCCCTACACCTCGTGAGTGAATGGACCACAAGATGAGGACTGGGGGAGCAGAGTCCCTCCCACTGTAAGAGAAGAGAAGGTTTGTGACCACCTGAGGAACCTGAGCATACGGAAATCTATGGGACCTGATGACATGCCACTCTCCATGATATTTCAAAAGTCATGACAGTCAGGTGAAGTCCCCTGTGACTGGAAAAAGGGAAACATTGCATCCATTTTTAAAAAGAGCAGAAAGGAGGACCCTGGGAACTGCCAACCTGTCAGCCTCACCTCTGTGCCTGGCAATATCGTGGAACAGATCCTCCTAGAAGCTATGCTAAGGGACACGGTGGGCAGGGAGGTGATTTGAGACAGCCAGCATGGCTTCACCTGCCTGACCAACCCAGTGGCTTTCTATGATGGAGTGGCTACATCAGCGGACAAGGGAAGAGCTACAGATATCTTCTACCTGGGCTTCTGTAAGGCCTTTGACATGGTCCCCCAAAACATCCTTCTCTCTAAACTGGAGAGAGATGGATTTGATGGGTGGACTGTTTGGTGGATGGGGAATTGGCTGGATTTTTGCATCCAGAGAGTAGTGGTCAATGGCTAAATATCCAGATGGAGATCAGTGAGAATGCACCTCAGCGTACTGGGACCAGGACTGTTTAATTTCTTCATCAGTGAAACAGACAGTGGGATCAAATGCAGCCCCAGCAAGTTTGCAGATGACACCAAGCTGAGTGGTGAGTTTTAAATACCTGAGGGACAGGATGCCATCCAAGCTTGAGAAGTGGGCCCATGTGAACCTCATCAGGTTCAAAAAGGCCAAGTACAAGGTCCTGCACCTGGGTGGGAGCAGCCCCCAGTATCACTACAGGCTGGGTGCTGACGGCATTGAGAGCAGCCCCACCAAGTACTTGGGGTTACTGGTGGATGAAAAGCTGGACATGAACTAACAATGTGCGCTCGCAGAACAGAAAGCCAACCGTAACCTGGGCTGTATCAAAAGCAGTGTGATGGTTGAGCAGGTTGAGTGAGATGATTCTCCCCCTCTACTCTGCTCTGGTGAGAACCCACCTGGAGTTCTGTGTCCAGCTCCGGAGTGCTCAGTCCAGGAAAGGCATGGAACTGTTGGAGCAGGTCCAGAAGAGGGCCACAAAAATGATCAGAGGGATGGAAAACCTCTCCTATGAAGAAAGGCTGAGAGAGTTGGGATTATTCAGCCTGGAGAAGAGAAGGTTTTGGGGAGATGTTATTGTGGCTTTTCAGTACTTAAAGGGGGCTTATAAGAAACATGGGGACAAACTTTTTAGCAGGGCCTGTTGCGATAGGACAAGGGGTAAAGGTTTTAAACGAAAANAGCAGGTCCAGAAGAGGGCCACAAAAATGATCAGAGGGATGGAAAACCTCTCCTATGAAGAAAGGCTGAGAGAGTTGGGATTATTCAGCCTGGAGAAGAGAAGGTTTTGGGGAGATGTTATTGTGGCTTTTCAGTACTTAAAGGGGGCTTATAAGAAACATGGGGACAAACTTTTTAGCAGGGCCTGTTGCGATAGGACAAGGGGTAAAGGTTTTAAACGAAAAGAGGCTGCTTTCAGTCTAGATATAAGGAAGACATTTTTTACAACAAAGACTGGAACAGGCTGCCCAGAGAGGTGGTAGATGCCCTGTCCCTAGAAACATTCAAGATCAGGTTGGACAGGGCTCTGAACAACCTGATCTAGTTGAAGATGTCCTTGCTGATTGCAGGGGGCAGAGGTTGGACTAGACAATTTTAAATGTCCCTTCCAACCCAAATTTTTCTATGAATTTATGATAGTTTATACAGCGTACTTCAATGCTACAACAGCATAAGGGTGAGAATTCTACCTGATTTACAAAAATTGAATAACACTTAGAAATTTCCTGCAAATATATATTTAAAGACTTTTTTTTCATATAACTATTTCTTAAAAATTAAGAGTTTTTTCTTTGTATAAATATAGGTTTATGTAAAGGTTATTACGACACATATGTGTGTGCTATATATAAGCTACAGTATTGTTACATGTATGTAAACACGTCTATGTAGGCACAAAAGCAAGTTACTAGTTTGAATCTCTCCCCCTTTCTTTTCACAAACATTTATTTTCAGTCTCCTTATTATTCATCGTTTTGTCCTCTATACGATCAAGAATGATAAAATAGAACAATTTCTCCTTATAAAATTCAATCAATAGGTACAGGTTTACCTATCCTCACCATTATCCTATAGACCGTCATTCTGTGAGAATTAGATTTTCATGCCGATAAACCTATAGCCATTCAAAACAAAAGTTTTAGTTAATGTTGGTATCTGGAATGCAAGCAACTCTGTTTGAAGTTGGGGTTGTCAAACATAGCAAACTCTCTGTCCTGCATACATTGCTACTTTGCAAGGACATTTACATTGAACCTGATATGTTGTTTTTAAACAGTCAGTGGGATTACCACATTGTCCAGGAACTTACAATCATCCATCATGAAAGGAAGCCACACATATGCAGAAATGATCTGCATAAAATTTTATGGTATATTCATCTTTATTACAGATCTTCTTGTGAAGAAGAAAACTTTACTAATATATTTCACACTTAGCAGTTTTTTGCTTTATACAGCAATGATGGTATTTTATTCTACGATTATAATAGCTATTTCAGTAGTTAGATTTTTGACCTGTATAAGGTTGCATGACCCTTCCTATCATTTGTGCAAGCTCATTTAGCATAGACATCTGAAACAGCCCTGCAGTGTAGTGTATTCACATACACTGAGTGATTTGGTTTTATAGGAAAGGGCAATGTTACCTTATTGTGGGCAATGCACATCAAATAAACAGTTTTCATTAGAAAATGAACATTCAAAAATCAGCCAGACAGAGCCTAACAGCGTGCTATAAAACTATGAAAGCTTGTAGTAGTAACTATGAAGCACATACATTCAGAGCAGAACTGGGAAGTGGCTTACTTCTGTTTTCAGACTATTGTGAAGTTGATATTTCTAATTTCACTTGAAAGGCTGGTGATTAAACAGTAAGGGGATAGTTGGTGCATAGGAACTTGATAACGTATCTGTGGTGAATCAGAATAAAAATACAACAGGGAAAGGTAATATTTAGAAAAGAAAAAAGGAAAAAAAAAAAGAGAGAATGCTAGGATTCAAGATTACTAACAAGTCCTTTGATTCCAGAAATGCTGCAAATTTTTCTCTACTTCACTTGAGAACAAAGGGACATAGTAAGCAGGAATTTGTGATACATCATAAATATCACATAAGCTGTTTGCTGAAGACAAGTATTAACTTAACTGTTCTAGACAGCACATAGCTTAACTTTTTTCTTTCAAAAAAGAATTTCAGGATTCTACTGCATTTATTTTTCTTTGCAAGGTATGTTTAATTTATTTAATCACTATAAGATGGAAGATGCTCTACAGAATGAAAAGACTATAAAATAACATTTCTAATAAAGCATATTCTATACTGTCAGCTTTTAGGACCCCTCACTAAACCACAACCCTTTGGGGGAAAATATGTTAGTTTTATCCTAACTTTAGCCTAAATGACAGAACTGGGTGACTTTTTTCAGAATAAATATTTGTCACTTTTGTATTGGCTCAAAAATTCATGCAGAATCTATCAAATTTACAGAGAGAAGCCAGATGACCAGTCAAAGTCCTTTCAGGTTCCTTGTTTTATGAATTCTAGTAATGATTTCAACTGAGAAAAAGAAAAAATTAAAACCTGCAAAAATTTCAAGCTGTTGGAAATATTTTTGATTCTTCTGTTCTCCCATTTTGAAATTGATTTCAGTTTCTTAAAAAGGAAAAGAAAAACACCTAGAGTGTGACACAGTTTTTATTGGATCAGAAATTTTTTTTTTCTTTTCCATCAAGATGAAAAAAAATTAAAAAAACACTAAGGAATGATTAACTTGTAATTTCTACTCTCTTTTAGCATTATAAATATAATTCAAAATTATTAAAAAAATTAGTCTCTGAACAACATACATTATGATATCATTCGAAGATATAACTGAGCATGTATATTGGAACCAGTTCACTGGTTCACGGTCAGTTGAAATGAAGACATAGCAGTGCTGAGTACCTCCAAGAGTTGCTTTGTTCTCCTCCACCCTCCCACCCTTCCAACCCCCTGAATTTTTATTGTCTCTTATTAATGTTGCACTGACTTTTCTTGTCATCTCTTTTTAAAAATTATTTGTATCTCATTATTTCATAAGCTGCAGAGACAATATTTATTGCATTCTGAATAGTATCTTCTGCTGGAAGTTGTTTAAAAAATTATGAGGGGAGCATTTACAAAATAGGGTTCCGTTCAGCTGGATAAAAATATTAGCATTTAATCCAAAAATATTTACCTTGTGATTTAATAAAGTTGATGCTTCGGTAATAAGATTTCTAGGAATTTTATTTTGTGGCTAATGGAACTAGAAATGACCGTCAATCACTAAATATACTTAGCTACTGTTGTCACAGTAACCATGTCTTACCATCTATTTCATAAAAAATGGTTTTGTCATTGAGAAAATCTGAAAACCAGCAAATTCCTGTATTACTATCATGCAAGAAAATGCAAAACAAGATGCATCATGAATAGAAGGAATATATTGTCATGAAAGATACTATTTTTTCTGGCATGAAAATATTTTAGTACATGTATATACCCCTCATTATGACAAAAGAAAATTTAATTGGTATCACTTTTTTTTTTCCTCCTAAGTTACTTGGACTGTATCCAGGGAATCTCTCCAAGAAAGAAATCATAAGCAAATAAACAAAAGCAATCAAAAAAACTCATGTCAGAATTTCGACACATGAACTACTTAATTCTTAATTGAAGAATTAAGAATTATTAAAAATTAAGACTTAAAAGTTAAAAATTATTAAACATATTAAAGACCTCAGCAAGGTGTATGGTTATAGGCATCCAATGGGAAAAATTCTAGGTGTCTGAGGAAAGATGACTAAATTGTTACTCAGTTTTGAATCCTTTTTCTCTGTTTATCAAGAGGATAGAAAAGGCACAGATGCACAAACACAGTTTTTATTTCAAGGACTGTTTTTTCTTTTGCTTTTTTCTTTTCAAAGCTTAGTTTATATTATTCACTTTTCATCAGGCTGTGGTAATTTCAAGTAGAAAACAGAAAGCAAACCTGTTAACATAGTATGAGTTCTATTTTCTGTTTGAATAGCAAAGATATTGTGAATAACAAAGGGTTCAAAAAGATTTCACATGCCTTGACTTTAACATGACTTTTTCCTAAATAAAGAAAAATTAAAACAAAAAATCCTAGGATTTGGCCCAATATTATTTTACATCTCTGCAGTGAACGATTATTCATAAGTAATGAGGAAGGTAAATAACAAAATATTTTAATCACACCTTACAGATGCAGAATGTTATTTTCCTTTATATTTCTAAAAAGATTGAAGCAATCATAGAATCACAGAATCATAGAATGGTAGAGTTGGAAGGGACCTTAAAGATCATCAAGTTCCAACCCCCCTGCCATGGGCAGGGACACCTCTCACTACAGCAGGTTGCTCAAAGCCCCATCCAGCCTGGCCTTAAACACTTCCAGGGATGGGGCCTCCACAACTTCCCTGGGCAACCTGTTCCAGTGCCTCACCACCCTCACAGTAAAGAACTTCTTCCTAATATCTAATCTAAATCTCCCCTCTTCCAATTTAAAACCATTACCCCTTGTCCTAGCACTAGACTTCCTGACAAAGAGTCCCTCTCCAGCTCTCCTGTAGGCTCCCTTCAGATACTGAAAGGCTGCTATCAGGTCTCCCCGGAGCCTTCTCTTCTCCAGGCTGAACAGCCCCAGCTCTCTCAGCCTGTCCTCATAGGAGAGGTGCTCCATCCCTCTAATCATCTTAGTGGCCCTTCGCTGGACCTGTTCCAACAGTTCGATGTCCTTTCTATGTTGAGGACTCCAGAGCTGGACACAGTACTCCAGGTGGGGTCTCACAATCTTTGCTTTGTCCTGAATCTGGAATTCTAGGGTGTGAGAATGTATTCATTCTATATAGGATGGTAATATCTTCAAGTCTATTTTTGGAAAAATTATTCCAGCTCTTTTTCAGATGCCAGCACTCCTTTGATTTTGATTCTACCTTCAATGCAGTTGTCTTTCACCAAGCAGACCTCTAATTAACACACCTCTAATTTACTGCACAGTTCTCCACACTTGTGTTTCTGAGAACATTCTCATCTCTGAATGTACTCTCTCTCTGTCTTTAGACTCCTTGTGAATATGCAGAAAGGGAAGATTTTGCCTCAATATGTTAGAAGATTGGGAAAGATGAAAAGATTAATTACTGACAGCACTGATAGGAACAAATAAGAATTTCTTTGTATCTTGTAGTCAAATTATAGTTTTCAGTATCAGGCTTCAACAGAGACAGCACAAGAGCTCACAGGACAAAATTAGACCTGATTTGGAGAAACTTAGATTCGGACCTTAAAGTCTCCTAGACTTTTTATAAAAAAGGTTTTTGTATAAGCAAATTTTGCAGTGACAGGTTACTCTGTGAAGTTGTCTGTTTGTCAATCATTCCAGACAAAGATTTAGGGGGTTATTTTGGGGAGTGAAATGCAAAGGCTGAGACAGAAAGGCCAGGCAAAAATAAAATCTCTGTAATTGTGATGTGTCAAGGTCCAGATGCCTTGCTACCTTCCCCTCTGTTTCTCTATTTTGCTTCTGCACTGTTAATTTTTTCTTGAATATGGAGCTTTACGTCAATTGTTATGGAATCTCCTCTTATTACCTGTACCCCAGCTGCTGTAATCATTTCAAGTCATGTTGCAAATTGTTTGATCCTCTATTTTATTTCTTTCTATCTCTCAAGCAAAAATCCCAATGTATTTTCAGCAACATAAAAACCAACAAAGAAAGTCATGAAGCATTAAAAGAGAGGGCATGTAGGAGTTATTATTGTTTATTTCAGTTTATCTTTTAGTTTGATTAGTAAATATAGACTCTGTAATTATCTCTGGAATCTGGGATAGGCTTGGGAATCCAGCAGGAAGTCCAGTTGTTTAGAAAAAAAAAGATAGGAAAACTCTATTTTAAAACATACCTTCAGAGTGTTAAGAGATTCTGTTATACATAAAGATAGTAAAGACTAAAAGAAGTGGAGAAAAAAGGAGAAAGGCAAGCAAGAACCAACAAGACAGAGCAAGTAAAGCCTTAGGTGATATAATTTTCTTATTGTTTACTTCTATCAGCTAACACAACCTACTTACATTAGAATGGCAACACGGCTGCAAAGAGGTGGGATGCAAATGCACTTTTTAATAACACGTGTTATTAGAAAAAACAAGCTATATTCTTTGTGCTGACCTGGCCCAAGGTGTGGCATATGAACAAAGTTTCTATTGTACAGCTTGTGGGAAATATGAAAATCCTTTTCAGGCCTTACATTATTGTCACTGATATTCTTTTCTTATTGGTAGCACTTAAGCACTATGCTTGGGTTTGTTTTTTTTTTTTATTCTCTCTATGGCTCAGTCATAGTCTATCCAAACTATATAAAAGCCACAGAGGGAATTGCCATAGTGGGAAGTAATAACAATTTATTGCCAATTATGTAGTAGACAGTGCTGAGGTGAGACGGAAAATGCATCAGGCAGTGTGGCTGTTTGCTGGACTCCTCCTTTTCTAGTGGATGGTGCTCTCAATTTCTTTTATATTGCCCATGAAGAGAATGGAAGCAGTGAATCTGTAGACAAGAAAAGATATTTTACGTTGCTGACAGCTGTCTACCTCCTTGTGATATCATTTTCCCAGTCAGCTTTTCTTAAGTGTGTGTCTCTGCTATGTATCAGGGACAGAAAGGAAAGCTTTTAACCAGATCACCAATAAATTTTAGCAGTTTTTCTTTGTGCGTATCAAATGATGAAAATTTGATTTTCAGTACTCCTGAGCTGTTTATTTTACTAATTGAAGAGCCACTGAATAGATGAAGAGCCACCGAATAGAGGGAGTTGTAATACTTGCTAGCTTCTTAGGAACGCAGCAGTTTAGAGGGAAGCCGATGTCACTCCAAACACATTTGCAGGAAGTTTGCTTTCCCTGGGTCTCCTCAGACTGCTAGCTATACACAGCAGCACACCTAAGACTTGTGAGATCAGTCTGGCCTCCCCAGCCATTTCAGTGGGACTTTTCCACCAGGTGCATTTCAAGTGCTATGGCAGTGTGGAGGAAGTGAAGACCCATCCGGATCTGCAGGGTGGAGCATGACCAAACATATGTACATATCATTATGCATATTTTGATGCTATGATTTCTCCTAAGCCAGTGGTATGTTGCCATTTTATTCAAGCCTTTGTTCCCATCTGACTTCATAGGTGGCAACAAGGGCTGTGCTGAAGTTAAAGGTCACTACAAAAAGCCCTGGCTTAAAGCTCTGCAAAATCCTTTGAACTCGGGGAAATTACAGGCTTCCAGTGAACTCATTTTCCCC
Organism: Chionis minor; assembly: GCA_013398295.1. NCBI lineage: Eukaryota > Metazoa > Chordata > Aves > Charadriiformes > Chionidae > Chionis > Chionis minor. The sequence continues at coordinate 707,999 of VZSF01010512.1, read as the reverse complement.
CTTCTCAGGGGGAGTCCATGTAGCTTGTTAAATAATATAGATTTAAGAGGGAGAAAAAAGATCTGACCAGAAAGCTTAATAGAGAAGAACATATAATTTCCACAAGAGAAGTAAATCAATTTATAGTCTCCATCTCCAGGAAGCCACTGCAACCCAGAAGGTTACTTCCCTCCTCTTGCAAAAGCCTTCCTTCACTCTTGTTCTTAAGTCTTGCTGGTACTAAGGTCTGAATTAAGTTGATGTGACATTGTGCTGTGACTTGTTTTTGTTAGCTGCTCCTCACTCCATTGGCCTGTCCCTTTAGCTGTACCTGCCACCAAAGTCAGTGTAAATAACTCCCACATATCTGCCCACAGGTTTTATTATTTCAGCTCTTGAAAAAGAGTGTATCACATGGTGAACTGAACAGCTGCTCGGCTCACAAGACACTAAACTGCTTCATATGTCCCTGCTTATGGTAGACTCTTGCACTAGGTTTCTCAACTTTTTCTTATTTTGTGCTTGAACATTTTAACATAATACTAAAAGCCATTGGTTTGGAATAAGAAAACCACTCACCACAGGAACATTTAGGCAAAGTCAGCCTATATTTCTACACACGTTCAAAATGAAAAAGTTATCTACACTAGAAAGTATAATTTCCTATTCGAAACCAATGTCTCTTAAATATGCCCAACACATGCAAGTACATACATCCAAGACTGCCCTTCTGTGCTACCAAATATCAATGTATTTCCCCTCAAAACTGGTATTTTTGGAGAGTTTTTACTTTTGCCATAGGTGTCAGGTGCCATGGTTGTATGATAGTTCTTCTTTGGAACATTAAGCCTAAATAACTTCATGCCACTATGTGCAAGTACGACTGATCTGTTATCATCAAACTACAAACAGATCATAAAGGTTGTGCTATTCTTGTTTCACTGTGGTTTTGAAAGATTAAGTGACTTGCCAAAAGACCACAGAGAAACTCTGAGGGAGACCAGTGTGCTGCTGAATTCCAGTTTGTAACACAGTGGAAAATCGCTACAACCACTCAGACATTCTTTTCAAACCCCCCAAGGTAAGGAATGGCAATTCCTCACCGCTTTTAGAGGAAGTAAAAAATTTATATAAAAATAGATGGAGATAGAAGTATTTTATAATTTATTTTAGTTAAAAAAAGGTATCTTTTTTTGAATCTCCTCATATTTGGCATACTGGAGTGGAAAGTTCCTGTTAACTCTCTCTCTTCTGTCTGACACTTAGCACAGTGGGCCATCAATTCATCCCATTCATCTGTGTCTCTAATCTGGTTGATCTTGTTTATTTTCTTTGTTTTTATTCCAACATACTAAAGGTATGGTCAAGGCCAAGGTCTTATTTCACAAAGGTAATAAAAGAATAAGTCTTTAATAATTATAATTTTGGTTATTATTCTCATTTAGCATATTTGAACAAATGATCCTAAAACTCTGTGACTTATTATTGATCATTGTGGTGTCATTTGCATCTAGCTACTCTTACACTACATCCACTTCAGATTCATTTTTCCAAATATCTTTTAAATATAAAAATCTATTTAAAAACATGTTTTAACAAGAACTTATTCAAAATGCCAGTGGTTGCTTTTTTACCATTACAAAATTCCATTGGCAGGGGAATTCCTGGGATTTGAAGATATACATATGAGTGCAGAATTCTTTAGTTTTTCATCCCATTGGTTATTTTATGCCAGTGACATCTGGTCATCATTTATCTGAGAGAATCAGGACCCGTCTGAAGTCTGCATGGATTCCTGAAGAGCTGATATAACACGTGGGACATACAAGCCTGTAGCTGGAGAACAATTTAGAGTTGTCTACAGGGGCATGTTAGAGTCTGAAGCAGACAGAAGGCCATCTGCACACCACTAAGTGCTGCATTTTCGAATCCTGAGCTGTTACAGCACTTACTTGCTCTCCTAAATTTGAGAAGGATGATGGTGAAGTAAAAGCCTTGGTTTAAATCCTATTTCCTTTTATGAAAATGATCTTTTTTATGATCCTCTATGGAATCAATGTCATGCATGCCTATGTTCCAGCAACTGACCACATCACCATTTAATCTCAAAGTACATTCACATCATATTCTCATTTACTGCATAATAACAGAGCTATATCAAATGAGTCCCTGTGCCTTTCTGTATTTGCTGTCAGACATTATCATTTTAGTCAGCCAACATGTAGCGCAGAAACATTTGAAAACCATAATCACTTTTATTTCTGTTTCCTAATAACTGATGTAATTAGTTACAATTATAATGCAGCCAACTTTTTTTCACAATTTTCCACTAAAACCAAAAGCAGATTTTATTACCTCTGACAGTTTTTTTTATTTGCAAATGATATATTATCTACCTGATGTGCATAAACAGATACTGTGTCAACACACTGCATGGCAAAAAAGTCACTGAGTACCTCAACCTTCTCCATATTCCAGGTAACTCATTCTCCAAATGATAGAGGAGCTGATGAGGCCAGATACTATGCTGGACCTTGTTCTCACCAACAAGGAGAGGCTCAAGAGCAGTCTTAGCTGCGGTGACCATGGTGCAGTTTAAGATCCTTAGGGCAGCAAGGAGAGTGCAGAGCAAGCTCAATACCCTGGACTTCAGTAGAGCAGACTTTGGCCTCTACAGGGATCTGTTTGTCAGAGTGCCATGGGTTAAAGCCCTGGAAGGAAGAGGGACCCAAGAAAGCTGGTTAATATTTAAGGATCACTTTCTCCAAGCTTAATGTACTCAATGACTTTTTTGCCTTGGTCTTCACCAGCAAGGGCTCTAGCCACATCACCCGACTGGGAGAAGGCAAAAGCAGGGACTAGGAGAATGACGAACCACATGCTCTAAGAGAAGACCAGGTTTGAGACCATCTGAGGAACCTTGAAGGTGAACAAATCCATGGGACCTGGTGAGATACATCCATGGGTCCTGAGGGAACTGATGGATGAAGTTGCCAACCCACTATCCATCATATTTGAAAAGTCATGGCAGTCCAAGTTCCCACTGACTGAAAAAGGGGAAACAAACCTTTTTTAAAAAGAAAAAACAAGGAAGATCCAGAGAACTGCAGGCCGGTCAGTCTCACGTCTGTGCCTGTCAAGATTGTGGAGGAGATTCTCCTGGAAACTATACTAAGGTACATGGAAAATAAGGAAGTGATAGGGGACAATCAGTGTGCCTTCACTAAAGACAAATCATGTCTGATAAATTTGGTGGCCTTCTACAACGGGGTTACAGCGCTGGTCAATAAGGGAAGAGCAACTGACATCATCTACCTGGACTTGTGCAAAGCATTTGACACTGTTCCACATGACACCCTTGTCTCTAAATTGAAGAGCCATGTATTCGACAGATGCACTACTCAGTGGATAAGGAACTGGCTGGATGGTAGCACTCAAAGAGCTGTGGTCAACAGCTTGATGTCCAAGTGGAGACCAGTGAGCAGTGTCATTCCTCAGTGCTGTTTAACATCTTTGTTGGTGACGTGGACAGTGGGATTGAGTGCACCCTCAACATGTTTGCCGATGACAACAAGCTATGTGGTGAGACTGACACTCTATGGGGAAGGGATGCTATCCAGAGGGACCTGGACAGGCTTGAAAAGTTCACCAAGGCCAAGTACAAGATCCAGCACCTGCATTGTGGGAATCTCAAGCAGAAATACAGGCTGGGCGGAGAATGGATCGAGAGCGGCCCTGCTGAGAGATACTTGGGTGTACTGGTGGATGAAAAGTTGGACTTGAACCAACAACGTGCGCTCACAGCCCAGAAAGACAACCATATCCTGGGCTGCATCAAAAGAAGCATGGCCAGCAGGTCAAGGGAGGTGATTCTGCCCCTCTACTCTGCTCTTATGAGACCCCACCTGGAGTACTACGTCCAGCTCTGGGGTCCCCAACATAAGAGGGACACGGATCTGTTGGAATGGGTCCAGAGAAGGGCCACAAAAATGATCAGAGGGTTGGAACGCATCTCCTGTGAAGGCAGGCCAAGAGAGTTGGGGTTGTTCAGCCTGGAGAATAGAAGGCTTTGGGATGACCTTAGAGAAGCTTTCCAGTACTTAAAAGGGGCCTACAGGAAAGATGGGACGGGACTCTTTGTCAGGGAGTATAGCAATAGGATGAGGGACAACAGTTTTAGATTTAGGTTAGATATTAGGAAGAAGCTGTGTACTGTGAGGATAGTGAGACACTGGAACAGGCAGCCCAGAGAAATNCTGTTGGAATGGGTCCAGAGAAGGGCCACAAAAATGATCAGAGGGTTGGAACGCATCTCCTGTGAAGGCAGGCCAAGAGAGTTGGGGTTGTTCAGCCTGGAGAATAGAAGGCTTTGGGATGACCTTAGAGAAGCTTTCCAGTACTTAAAAGGGGCCTACAGGAAAGATGGGACGGGACTCTTTGTCAGGGAGTATAGCAATAGGATGCGGGACAACAGTTTTAGATTTAGGTTAGATATTAGGAAGAAGCTGTGTACTGTGAGGATAGTGAGACACTGGAACAGGCAGCCCAGAGAAATTGTGAAGGCCCCATCCTTGGAAGTGTTCAAGACCAGGCTGGATGGGGCTTTGAGCAACCTGGATTAGTGGAAGGTGTCCCTGCCCATGACAGGGGGGTTGCAACTAGATGATCTCTAAGGTTCCTTCCAAGCCAAAACATTTTATGATTCTACCATGAGATCAAGCTCATTACAGAAATAATTTGAGAGTTGTGGAGGGCCAAATGGTCACTTCAAAAACTGTTCATAAGTACTAAGCTTTCCATGCGTTCTGTCAAATATATTTGGATACATTTGCTTCTGTGCATAACGTTAACAATATTTTGGCAAGAAATTATCTCCAAAGTCCATTTGGTGTAGGTTTTCTATGGACTTCTTTGGATCTAATATTTCATACGTTGGTTCTTAGCTACAGTTCATGCTTACAATGAAATATATATAGTTCAGTTGGAGTTTTTGTTAATACTCTAGTCTCTCGCATCTTTCCACATGGCCAGAAATATAGCACATCTTAAAAACAAAATAGTTGAAGGAATGAATATAATAAAACTAATATGAGTAACTGAATAGGATATCTGCATAAATACAGTACCCCAAATGGAAAAACTAAAGGTAGCAGAACAGGTAATATAACATATTACCTTATATAATATATTACTTTAAATATCAACCCTTAGGAGAAATAGATTATTCTGCTTTGCTTTTAAGCTACCCTAGGTAGCTTCTTTTCACTTCACGACTGGCTTGCTTCAGTACCATAGGATATTTATTGTTCTACCTGCAATATATACTAAAACTTTATTTCCTAACACTTCTTAGGCATTTCCTAACATTTAAAATTGTTGTTTTATCTTTCATCTAATTTACAGTGATTAGGATATGCTAACAAATGTATCAGAGTTTACTTAAGGAGATGAATGGCCAACTTATCTCTACAAATACTTGAGAAAGATACTTTTAAAAATTGATCTATGTAATGGGTGTGTTGTTACAAACTTGCCTTCCCCCTGAAAGAGGTTTTTTCCCCTGTTTTTCTTCCAGCTTTTCTCACAAGCAGAGCAAAGTAGTCACGAAGAAATGATGATGAAATGCTTGATAGTGGAAATTTCTAATTTGAGGACATTCAGAAAAGTAAATTAATATAGACTCTAATTACCAGATAACTTAAGTGGGGATGTCAAACTGATTTTGACATTAGAACCGTACTATTTGATTTCATAACATCCGGTGATAGTAGCCAGCCTTGTGGTATTTAAAATATAAGTGAAGGTTTTAAAACTCAGAAGGAAATTTGATTGCTGATGACAGCTAATGAATAACAGCACATACTTTTTGCTCAAAGCGTAGAAAAAAAGTGCTATTCAAGCTTTCCTCATGCATTGTTATTAACTATTGCATTATTTGATTTGATTGAAATAATCTAACTGCTCCAGGTTAGTATTGTAGATGGTTGCTGCACTACCCAGCAATGTCTCTGCATTACTAGGCTTTTTCTTGTAGTCTTGGGCTACAGGAATAGTGATATAGTCATTTTAGACTATCCTGTATAATTTTTATTTTTCATCTGGAAAAACAAAGTGAAACATAAAGCAGCAGCAGTATATTTTATAACATAAAACAGCCTGACTGCCCATTGTGCTCCTTCTTTGAGTCCTTATCTGTTCCTCAAGGTGACTAGGTCATGCAGTAAAATTTTGTGGTTTGATACATAGAGGGTAATCCAACAAACTAAAGCACAAAAGACTTCATTATTAGTGCTATTGTGTTTATCAGCACAATAATTAGATAAGTTCAGGACATGTTCATTAACTCAGTATGATACCATTACAAATCATACCAACATCTTCATTACAAAAAGACCTAATTATTCAGTAAACTGAGGCACACAGAGATCATGTGCTATTTTGTAATAAACATGAGAACACAATTACCACTTTGATCACTAAACTACGCTAAATCTTCAGTCTAAAGAGCCAGTTGGGCAAAACTGTGTTCCCAGTTATGCTGGACTACAATAAGAGTAAAATTTTCCCAGTATTCACTAACAAAGTGAAAAGGAACTACACCAGTTTGAAGAAGAGAATTTGTTTCATCAAAAATAATAAAGATGCTATAGATGGAATCTTTTTGGACACTTAATTGTGTGGTAATGAGATTCCTAACACAGCAACAGTAAGTTTGGCTGCCAGTGCAGTATTACTTTGAATTATCACGTTGATTAGCTAGCTTACAGTAAGAGGCAAGCATATTTATTTGCATACAGAAGATCTTGTGATGGTGTTACAAAACACTGCCTGGGCTGTGTGGAATTTCCCTCAGATTTTGAAAGAAAGCAGTCATTTGCTGAGTAAAAGTCCAGATTCCAGCACTTCAGAGGGCTGATTTTGGTAACATGCCAGATTGGTACTGAACTTTCAGCAGCAAGTAGGGAGGTGAGTTTGATGGTGAGTATTTGACAACAAAATATAAAGTCTGCTATTTAATTGGACAGATTTCTTCCTTTCAGTGGCCACCTGGTCATTGGTATTAAACCAATTTAGGGCTCTTGCTTAGCTGCCTGCTGATTAATATTTTGGATGATTAAGTAATCAACATTCCAAATGATCAATTAATCAAAAAGGGACAAATAATAAATGGCCTACTTAACCCACATTTTATCACAGCTTGGAGACCAAGCCTGTCCTCAGAGTTCCCATAACAGAAATGAAGAGACTATTAGCTATAAATCAATGCCAGCCATTTAACACTTCACCTTTAAGAGAGAGACAGTGAGCTTTCCTTAATGCAAATAAAGATGTATTCTTGAGACTTCAGAAGATAAGCTACTTTATTAATAAATATATTTTCAAATTAGTGTATTTTCAAATATCAGATGACTTTCAGTCAACAAAATCAGGCTGTTAACTGTCCTGATGTTTGTGCAAGCTCCCAGAAAAAAGAATGAAAACATAATATATGATAGCTATTATATACACACACCGGCATGTGTATAGATTCAGGGAGAGAGATAATGAGCTATAAATAGGTAACATATGGGAAAGTATATATTCAGTATACAATAAATACAGTCTCATATATATAAGCTCTAAATCAAAACTGAATCAAAAACAATTGTAGTGAGCTGCAGCAGCTTCAGGACAGCTTTTGGATGTATAAGGGATTCGGGGCAAATAAATGGGTAAATAGTGTTATCTTTAATTTGGGCTCAAGTATACTTGTGCTGCTAGAGTCATTGGTATAACCACGTCAGACCTTTGGTGCTCTAACAATGAGTGTATGCGTAAATATGTACATGCGCCTTTTGGGAATGTCAGGTGGCCAGTGGTAAGCATACAGGATGCCCATTTTTTTATGGCAACAAAAGTAGATGGAACTTTTAGGCAGACTATGTTCAGGTGTCAATTATACTCATGGTAAGTGAGCCATAGGATCTGAAACTCTAAGATATGACAATGATTTTACTCACCTTACCTATTGGGAGGAGACATTAAATTCAAACAGTATAACTGTTCTGTTTATTTGATCTTTGAAATTAATACTTTAAAAAAGTCTGAGACAGATTCTACTAGTGATTCAACTTTACTGAAGTTCTCTAATATTACCCATCTGTAATTCAGATCAGAATGTGACTAACCATGTATATAGTCTCTAAATTGTTATATAAACACTTCTACTTGCACCTCTTAAGAATGAGTTCAGTCTTTTTTCTGTTTTAAATGTAGAAAAGAAGCACAGTATGAAAGCAAAGAAATGTTGGAAATACCTTCTTACTATAGAATTTTTTTATCACATTAATATGATAATGTTCTATTTCCAATGATTAATTTTATACAATAATTCAGATGGCCGAGCACAGGGTTTTCAAATCTGAAAGAGCAGTTATGATAATGTCTTTTTGCAAGATCTAAATTAAAGGAAAATATCAAGTGAACGTGGATGCACGTATGTTTGAATGGGATCTTACTAGGCTAGTTCTTTTCAGTAGCAGCGCTTTGCCACAGAGCAAAATAAATATTTTTTTTGTTTTTAATAGAGGACTGTCAGCCCCACTCAAAGATATTTTTCACTGATTTGTATCTGTAACGATTCACGTCCCTTTGTTGATTACCTGAGTATAGAGGCCCTGTAATTCGTATCAAACTGAAAATAGCATCTGATGCTTTCTATATGGAGCACACTTTGTGTTTGTGAAAGAACTGTACACAAATTTCACTGGCTGCTGTCAGCATTTAATGATCTCTAAGTTGTTTTTAAGGAACAAGTTGCAAGCCTTATCAGAGCTTACCCTACAGTACTGTAAACCTGAGAGTTGGAATACCATCGTTCTCAGCTTTCTGATCTCTTCCTAAGTTCATCTCACATTGTCCCTTTGGCTTTAAGACAGAAGGTTGTTGTCTCACCTGTTACTTGGAAACATCTTTACGACTTTAAATATCTTTATTTTAACCAATGTGGGCACTCATGAACAGTTTGACATTAAACAGGAACAATGCATTCATTCAGTAATACAAGAGATAATTTAGACAACTTCTCTCTCTTGTCTTTTCTCCTTAATGTCAGTTTCTTGAAGAATATATGATGAAATTGTCTACTTCAGAGATGAAAGTTATGAAAGCAGGGAATAGAGCCTCTGTAGAAATAAGGGTAAGGCCTTGTAACCCTTGTAACTCTTATCTGACTGGAGACAGGAATGTCCACAAAAAGAGCCAGACTCTTGAAAAGCATTTGCAAGACCCATTTCTTCCATTTAAAATTTGTCACGCATACATTTTCCAGTATAAAATAAAATTAAATAACTCAAAATAACAGACAAAAATAAGGAAATACACTAAGAAATAGAAAACTAAACAATTAAATTTGTCCTATTAAGTCCCAGGACCTTGGTCTGGAACAATGTATATTTATTATTAGCTTCTGTGAGGTGTTCTTGTGCCACAGCAATATGACTCATTTACATCTGAATATATAGCTAAATAGGAAAAAAACACTTCATGGGTAAATTCACAGGAAGCAATATTCAGTGTTGAATCCTCCCGCTTCAATAAAAATCAGTTGCAGTCATACGGAAGCGCCTGGCAAGGTGAAGTGAGATGATACAGTGTGTGCATACGGAGTGACTAGACCTTAATGAATGCTGTCCATGACAAAAACCTGGAATTATAGGTACTTACAGGTGGCAAGACAACAAGGGGACAAATAGTACCTACAATAAATACTAATAAAAGGAAAATACTTTGAGCTAAATATGAATTTGATGCAATAATGGATAAAAAATATAGAAGATACCAATCAAGTAACATTTATTCCAGATTACACCAGCTATGATTTTGTCCCAAAAGAACAAACCATCAGCTTGAACAACTTGGTTGTATTAGCATACAGTTTGCTCCCCTCTCATTTGTTAAGAGTACCTTGAATCATAGGGAATTGTTGTGAATCAGAGATGCATTTTATCAGCTGTTTCTTTAGTGGATCATTAAGAATTCCTTTTTACCTTTTCACTTTTCTTAGAACAGCTTTTTTTCATAGTATTTCCTAGCTGATATTCACCTTTCCTATTGTCTTTTGTTTAGTATTGAGGTCAAATCCCAGTTCTAGTTAGCTATACTGGTACATTCAATTAATTATATTTTCAAATAGGATCTCTGTGCTCTTTTTCCCAGGTATTTTTTCCCATATGTGGGAAGAAGTCAATGTGGATTTCTGCAGATCTATTTCATTCTATCACTAAAATTTTATTTTTATTTTTTTGTCCCATTGCTTTAAAAACAAAACAAAACAAAACAGGTAATATTTCAGCTACTGATGTGCTATGACATCTGTCTTCCATGCTGCTCAATATTGTATCACATACTTCCCCATGTCTTGCTCTTCATATATACACAGAAATCTGCTTGTTTCCTAGATTGTAAAGTGAATGGCGCAGAGATATATTCTTGTTCAGTATATTGTAAAGCACCTGTCAGAGTGGAGGTGCTATTAGGTACTTGTGGTAGAAAACCAGTTTCTACTGTTGGAAAGTATCAGTACTGGTCTGCATATGCTATCTGCCATTGATTATCTGAATAATTAGCCACTGAATTATAAGGATAAAAGAAATGGAACTATGCATATGTCTTAAGCTTTTTCAACTATTCAAAATCATGACTATAGAGACTATTTTAATCATTTTTTGACAACTTTGGCATTATTAACACTCTGAGATCTGTTTCTACAAGTAAACTTTCCATATTGTGCCATTCATATGCCTGTCATGATCAAAACCTTAACTTCAGTGTAGACTTTAGGACAGAATAGCTACACCAATATAACTCTGAGTAGTTGTAGCCAGTAGAGGGCTAAGGAATATGCAGGATTTAATGTGGTGGAAGCATGGCCATCCACTTCCCATACTTTCCTCAGAAAGCATCTCAAATCCACTTCACTCTCTTTCCTTCCCCTGCTACTGCAGTATTTGCAAATCAAGTTCTTTATTGCCCTGTATATCAGCATCTAGTTAAAATTTCTTTGGTTTTTTTTTGATTTCATTTGAACATTTCTTTTCTTTCTTTTTTCTTTATTGTCCTCCAACAACAAGGCCATCTGTTCTGTTGGCAGATGCATGCAAATTCTGTAATTGTTGTCATTCTTAGCATAGTGCAAACCATACACAATTCAAGGGACAAGGCATGCTATATTTGTGAGTTGGCCAAATGTGTATTGTTGTCAAAATTGCTTAACAAAACATTAACGGGAACAATATTTGATTTTCTGACTATTTAGGATGTGCATCTGTGTTACTAGGATTAGAAGACAGGATTTTTTTGAAACTGCTAAATACCGTGTGCCTCTCTTACATATTTGTCTACTGTTTATGATGTGAGCTGAGTTACTTTTGTCTTTTGCAATCTTAGGGTGATATTTTAGATTATTCTGCAGGAGGAGGACATTGACACCAGTTAAAAGTGACAGACTGTTTGCTTCTACGACTGACTTCCTCAATATATGCACAAGCAAAGGCAATGCAAATTTCCTCCTGTTATTGATACATGTGTCTCAGCTTGAGTCGGGAAGGACAAAAAGGAAGCCAAGATCTTGAACGTAGAAAAAATTTAGCACACAAGTTACCCTGAAAAAAGAAGCGCTGCAAATTATACAGTGAAGAGACCGAATCCTTTCTCTTCATACTTATACTTTCATAGAAAGCTAAAACCTGGAGGCAGTAGTAAAGCAGGGGTTCACACAGAGTATAGTTCTGACAACAGAAGATCATTAGACTGAGGATTCCCTTCTTAATAGGATCAAGCTTGGATACAGAGACATCTCCCACCTTTTCTGTACCTTTTCCTTCATATTTTAAAAACGAGGGAAGTTCTATTAAGCTGCAGATACACCTGCAATGGAGATTTTAGATCACCTTTCTTGGGAAACTCACCCATATTCTTGGTACTTCTAAGAGCTACTCACAACAATTCATTATGATTTCTATCTGAGAAAACTAAAATGAGCATATCTGCCCTTCTGAAATACAGACAAAATTGGCATAATGTGCATTATATTTGGCAATTTTCAGTTTCAGGTGGAGCTTTATAAGCTATAAGCAGCAGTTTGCTGTCCATTTTTCCTACCACTCCTTTCCACTATATATCTTGATTTTTAGTTTCATAACATTTAAATGAGATAAATTACAATGTGGAAACTTGAAACAAATATGTGAACAAGACGTAACATTCTGGTGACTTAAATTAGCATACATAATCTCTTAGGAAGTACTTTGTAGCTTACATATTGGATGGGGTGATGAGTTTGCTACTAAAATGAGAGCACTTTGCAAAAGCCTGATCCAAAACCCACTATTATTAGTGGAAGAACTCACAGTGATTTCAGCAGACTTTGGTTCATTCCCCCATGAATATCTCATATTTCGTATGAAAGCCTTGGAGATCCAGAATCTGATCCATGTCAATTATCATTATTTCCAGATGCTGATTTAAGGGTATGACCGGTAAATACCTTTTTGAATCCCCACCCTGGCATCAAAACCACCACCCATCTCATCAAATGTGCAGATTTTCAGGAATACTGGTTTGTAGTTTTATAGAAGGCATTTTGTTGCTTTCAGTTTTCATTTTTTTGGCTTGGGTTTATTTTTTTTCCCCACAGTTTGAGCACTTAAAGCATGAACGTTACAAACAGATAGTAAACTTTGCTCAACTCTGGCAGTTTTATCCATCTGCAAACTGAACGAAGTAGTAAGTGCTCACCTCACAGCCAGGACTGAAGGGAAAAAATTCTTCTAAAAAGACTGGCTAACACATGCTATCCAGGTGCAAGCAATTATTAAGTTTTTATGAATTGCTGATACCTTTTTAATTCTTCAGTATTTTAAACCCTATCCAGTGTTAATCCACAGGATGATGAATTCACACACATTAAATAGGAAAGGAGACAGTAAAGGACACAGAGGTAACTGTCCAGAAGCTGCACTCTTTTCTTTCAAGTTTGTTTTCTGTTCACACTTCCAAGTAATGGTAAGACAACATAACACTTTGCAATAGTTATAGGACAGCAAGACCATGGCAACTATTCAAAGACAGCTCAGTCGTAATTCTTCCTTCTCTCTTTTTTCTAACAGTAACAGAGTTTGAAAATGTATAAACACCTTTGAGCAAGGATACTTAAGTCATCAAACAAGAATAGGCGTCTTTGGTGGTGGAATATAATAGAAGAGGAAAAGACAGACAGTAAATTACTGTCTTTAGGAATCTCTTCAGCAAGGCTTTCAGAGACAGCATTGTAAATGAACTCAGCTCTTGCTGTGAACATCAGACTCTCCGAAAGCCCTGTAGACAAACGCTAACATCCACCTGGTGTCACCCTGCTGGTTAAACAAACGGGGGGGGGGGGGGGGGGGGAGCACAAAATCTGTTCGTGCTTGTTTAACTTCCATTTCTTTCTCTGATTGACAATGAAGCCTCTGTACAACCTATTGGGTTTTTCACAGATTACAGACATTGTCCCCGAATCAAGGTCAGTGTGTGCAATTTACCCAAGTACCTCATCTGTGGAGAAGAACAGTTATTAAAAGCTTCTGGGGTTGGAAGAAATCATTTCTCCTACTAAAAGTTTTGTTTGTTCCAAAGCTTGTTATGAAATGTGTTCATGGGTTTTACTTCAGCACCCCCAGCTCACTCCCTGAAGCTGCTGGGAGTTGTTTCTTCTGTGTATACATCTCCAAATAAGTGACAGACAGCTTATAATATCTCTTCCACCACAAAGGCACGGTTGAAGACAAAAATAAGCTTATTATGCCAGGAGAGATCAATTTCTCTGTTCTTGTCATTGCCTGATGATATACAGTCCACATTAGACTCAGACTGGCCAGAGAAAAAAAGGTTGCTGATATGAATAAATTGCAGATTGGTCACCTGGGAACTGGTGATAAGCAGACCTGCAACATTTCACAGAGATCAGTGGTGATCCTGACTGATGCTGAGTAAATCTAACTGACAACAAAGTTTCTAGGAACTTGAGGGCCCTCAGTAGCTTTTGGCTGGGTTTTTTTTCTGCCTTTCAGGTAGCTATAAATTAAAAGCAGAAATGCAGCCAAGTAGGTAAACACATATCTTAAGTTTCTAAAAAATAATTTTCTTAAGTCCTTCTTAGATTTCCAGATTGAGAAATTTTTGAAAAATAAGCCTCCCTATTAGATTTCTGACAATGACAGTAATCAGGAAAAAAAAGAAAAGAGTATTTTCCCTACGAGAGATTGTAAATTTTTTTTTTCCATAATATTATGTACCAAAATATCTTAAAATTGTAATTATGAGATGATGAGCTGGATTCCCATTATTCTTTGAAGCCAACAAACAAGCATAAAAACAATTTACACTGTTCTAGAACCTTTGTTTGAAAAAGTATCAGACCTATACACCAATCTTTTTGTCTTTTACAATGTTATGAAACAGTATTCTAACTCACTAACAGAAACAAAGGAAATTACTTAATACAGTGTATTAGAAGGTAAGGAAACCAAGACAATAATATCAGTAAACTGTAAAATTTTAAACATTATGGATCATAAATAGCAATTTATCTGTGTATTTTGTAAAACACAATTTAATTTTCATTACTAATATCCACAGTGCAAAGACTGGTAAAGCTTGGTTTTTTAAAAAAAAAAAATCTTAGTTGAATATTTCACAACCATTCCTATCAAATATTTCTTTGGAAAGAGGTGATTCATTTTTATGTGGGCAAATTGCAAAATGCTTGGATTAGTAAAATATAAAATTAGTATTATTCTCACGTATATGCTTTTTAGAATGTTCAGCTTTTTTCCTTAAAATGAGCTAATGATTCATATATACTGATCACAAAAGCAAGTTCAATTAATGTATTAGCAAGCTGTGTAATGGTGATTGTGCCATCAAACTGCATTAGGTGAAACATTACTGTCAGGGAAGTAGGTATTAAGATAACCAGTGCCCTTTCCTATGTAAAATTATTCTTTGATTCATCACTAACTGTAAGGTAAAGACTTTATCTGCCAGTGATACAGAATGGAATGTGAAGAATTTGCGTTTTATCTGCTAGTAATGAGCTTAAAATCTGTCTAGAAACCGAAGCAAGAGACCTCTAGTCAAAGTTCTGGGATGAATACACAAACATGACAAACTCTTAAGACAAGGGTGAGTTTTCCCATAATTCACTGAGTGGAAAACGTCAGCCTGTCTGAATGGCTATGACTGCACTAAGCTACCTTTGGAAGAGACTGTGCAGGCAATAATACAGCATGTGGGCTTCCAGTTCTGTGGGGCTTAATATGAGACTGGTTTATGTCAAGAACAGAACCTCATGGCTGTAATTAATTGCCAGGTGTTCACAGCACTACCACGTACTGTCGTGCAGTTCCATGAAAGGAAAGCTTGAAAGTATCTGTGGAGACATGAAGAGAAAAGTGCACAGCACCTGCCCACATTTTTTCTTTTCAGAATGACACAGAACATACACTGAAAAGCCATAAAAGGAATGTTTATATGGATTGCATGTTGCTTCAGAAATCTGTAATGAGGGCATGAAACCTCTTCTGTGCCCTTTTATGTGTTAGCAAGTGTTTTGTGTCTCAGTGCCTAGAGGAAAGTATAGGATATGTACTGCTGTTCAAATTTTTATTTTGGTGACTGAAATCTGTCATACCAGGGAATTGAGAAAGCTTTAACAAAAACTACAGTTATGTCTGTTAGTCTGTTCAGTCTTGATGCATCAAATGACTAATTGAATTATTGGAAACAAATATAGATAATAATTAATACTAACTATGTTTTGTAACATCAATAGGAGTAAATAATAATACAAATAATAACAGTAGTAGTGATAGAGAAATGACAATACAAATAGAAAACCAGCAGCTTGTTGTAACTCTTAGTCATTTCAACTTGGCAGCAAATTTTTAAACTCAGACACAGTTTGAAAAAATTAGGGTTTATCCAAAGAATTAGGAGACAAAAATCTTAAAAATCAAAATTCACAGATTTTTAAGGAAAATTTGTGACAGACAAGAAAGAAGAAATCAAAAGAAGTAGCACAGTGTTTTGGACGTTGGATAGTTTTATGAAGATTCCTAAATGGCACAGCTCTTGCAGAGAACCAGAAGCCTGGACAAAGATATGAGCTGAATCAGAATGGAAGCATCATCGTCATGATAGGTCATGTAGGTCATCTACATGGGAAAGAAATACATTGCTGTTAGCTTCTACTGTGGATGCAGCGTATTTTAGTGATGTCATCTGGCTTATTTTGGCCCTGCATATATGTAACTGAGAACAAAATCTCAGTCGAGAGATTCTGTTCAGATCAGATATAGCTTTGGATTCAAAAAGATTTAAGCCATAAACGTAGTGTTTAATGTACCATTGTTTAAATGAGTTTGAATTCTTCTGCTTTACAAGTTGGGAAAATTTCAGGCACATTTCAAAACTGGTTATAATTATACAGTGATGATCCATTCAGAAATCAGTGAAAATAACATAATTTCTAGACTATCAGGCATCTTCTCCATCCTTAATAGATGTAAAATTAGGATTTCCCTGTAAAGTACCAGGAGTATCAGTACAGGGGTAAAACTGGTTCCAGATCATAGGCAGTCACACTATACCATCAACATCAGTGACCTTCTTCAAGGAGAATGGAGTAAGACAAGTAAGACTTGGCCAAAAGCCAAGCATGCAACATATATATCTGCCTGTGCCATAGTGACTAGGGATTTCCCTCCTCTCTGGCTCCTCTGCTCTACAACTGCTAACTACATTTTCCTCTCAACTCATTTAATACATTGATATGTGTTCTTGATCTATATATATTTTGAATTTTGCTACTCTTATTCCAGACTTCAAAAGGGACTTGGATTCTTGAAAGTTTGCCTCTTCTTTCCAATTATATGCAGCTGTTCTAGTAAGAGACATTATTTTTCGGTCCAAGCTTTTCCAGAACCAATCAGATAATCTGATATATCAGTTACTCCAAGGTACTAGGAAAGGAGGATCAATGACAGAAAGGAAGGGTAGGGAGGACCTGCTGCCAGGCAGAAATGAAGATCTCCATCACATTTGATAGTGTAGAGAAGGAATTAATGGGTGAAGGTTGCTCAAGAGGGAGAGTGGACTAAGTAGTTAATATTTGCAAATATATTTATGTACAGCAGACTTAAAAAAGGAGTCAGCATGTACAGTAAAGCAGACTGCTGTTATAGGACTTGGATCTTGCTTATTACAGATTTGGAAAACAGTAGACAGTAACCAGGGAAGTAAATAAAATATTGGAAAAGAGCAAGGGAATTCCTATTTCTACGAAGGAGGTCCTTTGTCAGGCTAGGCAAATGATCCATTTTTAAAGACAAAACCTTTTAGGGAGGGTCCCTAACTATATATTTGTTGTTTCTGGGTTTCACATGTTTCTCAAATAAATTTGAGGGGATCTGCCTTTTGAACTTAAACTTAGCTGGTACTAATGCATACTCAAAAAAAGTGAAATTCACAACCCATGTACATCAAGTAGGATGTCAAATTTGTCTACCCCTCAATGCCTATGAATAAAGAAAGTATTGTAAAGGGAAATAAATTTCTGCAAAGTACTTATGCACTGCAGAAAATAAATAATCCTGTCTGCTGAATATGTTGAATAATCATGCAGAATAAAGGCATCATCCATTCTGAATATTAAGGACAAACCAATATAGTCAATACCTGTTAAAAAGCATCATCTCTCCTGCTCACTGTGACAAGAAGCTTTCACAGTTTTACAGCTGATCATACAATTCTGCATGGAATGTGTATATAAAAGTCATATTAAAGCCTGCACAGGCAATCTTTTTTGTGGAGCATGTCAGATTTTGCATTCTGGACTTTTCAGTTCCATTTCTGCTATTCCTAGTTCTAAAAGATTTTTTTGATTTGGGGTTGGGTTTTTTTTGTTTGTTTTTTTGTTTGTTTGTTTGTTTTCATTTTTGTTTTTGTTTTGTTAGGAGTTGCTGGTTTGGTTTGATTTGGTTTGTTTTTCTTTGGGAATTTAATTCTCACAAAAAAAAAAAAAAAAAGAGGCTGTTTCGTAGGCCAATATGTGGTGGTGTTGAACATTACATTGCTAACAGCAGCTAGCAGCAATTCTGCATGTTTGCATGTCCGACTCCTTAAACATAAAGCTCTTTCCTCTACTGAATGAAAATGGTGGATGTGTGCTTGGACTTTCAGACAGAAAGGTGAAATAAAACATCTTCTATTAATGCAAGATTATCCAATCCCAAGTACAAGAGTCAATGAATAATTCTTCAATTGTCTACTTGGTTCTCACATGCAGAACATTCCAAGGAAACATGTTAACAGCAGTTCAATAGTCACTACCAGGCGGTGTAAATAGCAGCCCTTGAAAGCTGAGCACCTGTCCTTCAAACAGCAGATGATGCTTTCCTGTAAATTAATCTTTTAACCAGTGGTCTTTACAAATCTAAATCTACAGGTACATTAAATCCAACTGAGTGCTAATAAGAAATAAAATCTAAAATCATCAGTAGTTAAGGGTTAATCATGTTTACATGCCATTCTAAGGTTCTGTATTTCTTCATATGACTATTAGAAAACATAACAATATATTTATGTGATGTCTCATCTCTAAAAAATATTCCGGGCTAGACTTTTGCCCCATGATTGCATGATATCAGCTGGGAAAGCAGAGCTCCAAGGCTGAGCTCCAGTAAATACTTATCTGTGCTGTAGCTGCAAATGTTGACTTCTGTTAGTGTGCTCATTAATGTGCGATATTCTCCAAGCTTGGCTGAGTTTCAGGACAGAGACAGGAATAGAGCTCCAGCTCCCACACACAGAAATGCAGGGATCGTTCCACACATGCCAGGTACAAGCTTTGCAGCCCTCCTTCAAACAGAGCGCGCTATCTGTATTATCTTTCTCTCTCCATCAGAGCCTTCATAAAAGTATTCAGGACTTGAAAACAAGCCAGAGGAAGAAAGGAGTGTGGGGGAGAAGATACATGGGAAAGGAGAAGAAAATTAGAGAAAAACACAAAACCAACTGGAATAAAATAATTCATGAGTAGATTTTGCTTAATTGTTAAATACTCCGTCTAAATCCAGAGAAGTCAGAACTGTAAAGGCTTTTCCACAAACAGACTGAAGGAACTTTATTTGAAAGCAAATAGGCTTGGGGTGGACAAGAGGTTGGGAGGGGACAGCTGACCCTAACTAACCAAAGGAACATTTCTTATTGTATAATGTTGTGCCCAGCAAGAAAAGCTCAGGCAAAGGAGATGGAGGGAGGGACATTCAAGGTGAGGTGTTTGTCTTCCCAAGAAACCATCATGCATGCTGAGGTCCTGCTCTCTGAGAAGTGGTTGGACATCTGCCTGCCAATGGGAAATAGTGAATGAATCCCTCTTTTTTATTTGCTAGCGTGCACAGCTTTTGCTTTCCCCATAAAACTGCTATTATCTCTATCCATGAGTATTCTGCCCTTCCCTCTATTTTCTCCCCATCCCATGGGAGAAGGGAGTGTTGAAGAGGTAGGGTGGGTGTTTGGCTGCTGACCGAGGTCAATCCATCACAGAGACATTAAACAAGTCTTTTTTCCTTCTGAACTGGCAGCCTTCTCTAGCACAGGGAGCAAGCAGAAGTCCTTGAAAGGTTTCAAAAACCAGTAGGAGATATTTAAGACGATGACCCTTATTGCTAAAGGATCAAAGATGTAATGGACATAGCTAAATCCTGTGTCATTAGTGGCACTTGGAAAACTAGCACAGGATCAGTCTGTTTCTCTACACAGTGCCAACACACAGAATATATGGTTGACATAATACATTAACCTCTGAAAAAGGCATTCTGTTAGATATTCTGTTGTATTCTGAAGCACACTAACACTGTCACTGTTGGATAAATCCTGCTACAAGTCTTAAATAGAGATTCTCAATACTTGAAATCTCTGGATGATACAAGTAGGAAGGTTATTACACCTCCTAATATAGGTTAAAATAATAAAGACCTTTCCGGTAGAGTTGGGAGCATAATGGGAAATATTTAGATTTAAGATTTTTTTGTAATTTTTTTTTAAACTCACATGACTGACAATGTGTAGGTAGAGGGTAGTATTATCCACAGAATTTTCCCATCTCCAGACAGAAAAAAACCCCAACCAACCAAACAAGAGAATCTAATTGAGACTAAAGAAATTACAAACCAAAAAAGAAATATTTCAACCTATTTATTCCATTCAAAAAGGAAAACTCAGATACTGAACCCGCTGAAGAGTACTTTTAGCAACACATCCCATTGATCATGATGTTTCAATAACTATTAAAACCTGAGACCTACCAAATGTTTTTTCATCAGTGCTAACTACAAGGAATTTTGTCTTTGTATCATGTTCTCGCTAGATACCTGTGAAATCTCAGCTGGACTCTCCATGGGCATGGAGAAACAAGTATGCCTGTATTATGTATAGATTTTGTACATTCTCTTTAATAAAGACAGAAAATATAGTACTGCTAATATTCATATATAAAAAAATCCTTCATACATTTTGTAAGCTTTTAGCTTCTTTGTTGTACAGTGAAAGCCTTCTATCACTTATGTATGTGAGAAAAATGCACTAGTGAAAGCTTAGGAACTAGAAACAAATACACAGTAGCTTGTCCTACAGAAGTCATGTGCTCTCTAGCAATAAAACCTGCCATAGTCAGTAGATAACATACTGCATTAGCCAGCTTTTATACTTGTGGTAAATGTATTTGATTACATCTCTGAGGCTGCAACCAAATAAATCATAATGTATCTACCATTATGCTAAAAAACCACAAATCAAAAATCTTCCTTTCTCTATCTCTGTCACTTATCCCTTCCTCAAATATAAATAAACACAATTCAGATCATTACTAGATTCCCCATCAACTTAAGCCAAAAATCATGCTTGAAAAGGGATGCTGTGATTAGAATTGCACAGAATCTTACTGTCCTTTCTAAACTCCAGCTCTAGGTAATTCAATTACTTATGAGTTCCACCATCCACCTTCCAACACGTTTTGGAATTCCATGAAGCTTATGAACTCCATTGGAGCCAGATAATGGCACACAGTTTATATTTGTGGGTTAAACATATCCTATCCTCTCTCCTGTCAGTGAATGTGTGTCATTTTTGTCATTAAATCAATCCACGCCACCTCTCTGTCCCAGCTAGAAACCTTCAAGACAAGTTTTGGGCATATCTCTTTCGTCAGCCCAAATCAAAAACTGCTCTTACTAAGCAAACTGGAAACGGTCAGCTGCTTTGAAAGGTAAGAGCTTAATAGCATAAGGCATAGCTAGATCCTTCTAGTTGGCCTAAAGACCAGAGAATGGGTTCAGATAACATTTGTGTTGCAAACACATACGGATAAGTTTCTTTTTTCTTCTATCTCTTGACATGGAACAGAGTTATGTAGAAGCAGAATATAGTGAAAGGTCCTTTGCAAAACTCTCTTCAAACAAAGTCCTCCAAGGCTCTGTTTGGTAACTTGATGCTAGACACTATTTAAGATTGCAAGAGCATCAGGTAAGGAGTTGGGAAGAATAGTCCAAGGAAGCAAACAGGCATAAGATATGCTANGGGGGAAGTATATTAGGCTGAGGATTTCAAATACTGGAAGGTGGGGAGGGAAACCAAGACAATGTAGCAGAAAGAGCCACATAGCTAGAAATTAAGCTTCAGGCATTCCTCTTTTCTTTCTTTTTCTTTAACACATTGCTGAAGATTTTGCTAGCAAAGCTCTCTTTTGAATTTGTTTGCATTCTCTTTGATCTCCTTGATCAATGGGTTACACAGATTGTGCTTTCCTATTGCCAAGTTGAATCTAAATGAACTAGTTCATCTGAAAATCCTTCTCAAGTGATTGGAATGTCCATGACTGTATACCACAGTCATGGGAAGATAAAAGACATTAGAAGATTGTGAAGATCTTCCAAGGCCCCAGGAATCACCTTTTAATAGCTGGAAATTGTGAAGTTTGGGTAGATACTTTCTGTGAACAACTATTTACAGCAAGAGTTATTCCTATCATGTATGTAAATATGATTTATTTTTTAAAATTTTGAAAACAGATTTTTACTAGTTGGAGATTAGCCATTCCACTCACTGTGCAAAGCTGTTGAAGAGCACTTACTAATTCATTGTTTGACTGGCTTTGCTGGTTTAACTGCTGCTTAGCTCTGATTCTTCTCAAGTTATCAGTATGTGTTAGTCATTCTTGCATATAGTCTTTTGCTTTATGACGCATTGGGCATCTAGGGGAAAATAAAGATTTTAGTAAAAGTAACATACCTAGGCAAGAACAGCTTCCAGAGCTCAACAAGCAGGAGAGCAAGGAGGAAAGAGAAATGTAGTGACTTTTTTTTACAGTGATAAAATTCAAGTAGCATTACTAGTGTTTCTTTTCAAAACCTTTCTATCTATTCTGGAGTTAAAAGGCAGGCTCTAAGGAAAATTTCCTACACATCTGACTTCCTCTTTTCCTTTCAAATTCACTTTGAATTTCAATATGTATTTTACAAACTTAGTAAAACAGTTGCACCATCAGCATGCCCACGTAACCACTGGAGACTTCCTTATGAGCACTGCCAAAAGGAAGGAGATGTTATCTTAAAAGAATGGATGCCAGGGGACAAAATCCCTCAGTTTCAAAAACTTTTGCTGTATTGCTGACTTAATCAACAGTCTTAAATTCAACAAATTTGGTCTCAAGGGTAAACACGAGAATCAAATTCAAGAGCAGAAGACTGTACTTCCTTCTCTCATCTTCAGATTAAAATCATAGAGAAGATGTTTAGAGTGTCTGAGCTCATATAATGTGACACTATTATGCCTCTGATAGATTGTAGGTCTACATCACTGAGGGATAAAGAGGTGGAAATGACTTTAAAAAATATGGACACCAATGCACATTCTAGTTCTAGGGAGAGATGTTGCTTCATGGTTAAGAAACTTCGTTAAATATTAGTGGGTGTCTTGATGCACTTTCACTGCATATAATGTCTCAGGAGAACATAAATCTGGATTATGGACTTGGTTTAGAACTACTGAACTTAGTTCTAAAGGAAATTTGAAGAAAATTACTTTAGGCAATTTAAATCATCTGAGAATTTGAACCTTGGAATATTAGTGACATCATTCCGAAGTGCAGTTCTGAGGCAGACTAAGCACAATGTCATTTTTTTCAGATATACAGAACCATGAATTGCAACATGATATTTGATTTAGTGAAGCATAACTTGGTAGAACTGCAAGCCTGGAGGAGTACTGAGGAGTACTGCACTGAGACAGACCTGCAAGGCAGCATTTGTCCTCATGCCCCCTTTTCTCCTATAATATAAGCAGGGTTTTCTTCATTTTAATAAAGAGCACAAATAACTTTGTTTCACATGCCTCGAGAATTATCTTAGGAGAAGCAATGCAGTATTGCATATGGAAAGAAGAGAAAGGGTGCTCAGACTCAGCGACTCCTGTTATGAGCAGTTTTGTAAGGAAAAACAACAAATGACACCAGCAGTTCACAACCTTGAAATCTGTTTATTCCAAGACTTTGTGCTTGCTTTTCAAAGGCAAATACTGCAGGTGGTCTGCAGTTAGTATAAAAAGACCTTTTTTACTCCAAGATATGTTGACAGCTCCATGTTCAAGAGGTGCTGGGCTGGTTAGGGAAATCTTTTGTCAGTCTGCAGTTTTGAAAACATTTCTCTGCTACATTTATTGCTTGATAGAGAGAATAACATTAGGTCATTCCACAAATTAGATGTTGATTGGAGTGTGCTTTCCAAGGCTTCCGTTTTTCTACTGATATTTCATCAGTTGCAGCTTTATGACTTTTAATTCTCATTCATGTCCCGATACTGCAAATTCTGTCTGCTTATTTTTGTAACATCTTTCCAGCCTTTTTCTATACCAAAATCATGGTATGCCTATGAGAATTCTTAAAAATGTTCAGGCTCTAAGGTGACTTGAGTGATCATCACTCTCAGCAGATCATCTCTTTAATCTGTATGCTTGTATAAAGCTTTATCTATTCCCTGTTAGGTGCTGGAAAATGGATGCCAGCTCTGTGCCATGCTTTTATTCATGTTCTCCTCAGAACATGAGGATTTCCTTATGTTGTCTGGATGTTTTTCACATCCCACTCCTAGCTGTCCCCTTCCAAAGGCTCTACAATGTGCCTTCATATTATCTGATGTACACACATCATGCAACCCTTTACTATACAGCCATTCAGTGATGGAGAATAGCAGCATTTTGGTAACATAATGCATGAAGAGTTCAATTACATGACATAAGGAATCACATCACACAAACTCCATTATCTCCATTAGCTTTTTGTAAAAAAGCTGTTTCATAGAATCACATAATCATAGCATGATTTTGGCTGGAAGGGACATTTAAAGTTCATCTAGTCCAACCTCCTCCCTGCAATGAGCGGGGACGTCTTCAATTAGATCAGGTTGCTCAGAGATCCATCCAACCTGATCGTGAATGTTTCCAGGGATGGGGCATCTACCACCTCTCTGGTCAGCCTGTTCCAATTCTCACCACTCTCATTGTAAAAAAAGTCTTCCTTATATCTAGACTGAATGTATCCTCTTTTAGTTTAAAACCTTTACCCCTTGTCCTGTTGCAACAGGCCCTGCTAAAAAGTTTGTCCCCATGTTCCTTATAAGCCCCCTTTAAGTACCGAAAGGCCACAATAACATCTCCCCAGAACCTTCTCTTCTCCACTCTGAATAACGCCAACTCAGCCTTTCTTCATAGGAGAGGTGTTTCATCCCTCTGATCATTTTTGTGGCCCTCCTCTGGAACCGCCCCAACAGGTCCATATCTTTCCTGTAGAGGACTCCAGAGCTGGATGCCGTACTACAGGTGGGTTCTCAGCAGAGCAAAGTAGAGAGACAGAATCATCTCCCTCAACCTGCTGTCCACGCTTCTTTTGATGCAGCCCAGGATACGATTGGCTTTCTGGGCTGCTAGTGCACATTGTTGGTTCATGTCCAGCTTTTAATCCACCAGTACCCCTAGGTGCTTCTTATTGGGGCTGCTCTCAATCCCGTCAGCACCCAGCCTGTATTGATACTGGAGGTTGCCCCGACCCAGGTGCAGGACCTTGTACTTGGCCTTTTTGAACCTGATGAGGTTCACATGGGCCCACTTCTCCAGCTTGTGACTTGTCCTCAAAAAAAGATCCATTTCCGCACCCTATAATATATACATTTTTCTTTAATACTGGCAGAGCTTCGGTTCCTAGGTAGACAACTCACTGATCTCAAAGGCAGAAAACCTGAATTGGATTTTCACATTTTTTTACTGTTGCTGCTAACAAGTATCCGGTTTAATTAGTCCAGTACAGCTTTTAGATCATCTTCATGTTTCTTCCTTTCTGTGAAGTTTGTCTGTATTCTACACAGGATCACAAAAATCAGATGCAGAAACACATGCAAGATGATGCTTCTGAAGTTTCCTTTAAAAAAGAAGTGGAATCTACCTTTGATGATTTATTAACACAAACATTTGTAGATTGTGACTGTATTACAGATTGTTCACTATGTTCAGTATTGAAAATTCTGCACCAGTACCCATGCCTGTTTTGTGGATATTTTGTGGATGAGATGCAATTGCTAGCCCTGCTAAATCTGCCTCCATGCTGAGATAAAACCTTAAGGAAATGTCTAGAGAAATTCTTGCATGTAACACTACAGTAGTTTAAATTCTCTTTTGCTAAATCAGAATTGCTGAATTGAGAGATGGCTATCATCCAAACCAAGCTATTGATAAAATCTGACTTTCTGGGGTGATAACAGTACATTATCTAAAAGGGTCTTCAATCACCTGACCATTTAAATGTGACATGATTATTTAAAAGACAAATGTTTTCTATTTCATTCTAAAAGGGCAGCAACCAAACCCAAAGCATCTCAGGAACATTCTCTGAGTTGTAAAACTTTGTTATTTATGAAAGAAACCAGGAAGTGCTGGGGAGAAGCTTTAAAAAAACCTGAATATTCTGACCCAGCCCCAGACAACCTCAGTGTAGTAAGGAAACAAAATCAGAGAAAATCATGCAAGTGTTCATTATTTCACCCAGATTTTTATATTTGCAGCTTAAAGGAGAAGAGAATAACTTCAGGAACACACATAAAGTTTATGAAGACGTGAACTGTGATCTCAAAATACCTTCCAGGGTGGTTCATTGTGAAAGAGTAATAGTGTCAGATGCTACTTCAAAGGGAAAGTTGGGAAACTTCAGTGTTTGTTTTTGTGTAACAGTATCTGATCAGAGCGTGCTTTTTTCCAGTTTATAATGGGGACTACCAAGGCTGTTGAAATTCATTTGAGATGAATAGAGACTACCTGGAAGAGGAAAAGACACATGGTGAATGAAATACCTTACTCTAAGTCTGTGAACTCTTACAAGAGCTGTTACTCGTTTCCTACAGTCAGACTGTCACCCCTGGGTGAAAAACAACGGAGAAATATAGGAAGGGAAGAACGAGAAAGGGAAGCAATGTGAAATAGCCACATCTGCATGTAATAGACTAGTGACTATGCCATCTCTTGTTTCTATGGAAAGATGCAAAATCCTGTTCCAAGACACAGAGATACAAAAAAGTAATCGATTACAAACTATACCCTTATGACAGAAGTTCGACTATAACATTTTTCATACAAGTGGGGAAATTAACTTGTTGCATATTAGTGTAGTGTTCAGGAGGAATTAAAGCATAACAAGTAAGAAAGAGAGGAAAAATAAATACTGTTCTGTCAACAGTAACTTATGGAGGTGTCAGTCAGAAATCTAGGTCTGACTAAACTTAGAGAAAAAATTTGCCCCGAATAACACAGCAGTTGCACACATATAATGAAGTGGGAATATAGGGCTAAAAAGCCCCCAAGTAACCAATGAAACAAACAAAATAACCAAAGAAATGGAGGAGCTAGATAAAATAAAAAATGAAAATGTTAGCTTTTTTTAAGAGTTTGCTGAAAAAACAAGAACAAAACCTCAAGCATCTACTCAGAAATCATGGGTTTTCTTCTTAAGGAATTGTCTTTGTTTTAGAGACGGCTGCTCCTGATTCATATCAGTGTAACTGAATCAAACTCGAAGTTCAAAAGGTTTTTAGCTGGGCATCCTTTATAACTATCATTTCTGAAGCTTTTATTATAATCAGATCTTTCATCCCTCTCTTTCATTTCTTCCAGGTACACCGAATGATTTTCTGTAAGTGACATGCTTTCCGTAAAATAGCTGTACTATTGGTGTGAAAAAAAATAAATACATCTTGAGCAGCAGATTAAATAAAAGGCTTTACTGGAACTTATCTAAACTGTGATATCTAAAAATACAGTAGAAAATGATTGTGCATGTATACAAAACATTGTGAAATTACACATTTTCCAAGCCGTAGCCCATAAGTATATGAATAGCTTAATTATCTTTCCACTTACACAAAAGTTTAATAGAATAGGCTCTAAAAAAAAAAAAAGTTAAAATCCAGATGCAATTATTTTGCTTTATCACTCCAAATTGAAGACTGTTCCCAAAATGTATTCCCTTTCAGCAGTACATTAACTAGCTTATCACATATATATTTTGCAAAAGAATTGCACACATACAAGTCAACCATTTATGCATCTGCCATGCATCATGAAGCATTTAAAATACAATAAATTTAGTTTTATTTTTATCTTTGTCCTTAATTCATGAAATTTTACTGATGTTTCACAATATAAAAAGAGGAAAACTCCAATAGAAAATTTAGGTAATTTACATATATATTTTCAGTGATTCTTTTATAATCTATGCAATGTAATTATAAGTCAACTGCTATAGATAATTTCCCCATAATTTTCTTCCTCCTACATCATGCATTATAATTGCTTTCATCCTCCATACCATGTGTGCTGGTGTCTTCCTGCTCCTCCTCCATCCTGGATGGAGAGAGAGAGAAAAGAATATATTAAATCAAATACAGAGCTGGGTTTCATTTTGGTGGTTAGGGTTTTTTATTAAGAAAAGGAAAAAAAAAATTCAAGCATGCGTGCAAAGCACTTGTTTTGACTTAGTCTCCTCAACTTTGTTTCAAATTCTAATTCCAAGCCAAAATCCAGAGTCTCACCCCTACCCAGCAACATTAGGGCCATTATTAGATGGTAGCAGTTAGGGGGGAACAAAGTTGTATTTCGATTTCTGTCACGTTCCTCTCATGCACCTCTTGAGAAGACAAAAGAGTATGCATAAAATCAAATTCTTTTTAATATGGTTGTCCCAGCTCCTCCTGTTATCCCACTCTCCTATTCCTACACTTCATTTCCAAGCTTCTCACTGCCTGTCAAGTAAGCTGGTTTTGTTCATTGTGTTTAGCCTCATTTACAGAATGTTGGTAATGTTGTCTGGGAGCATCTATACCTTCAGTGCAAGGGCAGTGATTGCATTACGGTAAAGGAAGTGAATTTTTGATAGTGTCAACTGAGATTTACCTGTAGGACACTCAATCTACCCTTTGGTCATATTCTTCACAGAATTTTTGCCTCTTTAATCTGGTTGCTTTTATAATTTATTTGCCACAATTTCTATAATCAAGGTATTGCGTGGAGAACAAATGTTTACTATATTTGTTTAACAGTTAAGCATATGTTGTATAGTTTTTCCTGCTCCATCTTAAACTTCTAGACCCACAGCAAACCAGTTCTGGACGCAGTTCCGTCTGTTGGTAGAAGCAGTCTTTAATGGAGAAAACAAAGTATACTTGCTTGAGACACTTTTAAGGATATGGTTCGCAGTACATCATATGTATTGCTCATTGTCAAGTACAGTCAGAGAAAGTACAGTCAAAATCAGAAGTTTTAGACAGAGGTTTGTGTATTTCATTGCAATACTGTCAGACCTGATGTGACACACATTAAGCTAAAGAACTGGCCACAGCTTCACATTAGCCAATGAAGATACAGATAATATGCGTAAATACCAGAGCACTACGGTTTGTTGTATTTGATTTTATTCTCTGTTCTGAAGTGACTTGCTTTTTAAAATAAACCCAAGATGTATGTAACTGGAGGGGAAGGGAATTTTGACATTAGGCTTATACGTGCTGTGGTTATCAGGCACATTCAAGTGGAGCTATATCATAATTTTCTACAAAACCATTACGCAGATAATACAGTGACTGAACAGGAGAAATGGGGGACCGGAACTAGTACCCAGTTCACTGTGTATGCTTTTCAGCACTTTTATGCCATGTTGTCGCCATATTAGCTTTAGCTATTGCAAATTATATGGCCAAGAATGAATGGCAATGGACACAGAACATAGAGAATTTCAAACTTGTGCGTACATGGGAGTTTGCAGCCTTCTTCACACCAAGAAAAGGAAAGTTGGAACACTTCTTGTTGCTGACAGAGGAAGAACTCATAGCACTTCTGGACTTTCAGTTTGTCTACTCCAACACTGATGTAGCAGACTGACAAAACCTGCCTTTTTGGTAAAAACCACCTTGAAAGAATTTAGGGTCTACTGTATTTTCACTGGACTAGAAAGTGAAAAAACAAGTGATTTTGAGCGGAGTGTGTGATATGTATTCCCTGTGGGTTGGATTTACTTCCCAGTGTACTCCAAGGTTGACTTGGTGGTATGATGAACAGGCTTCTTATGTAGTTGTCACTCTGTTGTTAATACCAACAAACACACCATGACGTACAATGATCAAAGAGTACTTCTGTTTGTGCCACTAGAACATATTTACCTTGAACTTTTGAAATGACAATCTTATTACACCGAGAGACTTTAATATATGTATTGGCAGGACTTTAAAGTTCTAGGGAAGGACAACAGGTTCTGAAGGAAAATTCACCTGTCAACCTACAACTAATGCTTTATGATGGTAACCACAGACACATACTCCAACAATTGACAGAGTGCGTGTGTGTCTGCGTTCCAAGCTCTGCATCTTTTTGATTGTATCAGCATATAAAAGATGATATTCATAATGTTAAGAATAGCCAAGCCATGCAGATAATGAGTCTGGCCAAAGCCTAATGAAATGCTAAGTGTAAGTGGCTGCCACTGTCATATCTTGCAGTTAATCAAGCTCTCTAAAACACTAAATCATTAATTACTTAAAAGTGCCTAAGAATAAGATTTAACTGGAGACTAAGTTCAGTCCTTTCATAGTTCAGTCAAAAAAAAAATAGTAAAAAAGGCATTAAACAGGAGTAGAAAAGACTTATGAGTGTTTATGAAGTGTCTCACAAGGGGTTTTACCTTTGTCAAACTCCATCATCAAAACTAATTTGATAAAAAGAGGAGTCTATCAAATCTCTATTAACTGTTATGCACATACTACAAAAAGCTTGGATAAAAGGAAAAAAAAAACATAGTGAAGGGGAAAGCTACTTATCTTAGAGCCAAACAGGAAACAAGCAAGGCTTCATGTCAAGAATGATAAATGTTGGGTAGAAGAGGTGAGAAGAGTTTCATCAAGCTGCAGATCCAGAAAAAGGTCACACATTTCTATAGCATTCAAAAACACTCTGTTGCCCTAAAATCAGTTGCATTTTTCATCTCTTTGGTGAAGATAACTAAGTTCTGTTAAGAACAAATATGAGATAGTACAGTACTGGTGCAGATAATTCCATGCTTTGCTGAGCTGTTTGCATGTTAACTGTAATGAAACTTTTGATAAAATTCCACTGCTCCACTTAGGAGCCACTTAGCAAGCCAGCAGCTATTTGCAGTGTCTTTATGGGGTTACACAATTGTTGCTGACCATGGCAATGAGATTTGATGTTATTCTTACCAATTTATAGCAGTCACCACCCCAAGAGGAGATTAAATAAGGAGATAACGACCTGGGAGTTCAAGTTTGCTAGCATCATTGACCTCTCCAAACAAAAAGGTCACCAGTCATGCTGTGATAAACGCTGGATTAGCTTGCTTCTCTCAGTTTCCTGGAAAAATCTTTCCAGAAAAATAGGCAATGGAGTTGCCAGTATAGCTACTCAGGAAGCCTTCCTGCAGGTCAATTCATCTTAAATGATAAATTAAATTCAGCTTAATATGATTTCTGCAGCTGATTAGATTCAAGGAAGTTTTGAGGAATGGAGTGAAAATCCTTATGTAATCACATATGACCTGACCAGAGCTTCTCATCCTGCCAGCCCTGAAGACCTTTTCAGGCCCCTGTAGGAATCTGCCTGTGCACACAAGCCTGAGAATATAATTTGCTTATCTTTTGGAGGTACTATGCAGAGGATCCTCAGTGTAGAAAGCTTGACAGATTATCTCATTATCAAAAATGGCTGTAAGCAAAGCTGTGCTCTCTGACTGTGCTTGCACATAGGTACATTTCCATAATGCTTTAGGGACAAAGAAAGATAAAAGCATCTTTATTCAACTTTGCCTAGGTGGCAGATGCTCTGTGCTGTTCTAAATGTGGCAGTCTGTATTCTGGACATTATTGATAACGGCAAGATGCTGGTAAGCACTCTTGTATGTGTTCAGCACATTTCTGTCTGTTTTGATCAAGCTGCCAGGTGCTTAAGTTTGACCTTTAGCATAAGAAAAACAAAGGCCTATTCCAGCCCTCTTCCTGCTAAAAGAGATGTTGAGTACACTGAAATAATAGAAGAATTCTGCTACCTCAGCAGTCTGCTGTCTGAAGCACCATGTCACACTGAGGACAGCAAGAACTGAGGCAGCCTCTGGAAGACAAAACCAGAATGACTAAAATGAAAGAGGCATCTCCCTATAAACCAATGTAGATATATACCATACAATTGGTGTTATTATGCTACTGTATATCTGCAAAACTAAGACACGTTACAGTTATTGTTTCAAGGGACTACTTCAGTAAACTATGCCGTCTTTTTTCCTTTTCTGGAATAAAATGACAAGATTCAATATGAAATGCTGGAGTCTTATTGAATTGTCAAACATTTATCACTAACCAATGTAGCTTCATTCTTCACTTTATGGTCTATGGGACAGAAAACACACTACATGAAGACACCTTGTGCAGCCATTTAAAATTCAAAGAAACGATGAGGAATAGGCTATTCTCCCCTCCTTGCAAAGACATGCTCAGTGCAAATCTTGAATGTTTGTTCAGCGACATCATTATCACAGAGTTGGAGGGTATGAATAAAGACCATCAGCTGCACTGGGAAATATATACTCATTGTGTCAAAATTAATGAAGAAAAAAGTCAGAATAATGGTATGTGTCACAAAGACGTGAAAGAAATATGAGTGTAAAGACCACAGGAACTGACCACAAGTGGGTAGTAAAATATGGACTGTTTATCTATGGGAAAAGGCAGACATGATAAATTATCAGAGAAACTCACAAAAGCTTCATCACCATTTATTGGTACACATTACAACATGTACACACAATTGCTGCTTCAGAAAGGGTTATTCTTTCATCCAGAAGGTGCGGCACTCTTAACATGTCTCTGAAAGGACAGAAAAAACAGCACCAGTCCTGAATCACTTTTAGATTTTGTTGTTCAGAGTGCTATAAATCATTAAACTTGAGAACAATTTCTTTATTCTGCACGAAGTTGTAGTGTTTTTTCCTGATGGGGACATTGTCCCTGCATATAATTCTAGTATTTCACAAGTTCGGGCTCCAAATACACAGAAAGACCTTTTTAAGACACTTTAGACATTTTAAAGTGTTATTAGTATAATACATAACTCTTTCAGTTTCTTGTAATAAATAAAGCACCTGGCTTCACAGGTGGGTGATAAAGACATGGTTTCCATAATTTTTTTTAAAAACTTCTTTAAAATGCATTTATAAAATAGCTCATTTTCTTTCCTGTAATATATCTGGCACATTCAGATTGCTTATAGTGTGGGGTGGTATTATAACTGTGTTAATGCCCTACTGGGACAGCCTGCATAATACACTCACGGTTTTGCCATTTACGAATGCAGTGATCTTGAATTCATTCTTAGAAAACTTGTGTCACAGTACAATATCTTTCCTATATTTCGTTTATGTAATAGACATATTTACTGATGACACAGACAACTGCAAATTCCACTACAGCAACAAGCATGAACATATTCATAGAGCTAGTTAAAGGGTAAAGCTTCATTTGACTTGTTGGCCAGGTCCCAGACTCAACAGATTTTATCACTGGTAAGGAAACACACAGAGATGTCACAAAAGACATGGGGATAGAGATATGCAGGAAGAACAAACAGTAGTGACAAAATGACTTTTTAAAAACTGTCCAGTGTAACCAAGATTTCCAAAGTTATAAAAGGCCCATTTCAACTCAGTTTAGCACTGCTTTTAACAGGAAAAAAAAATAAAAATCTTTGAACATTTATGTTGTTTGAAATGATGAGAATTAAAAGATATCCAACGAAGCAACAGCCTGCCTGTCTGTCTTTATTATTATGACTGCTAAGAAATTTTGCTTGGTTTGGATAAGGAATTTTCACAGACACTTACTCTCTCTTCCTTCTCTGCCGTGTACCCAGAAAATTTATCACCAAAAATTACCCTCACCAATTTTCTCTAATCATTTTATGGTGGATGATGCTGGAACCTTTACTGCATTATTTGTGCACCTGAGAGTCAAGGAATACATGCCAAGGTTGGGAAAAAGCAGTAGGGAGCAGTGGCTACTGGTGTGAACCAGTGTAGCGCATTTTGGTCTGTCAACAGATAACAACATCTTCAAAGACAACATTGAAGTTAGCATTGTCTGATGCCCCTGGGCCCGCCCTTTGCTTGAAGGAAGGACTAACAGGTTTCTGTCTTCGCAGGCTTTTCATGAAAAGAAACCAGTGCTGGGAAGCCAGTTATGCAAGTTTCCCAAGTTTGGTCATTATTTTTATGGGTGATAAAATGGTGAGGGAGTTTGCTGTACAGGCTATTGGTTTTAGCATAGGAGTCATGGCATTCGCATGTGCCTCTCCTTTCCTGGGCCTAAATGGAACCATGCTATATAAAGCAACTAGAAATCTACACACAAATGGACTTTTTAAGAGGTCAGTATTATTATTAGAGAGATGCCTGGTGTGTGGAAGGAATTTCATCTCAAAGGGCTTTGGGCATGAAATAGCTGGAAACAATTTTGTGTCTGGAGTAATGATGCCGTCAGGGCTCAGACTGTACTGTAAAGTAGGACTTTGTTAGATCTTTGTCTCAGAAATATGACTGAAAAGCAGCAGGTAAGGGGTAGACTGCTGGAACATCCATCGTATTAGACTGTGTTCTAGGCAGTCCACAGTTTCTCTGGAAATTTAGAAAAAGTACTTGCCCGAAAGGTGTCAGGAGGAAAAGGAAGTATGACATACTCCACTACGAAAGTAGAATAATTTAAAATAAATCTTATAACCTGGCCCTGAATGAGGCATATATTCTTCCAGTAATGAGATAAAATAGGTACCCAGAGGAAGAAAGAAAAAAATTCTTTTATTTAGAGAAAACACTTCTAAAACATAAACCTTCCTTAACCTATGTTGGCTCTCATTTCTGGATGCACAGAGCAGAAATGTCTGTGTGATCTTAAAAAAAAAACCCTTCCATCACAAACATGTCACTGGTTCCATTTCCCTCCCCCAGTGCAGAGGAGTGCAGACTGCATTATAAAGCTTTGGCTGGTCATCCCAAGGTGTTTCCTTTTGTTTATACGAACAAAATTACTCTGAGTCAAGGTTATACTGGCTTTAAAAATGTTGCAAACATTGCCCAGCTGTTGGAACACATCAAGTCAGCAGTTGGAGAAGAAACTGGATTATACATCTCCTCTGGATAATATTTTAAGTGAGTGCTGCCTGCTCCAGACAACTGCACTGTCACAGCAAGTGCCATTTCGGCTCCTACAAAAGACTTCAATGCTCCACTTTACATTTACGCTTGGTTGCTCCCAGAGCACCTACAAACCAGTACTTATAGCTGGTACAGCCATATAGCATAGTTGCATTTTATTTTTCCTTTCTAAAAGGGCAATCATTTGCAGTTTACAGCTAAGCTTGTTTTTGCCTTTTTTTTTTTTTTAAGAAGTAGTGCTGCTAATAGTGAATGTTGAGATAACATAAGAAAATATCAAATGTCTAATGGCAAAGCAAAAAGCAACAGAACAGATGTGATTATAGAAAATGAGATTTATCTTAATATGATCAAAGCTTTAGTTATATGTACTTTGACATTTCTTGTGTGCTAGTAGCCTCTATATTGAAAAGCACTTTTTAGATGAATTTAGTTTCCAAAATACCGTAAAATTCTTCTTTCTTTAAATTGAGAAAACTAAAATGTTGCCTTCAGTAGAAGTTTGTGTGTGAAATAACAATGTTCATTTTACTAATAAATTTATTTACTAGTAAAGGCATATGTTTTGTCTCATTTGTTCTTTTCAATTAAATCTAAACTCCATGGCAAGAGATGAGTGAAAAAAGTCTTTTTAGAACTGAACAGCAAGCAAAATTAAAAACACATATATAAATAATACATATAAAAATATAAATAATGTATATAATTTATATATATGTATATATTTTCTAATTATACAGCAGAATTCTACTTTTGAGAATGTTCATTTGTAAGAAAATTTTCTTATCTGTTTAGGTGAGGCATAAATAGAAGCATTTTCTCCACTTTTATAGCACTTCTTATAGTAAGGGAAAAGGTTTAGGATTCATAAGGCAATGCAACATTCAAAAATATCTTCCTTTTTTTACCTTTATCCTCATTTTCTTTTTAGTATTAGGTCTTTGTGGACAAGTATCTTTCACCTGTTCATGTGTTACATAAAGGAAAATAAAGCTTTAAAGAGCTTAGTTTATAACAGGTTTCTACAATCTTCCCTCTCTATCACTGCTACAGAAACAGACATTGTAATGTTATGGTGTACTGTCAGGTCTGTCAGCATACCGTTGTAAAAGTGGAAGATTTAGGTTTGTATGACATTTTTCATGAAGTATATGTGAAGTTAATAATGCCAGGATAGTCAATAGAGAAAAAATTATATGAAGTTTCTTTTCTGAAGGTTTTATGCTCTAAACACACATGTACTGTTCTAATCCATCTGCTTTAATCAATTTCATAAAATATCTATTTTACCACTGTAAAGTTCAAATATCGCTTGCTGTGAGAGGAAAAAAAAAAAGAGAGATGACTCTAGAATATTTAAGTTGGATTGCAGCTGTGATTTTCAAATCAAGGATTCTGCCCAATCTGTCAGAGCTTTTCTTACTTGCCTACCCCAGGAAACTCTTATATTTCACCCATAAGAAAATGGGTATTCCCCTGTTCCACCTACCTAAGTAAGAATCTTTTTCTATTCTACTCCCTTATTCTGGTAGTCCTTTTCAGATGCTAATGAACATTAATATTTAAAAGGCTTAATGTTAAGTCTACAACCTCTGTTAAAACCCAGAGTTCATGTCTTCTTATTCTTCTCTAAGGTTTTTAAGCTTCCATTATCCACCTCCTACTTCCCCTTACCCCCATGTCTATTTGCTTTGGTTTCTAGCAACCTACTAGTGAAATGAGCTGTTCTTTCGTATTGCTCACTTGGATTTCCCTCCCACCCTGCCTTCATTAGTCTTCCAACCACTTAATTAGGTTGTCATATCACATAGGTACATAGAGAGAAATATGTTTCTTAATTACCTCTTTAAAAAAAAAAAATCCAACAAAACCCTAAGGAATTTCCTTGCTTTTAAAAATAGAAATATGTAAAGTTGTTTGTTTTTCTTCACACAAATTGTTAACATCTGTTTTCAATTTAAAATTATGCACTTTTTAGACTATGAGAAAGGAAGAAGGAACAAGAATAAAAGCTTCAGGTAAGATCATAAGCCTTTTTTTTTCTTTTGTCCAAGCATACGAAAAGTTTGATAAAGTGTCTTGTATCTACAGACAAGTAAGTTTCCTAGAAACTCAGAGATATAATACGTAGGAAAAACCAACCAAACAAAAAAACCCCAAAAAAGTCATAAATACTTTCAAATGCTCATACAATTCAGTTTGCTGCCGCAGAAGTTGTGATTCTTGGTATTGCTTCCGGGACAGGAAATTTTTCATATAAACATGCCATATTGCACATCCTTCCATATCCTATGTCTCCCTCCTAAACAGGCATTACCACTGCATGCCTCATCCTTAGAAGTATTCAAGACCAGGCTGGATGGAACTTTAAGCAACCTGGTCTGCTGGAAGGTGTCCTTACCCATGGCAGGGGGGTTAGAACGAGATGATCTTTGAGGTCCCTTCCAACTCAAACTATTCTATGATTCTATGATTAGCAGAAAACATTCTAATATTAAAAAGAAAAATCAAATCCCAACAGTATTTGTTTCACGCATCATAAGAAAAGGTCTTGCCCTTGCTTCCCATTTAATTACAAACAGGAACAATAAGGATGAATGATTATGAAAAGCAAGATGTGTGAGTTTTAGTGTATTTATTTAACTGTAAAATAATTGATTCAAGCATAATTGCATGCATGTAGTAGTGGTCTCGGGATGAAGAGACAACTCTGTATTGTTGTGAAACTTAAACTAGAACTCCTGCTTCTTATTTTATTCTGCTCAGTATCAGCTTCAAAGTAATATTTAGGTCCATTTGGGTGGAGAGGTTTGTATATGAAAGCTGCATTAGGAGCCCCACTGCATTGCACGGCCATTTTATGGATTATGGATCTGAATTATTGAGTTGTACATGGCACTTTCTGGATGTCATGGAAGATTGCAAAGGCAGTTCTGTTTCAACACATCCAGAGAATTGGGAGAGAATTTGGAATTTCCTATTTTTCGATACTTTTTTTTAGCAAAACAATCTCATTTTGCTTGGACACCCCTCACTTCCACTTAAAAAAAAAAAAAAAAAGAAAAAAAAGAAAGAAAAGAGAACCCCCAGCTTTGCAGCAGATGAGCAGATGTAGTTTACCAGGATATGCAATACTGGAAATACTTGCCAGCAGACACATTCTACGTAGATGCTTTTGGAACGTTCTCTAACACAGATGGTGTTTGCTCAGCAGCACAGCCAGAGCACTCTACCTGAATCTACATGGAGGGTTTGGAAGCAACCAAGTAGTTAAATGAGTCTAGAAATACCTATCTTGTCTGTCAAGTGACTTCCAAGCCTATAGTTTGTTCTTCTACTTTTAAATAAACAGACTGGCAGAACCAGGATAGACCAAATACTGGTTTTCAACCAAGTGGAAACCAGACAGAGAAAGAAGCAGCAAACTAGAGAGATTCAACAGCTCCCAGAAACAATTATAAAAGTCCACTCCAATTTCACTGTTGGAATTTTTTGTCCTTTTTTTAAAAGGACAAAATTAAAAATTAAAAAAAAAATTAAAATTTAAAAAAAAATTGAATTTGAGAGACAGAAATCAAGATAGAAGGATAAGTTTTACTATACCTGTAAAGACATTTTAACTATGAAAATACAAAATTAATTTTATAGATTAAAATAATTTGCGTCTCATAGACATCCAAAAGTTTCATTCAATTTTTTTGATTTGTAGTATTTTTATTTTTTCAAGGTAAGTTTTTTGGGGTGTTTTGGTTTGGTTTTTGCCCTCACAAAAGTACCCCTTTGACTCTGGAGCATTCCTGCATTTTTAGAAGTAATTATTCATTTAGGAGCCCAGAGACTTGCCTTCATGTGTAAATTGACTAGAACAGCTCTCCTCTGGCCATCTTATTTTAAAAGAGAAGTATCTTTATTCCAGAATAATTGTTCTGTTCATGACAAGGCCTTTATAATGAAGTTGCTATACAGTCAACTTTTCCCCTTACAGGCAAGTTTTACGTATCATGGGGAGCCAAATCACTTGTTTCTAAGGAAAGAATTCAATCACATTCTGGAATTTAAGAGAAAATGTAGGAAGAATTTAAGTACCCTGAAAGTCTTATCTGTAGATCTGGGAGTGCTGGTGAAGTAAGAATACTGTCATGTCCTCATCATCCTAAACATGTAATGATATATGTATACACATCATTTGCTAAATTTTGCCTCCTAGCCCATTTTACCACCTCTTCCAAAACTCATTCCTCATTTTTTCTTTAGTTTCTCAACAAGAATAAAAACAATGAAGAATTTTGAGTCGTTTATATGTCCTCATTTATACCCCACCTTTGCAATTAATCTTAATTTAAATCCTAAATTCAGTTGAGGAATTTTCAATAGTACAGGAATTGTAGTTAAGTATCTTATTATTTTTCAATTTAATCCGTGAGAAGAGAAAGATAAAAAGGGCTTTCTTGTGGTGTTGCAGTAAGCCTGTTTCCAGTCCCATTTCCAAATCTAAAATTTTTAAGGAATATTTGTTTTGAAATTTAACATAATGTTCAGGATAGAAATAAACTGAGTTAAAAGGAGTCTAAATTCTAAAAAACTGTCCCTTGAAACAATAAAGGATTTCCCTTGTCCTTCAGGAAATCTTAACCAAGAGATAATCAGTAGCAGTTAACAGTAAAATAAAACAACATCTGAATAAATAGTTTTCTTACCATTTTTTTTTTTCTTCTTGATTTCTTACCAATGCTGTGATCAGAACAGGATTTAAACAATTTGAAGAGTGGAGTGTGATGGAAACAGCACTCTCCCATCCCTATATTGACACAGGGAGTCTGGTAGATTTGTCAGATTCTCTTTTAGCTATTGAGAGAAGAAAAAAACAGAAGTTGTAAACAACCTCTCCTATGATAAATAAATGGTCTGTCTGCACGAAAAAAAACTCTATAGTGAAGGGCAAATATTTCTGCTAGAACACACACAGGCAGGCACGTAGTTTTGAGTGCATTTGTGGTTGTGTCTTTTCAGTCTGTCTAAGGCTGAGTCAAAGCAAGCTTGTTAGCTTCAGTGCTGATAACTGGAAACACAGCCATTTAGTGTGTGGGAAATACATGCAGATGAGGATGAATGCAGGAGAAGGGAAGGAAGTGGTATTCTGATCGAAATGGAGGATTGTGGCTTTGACTTTGGAAGATAGAGAAGGGTATAGTACAAATGGGAACATGAGCCGTGACAAAGGAAATAGTTGCCTTTATTCAGTGGCTTTCATTAAATCAAACACTAAGTGGCAATTACTGAGATTCAATAGGTACATTCAAACTTTGACAACCTTCCTCCCCCTCCAAACATGGCTTTTATATTTCGTTTGTCTTGAAACACCTGATGGCTTTGTGATGTGAAACAACTATTACTCCGTACTATGTAACACAGAGTGGGACAAGCAAGTGCTCCTTGAAAGGTTCTTTTATTTCTTGGTAATTTGAGACATTTTTATTTATGGCTTGTCTGTGATTATGTGGGAATGTATATGTGAGGGAGTGTGGAATTAGGTTCAGAGGTTAACCTCTTACATTTTCAGCCCTAGCTACTGTCATGTAATATGTGCGCTTTTTTAACACAAAAACAGTGGTCATTTATGTTTTATTTTTCCCCCCAATCATCTGCATCCAAAATACTAGGCTTTGAATATTTGCTGTATCAAGCAAAATTTCATGAGAACAAAACAGGAAAGATAATTTTGTAACCTGTGATAGATAAAGCCAGAATGTTAGTAAGGTAAAATATAAATTATCACATCTAGCCAGGTCACTCATGTTAACATACGCGTTTATGTACGGCTTAATAAAGTATTTAATGGCTAAAAGAATAGTGATTTAGGAACAAAGAAACAAAACAAAGTGGAATCCATGTATTTCTTAATCATGCAATCATGCATCAAATCCTATTTAAATAAGTTACCTCTCAAATATAGTTATTTTTAACAGTTTTCCTGATTGCAAATTTATTCCAAAAACCTCAGAAAGAAATATTTCTTGTAATCCCATGTCTCTTTTGTTTTTAGCTTAGTTTTGCATTTTATTAGTGAAGCTTACGTATCAACTCAGTCGTGTTTGATATACCATGTGTCAGATAATGAAAAGCCATGTGTCCAAAATTATATTAGCTCTTAATGAAGAGAATTATTCATGTACATGTGACAACTTCAGATAACATTCCAGGTATGTTGAAATACAGGTCTTTTGCAAACATGCTTTAGATGTGAGTGTTAATGGGACAGACTTATATCTGTCCCTGAAGAATATTGATTTTCTGATGCTGAGAAATCTTTGCAGGTTTTACTAGCCCCGTCTAACATATTACTTTTACTTTCTGCAGAATCTTGGAAGCACCCAGCAAAATAAATATCTAACTTTTCTTAGCTTTTGATTGCTATTTGGATAAAACTGCTGACCTTCTACAGATATGTACCTTTCAAAAATTACAAGCATCTTTTCTTTCTCCTCTTTTTCTCAGTCTGCAGGGCCCAAATGGTAGGTTAAAACTAATTTCAAAAGGTTTACTGCTACAATTAAAACATGTACTAAAAGACACAGAATACATTTAATGTCATATTAGAAAACAATAAATGGAGATTTGTATTTTTCATGCAGACTCAACAAAGCAGCATTCAAAAAATTGATTTATCATAATCAAATAGTTCTGTTTTGCAACTAGCTCAAATAATAGGGCTGCTGGCTACTATAGAGCCATATGGGTGGAGGAAAAGAATAGGAACACAAATCGCTAAGAAGACCATACCAGTACCCTCATTAGCACCCACATTCATGTATTTTCACATAGTTTGAACTTTAGCTGAGGTCCATAAGGGTCTTAAGGACCATTTTCTTATGGGAAACAAAAAGATATCCAGAAAGTCCTCCAACACAGAACATATGCAAGGTCTCACATCTTGTTCTTTTTCTTTCACTAAAAAACCAACAAGGTTTCAATGAACAGTCTTCAGTCTTTAAACATCTTCTCAAGCAAAAGTTCCTTTGAATTTTTAATAAAATCTTTCACTGAAATAGTGCGTGTTTCTGTTTATGTGAAACTCAAGCCCAACTGAAGAACAACATTCCTGACATTTCTATACTACATTTCAGGGTTTAGGTTTTGATTTTTTTTGGGGAGCAGCCAAAGTCCAACTATTCCTCACCACACAGCCTGAGATCTGTCAGCTCTCTCACTGCTTTCTTTCAAGGGTGGTGGGTATGGCAGTGCCCATGAATGAATTTTCAGTGGCTCACTGGACAGGATCACTATGATACTTAACCTGTATGTGTACCAGGCATGACTGAGAAGGTAGATGCTACTGAAGAGCTGGAAAGCTCAGTTTAAAAAAGGGAAAGTTGTTCAAAATGTTAAACATGTTAGGTTGTGTGTGTTACCATTTCTGTCTTCATTACTGCAACACATAATTTCATCCTGGAAGTTGTTTTATTCTAATAAAGGAGGCTTTAATTAACAGTGTGTTTGAATGAATTGGAAAAAAAAAAAAATGTATTGAATCAAAGCAAGATACTTAAAGTATCTTTTTCTTGTCTTTTTTTATGTTTAAATGCAGCCAACTGGCAAATCTATATGTACAGGAACAGACCATACTTCTCTTGAAGAAAACTTTGTGTTCCTCTAATAGGAACAACTCCTTCTCGGGACAGAGAAAGAAATATTCTGTTGGGTTGGTACTATAGCTGCTTGTGAAATTGGTCATGTTTATCCTTAAGAATTATGCTGAAAACCTGAAACTTCAACATTACGCAACAGTCAAAGCTACAGCTATTATTAGTGTATTTTTACTATAACATTACTCACTGGTAGTGCTATTACTGTGACTACTACTATTACTTTTAGCCCTTATTACTATTGCTGTTACAACTGTGATTGTCATTATTGTTTCTATATGAAGTCTATTGCTGCTGCTACCACTACCACTACTACGTTAACATTAAAAATAGAAAGTTCAGTTTTACTCGATCAATATTATGGTCACCAGTTTCAAATTGCTTCCATTTCAGAGCCAGTCAATGACATACACAGCAGGGAATTTATTTCTGTTGTAAGTACATGTTCATATAAAACACTTTCTGATAGTGCTTATTCTTTGACTAGAGCAAGCGACCCTCGGTGTCTAGTTTAGACTAAATTCCTTTAGATAATTCAAATTAGTGGAATGAATCTTGTGTTACCGAAGAGAGGTCCATGGAAAGAAGATAATATAAAGTTGTGAATTTACTGGACACACCTTTCTTTCCAGAAGGATACTTCTAGTCTCAGCAGATTCTCATTTATTTATTCTACTTTGAAAGTTATAATCTTCCTAAACTCACGAAAAGAACAAAGTGGAACTCCAAAAGGATAGAAGGATCTTTTGCATTTAATTCACAATAATACTTGTCCCTTATCACATTCTATTATCTGCGTGCTGAATAAGAGTAGTA
The DNA here is from genome assembly GCA_013398295.1 of Chionis minor. Taxonomy (NCBI): domain Eukaryota; kingdom Metazoa; phylum Chordata; class Aves; order Charadriiformes; family Chionidae; genus Chionis; species Chionis minor. The sequence goes on along the minus strand of VZSF01010512.1, from coordinate 664,685 downwards.
TTAATACTAAGAGCACAAATTTACTATTGGCAGAAATCACTGCCAGGAGGCAATTCCACATAAATTCACATCTCAGTATTCTTAATATTACAGAAAATCACTTCCTCCTTGCTCTTGTCTTAGGAAATAAGGCAAATCGTTTGCATCAGTTTTATGCCACTTACAATTCATATTAGCTACATGCACCCTGCCATATTTACCAGATAGTCAATATCTGTTCTTTCCTCCATCCTTCCACAAACTCTTCTTAGGAGAGAATTAAGCAAAAAAAATTGTTTGCTTCTTCCTGCGTGTCAGTTGTAGCGTCCAAATTACAACCTATCCTGCTGGAAAACGAAGTTCCTTCCACCCTTATGTCCTGATTTTGTTGTGTTTTTTAGAGGCATTAAGAGCCAAATACTTTGAATAGGGAGAACAAGAATCTAGCTATTGAATGCAACTTTAAGAATAGTTATTCAAAAATATAACAAACCCAAATCAAACAAAACAAAAAACCCACAACCGTTTATTTCTTTGAGTTTTATGTTACCTGATCCGGAAGAAAGGATACATAAAAAAGGTGCTAAACAACATTTATCTTTCTCTTTTAAGATATTAAATCAATGCCTTACAGATTTATTACTCTTTTCTTTAGTTTTATGCTTAAATTCAGATCAAACAAGTCATGTGTGCTTCTAAGACTATTTAAAAAAAATTATGAAAAGCACATTAAAGGAAGTTCTGATTTTTACTTACTGCATGGAGTAAAAATATGGAACAAAAAAACCAAAGGGGGAGTGTTTTGGAGGTATAAAATAATTTTGCACAATTCTTTTTAACTTCTGAAACAGAGTGTGTAGTAAATGGTTCAACAGGAAAACCTAGTTATGGATAATAGCTAATAGACATCTATGGAGAAGAGCAGATAGTTGTTATCCTTCCTGTACATAGCAGTATGTTGAAAACATTCCAGGATGATGTGGCTGCTTAATACACTTTTATAAGCTAAATCTGTACTTCTTAATGTGTGCCTCACTAGTTCATAGGTGGTTCTTCTACCATAAAGAATATAAGTAAAATGCAAAATTCTTAAATCAGCAAGAATGTGTCAAGACATCTTACACAAAGACAATCTCATGGGATACGATGAACAACAAATGAATAATTGTATTTCTAAATGAGCTTTTTCTCTGTACTGTTTTGAAGCAAGAGAGAAAATCAAGGAAATGAAACCATCAATCCTGTATATCAAATCATTTAACAAAGGAGTTCACTTAGACCTTCAGAAGTCCTTTGACATTGATTTCATAATTTGTTTGGGAAGCATCTACCTATTTCTTCTGTATTTTATAAACTGGAGCACAACAGGCACCTAAGCAGAGAGTGTTTCTTGTCATGAGCAAATAAAAAATAAATTATAATAATCAGCAGGTGAGTTTGAACAAATAGCACTGATTTGCTAAGATGCTAGACAAATTGAAATTCTTATAGCTGTTACAAAAAAATAACCATTGTGCTAGCTTTTATCTGTGTTAGAGAGGAAAGATATTTATGCTTACCAAATGGAAAAAATACCCACATCAGAAAAGAAAAACATTTTCATGCTTGTAACTGGATTTTAGGGAAAAAATGGGTTAATCACAGATAAAAATAGTTGACATTTGTCTCTTTTACCAAAAGCAGCAGATCCAGACAAAGTACACTTGAATCATATTTACTATTCAAATATGAAGGCTTGTGCTTTTTTATTTGTTTTGAATAAGCTATGTTTTAATTTGCACAACAGCATGCATTTCTCCTGAACAATCCATCAGCGCCTCTTGACATCAGCACTTTGGAGATACACTTCAAAGGGATTGTAAAACTGAAACAGTTAGAAAAAAAACATTCCATCGCACATGCATTGCTGAGATTGGTTAGCATTTACTTGTTTATTATTTTCGCTTTGTGCAATATGCATGCACAAGAGACAGAGCAGCCCTGAGGAGAAGGACTTGGGAGTGCTCATGGATGAGAAGCTCAACATGAGCCGGCAGTGCGCGCTGGCAGCCCAGAAAGCCAACCGTATCCTGGGTTGCATCAAAAGAAGCGTGGCCAGCAGGGCACGGGAGGTGATTCTCCCCCTCTACTCTGCGCTTGTGAGACCCCACCTGGAGTACTGTGTCCAGCTCTGGAGTCCTCAACATAGAAAGGACATCGAACTGTTGGAACAGGTCCAGCGAAGGGCCACTAAGATGATTAGAGGGATGGAGCACCTCTCCTATGAGGACAGGCTGAGAGAGCTGGGGCTGTTCAGCCTGGAGAAGAGAAGGCTCCGGGGAGACCTGATAGCAGCCTTTCAGTATCTGAAGGGAGCCTACAGGAGAGCTGGAGAGGGACTCTTTGTCAGGAAGTCTAGCGATAGGACAAGGGGTAATGGTTTTAAATTGGAAGAGGGGAGATTTAGATTAGATATTAGGAAGAATTTCTTTACTGTGAGGGTGGTGAGGCACTGGAACAGGTTACCCAGGGAAGTTGTGGAGGCCCCATCCCTGGAAGTGTTTAAGGCCAGGCTGGATGGGGCTTTGAGCAACCTGCTGTAGTCAGAGGTGTCCCTGCCCATGGCAGGGGAGTTGGAACTTGATGATCTTTAAGGTCCCTTCCAACTCTAACCATTCTATGATTCTATGATTCTATGATTTTCTACATATGGACTACTTTATTTTTAAATTGTGTTACCCTGAAACAAATTAAATTGTCTCCTGTCCACACTGACATACTCAAAAACAACAAAAATGTTGCAAACTGGTCTTAAGAGAGAAAAATAGAAAGCTGAAAGTTCTACAACAATCACTCATTTCTGACTATAATGAATGAATTGGTTTCCTTACTGTTCTGGCATTCTCAGAGCTTCTGCTCTAAGAAATTCATTAAATAGGTGAAAAGAATATATTTGATAAGCTCTAGTAGAGATAAACATGAAAACTACCATGAAAATATTCTCAGAGCAAAAATGAAGTATTTAATATCTGATTCAAGGTAGTAAAGGGGTACAAAGGACAAATGTTCCTATTCATCATCCACTTATAAAGGCATCAATTATCATTCCACTGAGCCTCATGAGGTGAAATTTCAAGACGAAGAAACACACAAACACAGGTTCAAAAAACTATTTCCTCTCTCCAGTAGTCTATGTTCAGCATCCAAAAAGCATGCCTGCAACTATACTTCATAGTTTTCTAGACCTACATGTCCGTTGATGTTTCCCTCTATTGCATTTAGAATGAACTATTATCTTATATTGAATTATGGCTAAGAAAGTCTAGTGAAAGATTCTAGCAGCTATACGCTTTCTAGAAAGGTGCAAAAATTACTTCTATGGATGCTATGGAACAAGAAAACAAGACAGATGCTTTGAACTCCATGAACTGGCAGCAAATTTCATAGAATTCACATCCTTGTTCTCTGTGGGACAAGGTATTGATCCTTGGTGTGCACATACTCTGTATCCTTTTCAAATGCATGTTCTGTTTCTCATACAGTAACACAGAAACCAGAAGAGCATTCTACCTTCTAAATCCATGCAAATCCCATTTTTCTTATTTAAATAACACCGATTAATACAACCTTTTAAACTGGATATGTAGAAATACTTAAAATAGGAGTGAGATATGAACCCAACTTTTAACACATTTCAGGAGTATTCTAATGCCCAGATTCAAGTTTTCTCTGGACACTTCCATCCTCAGTGGGAGACCTTGATACATTGCATTATTTCACTCTCGTTAGTATTCCCTTCATTCTTTCTCCTCCCTGTTTTCATGGTTTTAATGAAAATTAGGCACTGAATAGGTGGCTACTGTGGACTGTCCTGACAGCTTCCTAGTGTCTATGATTGGGGCAATCACTGACTTGCGGCATGACACAAAAAACACTTGAATAAAGTCTCATACCCGCTGGATTATCTTGGCTCTAATTCTGGCACTCCCACATTAGGTCCACTTCCCTAGCAGCATTTAGTGTCAGACCAACTTCCTCATAGTTGTGCAGGCGAGTACAAATTTTGACACAGTACATGTACATACCAGCTTTTATAATAGCAAAGCCATTCAGGAGATCTTGAACCTGATAAACCCACACGAATTCATGATTCTTCTGTTTAAATTTTGAAAAGTTGCAATACCTACCCAAAACAAATAGCAAGTAAGATAAAACATAGCCAAGAACAAATGGGAACTACTATAATGTATTGGAGATATTTGACCTCTAGAATTTGTAGGTCTGCCATTACAAATTCAGAAACCACTACGATTTGGCCTAGAGTTATATTATTGAATCTTCTGCCCAGACCCCAGATTGGTCAATAGGATTACTGAGTTTTTTCTAATCTATGAATGAAAGCCCTGTCCAGACTGGAATTAATCTGTGGACAATTTGTGGTTCCATGTCAAAATCAGGTCAGACTCAACTGTTCTGTCTAGATTCTGCTTTTTATTTTTTGAATATGACTGATCTTGAAACTTAGAAAGGAGAGACAGAGATGAGCACATCCTTGTGAAATGTTTTTAAGAAAGTTAGCCCAATCTCACAAACTTCTGCTCTCAGGGTACAATCTTCTTTTTAAAAAATTATCCAAATTTACCACTAACAGCTGGATGTCTCTGATGGTTCATTTTAGTTTATTGCAAGTGGAATTTTTTTATCTTCTCTCATTCCAGCTCTGCTTTACTTAATTGTGTCAAAAAAATATTTAACCCTACAGGCTAACATGCATTTTGTTTACTGCCCTGAAGTGAGAAGCTTGGTTTGTGTAAGCATCAAGCACAGATTCTGTGTCCACAGAGAGAAAACAGTTTAAAGGCTTCTTGTGAACTAAATCTTACATGACCTTAAAGTAAGGGAGCTGGTCTCAGTGTTATGGTTTAGTCACTAACTTTCTTCTAGCTATGTTTCTATGTTCTACCAACAAAAAATAACCCCTGCACCATGATTTAAGACTCTTTCCTTCTGCAAGTACATTGAATTCAAAGCTCCCAGCCCTTTCTAGCTTTCCATGCTCACACAGACTCCCTGACCTCACCCTCCTTGGATAGGATCTTTGGAGCCAAATGCAGCAGCTGGTTAATCCAAGTTTTAAATGAAGCTCGCTGCAAACATTTGCAGCAGTAAACTGGTCAGGTTTGATCAATGAGAGCCTTTTCCTGCATAATTTTAAGTATTCTGGATGTGTGCTATGAATATTTCTGTCTCTGGGTATGGTTTCACTTAGGAATTTGGAATGGGTGGGGTAGGCTCAGATCGGTAAAGTGGGTTGTGATGAAAGTTTTCCATGAAGAAAAGAATTAAAGGTTCAGTAAGAGAAAGATAGGGAGCTGAAACCTTTATGTCAGAATTATTTCTTAAAGGGATCTCTTTGGGGAATGTACTTAATTTATTATTTCAGAAAATTCTCCATCTTCTGAGAGGAATACAAACGTACCCAAAGACAGTTCTGAGGTTTTATGCCTAAGAAATTTCCTCCTTGCCTCCAAGGCATTCAGTCGTCTTGTTTACTTTGCAATGTCTGGAAGACAATAACAAACACTTTTCTTGATTAGGGCTTGGTGAATGTTTCAGGGGCCATAATTGGTTTGCAGCTGTCAAGGCTTTTCTTACCACTGCAGGGAACAGCTGATTATTCTCTTCAGTGCCTGAGTAGTACATCACTTTACACATGTATATGACTATAGGGTTTTGTTCTGTTTATTTTATTATTATTTTTGCTTCAAGTTATTTCTCTCTTTAACTAGCCAGAGGATCTTCCCAAACAGTAAAAGGTCACATTCATTCTGATACATCACATCATTAAGAAAGTTTTTTCTCAGACTGTGAGTCCCAATTTCTAGATAATTATTTCAAATTCTTAAAATTCTTTACTAGCTAATTCAAACTGGAGTTTGTAAGAAAACAAAACTATCAGAAAATATTATCCAGAAGTTACAAGTTCCCATTAATGTATAAGGACAAATATCCTGCTGGAAATTTAATTATTTCAGCTGCAACTTCTGGGAGAATAAAACCACAGCAGAAACAGAAAAAAACTTCCCCACCCACCAAAAAGATTTAATACCTCCCCTCCCCCTGAATAACAGGAAGCAATAAATATCTGAGGTCTAGATATTCTGCTATGTGGGGTATATAGATATGCCTGATAGGACAGTATTTCCAAGTTCCTCTTCACATATTTATCCTATTTTAGTGCCACTGGACCAGTCTAGCAAATGTCTTCTCGGTTCATCTTAGACTGCAGTACCTTTACCCCTTTGCCTTCTCCACTAGTGCAAGGTTGCCAGCAGAGGTTTGTGTAACCTCTCATGTAACTGATGGAAATCATCGGAATTTTTTCCATTAGGACTTCTGATGGGATTTTTTTCAATTAACTTCAGATGCCCACAAAAGAATCCAAGCTGCTTCAGAACAGTCCACTTTACCTGTCCTAGGGATCTTCTTTAGATTAATTTCATCCTACAAATATCTGTTTTCATTGACACAATTCACTTGCCCACAGGCAGGTATCACAAACGTCTGTCACTAGTTACCTACATAGAGGCAATTGAACCAAATAACTGACTCAGAGGTTACACCACAGATATAAGTTCTGTTGATCTCTTCTGAAGTGTCTACTAAGAACAGCTTAAAAAATGGGAGTTGAACTATGTAACAGTTCAAAAGGGTCCTACAAGTTTCACTGATACTGTCTAAGTAACAGGAAATGTTTTGGTTCAGTCTGGGTTTAATTTTGCTTGAAATCATAGGTCAGTAATTGTTTTAACTGATAAGGCTCAGCCATTCTTTCTTTTAAAATGTCCTCTAAATATCCAAGGTATGAACAGACTATCTTATTGCTAATTCATAATTAAGTTTTCAAAATTGACTCGGGAAATAAGTTTGTTCATGTTGTGTTAGTTTTCTTCCTCTCCCTCAGGCCCAACAACATGATTTAATGGGGAGTTATGTGACAACTGTTGAAGATCTGCCAATATAAAAATAAAAGACACACTGTAATGGCTGAGTTGATAATAGTGCCTTGTTTCCATTTTTGCTGTGTGTGGAGATGTTTCTGGCAAAACCCTGGGCAAGGCTCAAAGAACATGTAAACAACATATAAATTTATTAAAATGTGAAGCATGCAGATCTGCTGACACACTTGTTTCTGTATTGCTAAACTCAAACATGACTTTTTCTTTAAGAACATTTTAGGAAGCCTGAGGTATACAGCTTTTACTCAGCTGTTTTAAATGTTTGATACTTTATTGTGGGGTCAGTAGCTATATATTCACAAAGATGTTTATTCATTTCACTTGAGTACTAAACATTTATACACCATGCATATGTAGAATATTTGAATAAAAAATCTGTTTTGGAAATTGTCTTAGAAATTTGAAATTGAAACACTATATTTGTTTGGAACATTTTTTTCCTTTATTTTTAAGGAATATTCAGGAAGTTAAATGTGCTTGTCTTGAGTTTACTTTATAACTGGCCTAAATTTGTTACTTTTAAAAGTAGGGGAATGCATCACAGCCTAAAACCACATAAAACTTATGTGGATTTCTGATTTCTTTAAAATGACTGATACTGCACTATGGGACTGTGTTTGTACATACTGCAGAAGAGAAACTTGAAAATGGGTAATAAAAGAGTATCTATACTGTAGGAAGTATCTATGCTTCATATATATGTTTTATATTTTTATCTGCTAAGATAAAAATGATGGAATGGTATTTTCTTTAAGACATCCTTCTCCATGACTATGATTGTTTATTTTGCATTCAAGGACAGATACATATCTGATGGAGATTCACAATGCTGAATGCTTTCTTGAATTTTGTCATTGTTACCTGAGTTGATTATTGTACACTCTCAGTGATTCTTCTGAACAGCATTACAGTTTTTTTAATGTTTTTCACTGCTGCCACAAGCGGTAAAAACTACTAAAACAGGAAGAACTACACTCAGACAGGATGAATTTTGTGCAGACATCTGAGATTAGGTGCCTACAGGTCAGTGTCTACATGTGAGTGAGGTGACAGACCTGCCACCATGGTTAATGAAGAGCTAGCCAATATCATCAGTGCAGCCTAATAGGCTTTTTCTGCTGACCATATTGTAGGTCTCTGGTTTAAGATAAGCTGAACGGCTGCCTAAACAGTTTTGACGTTATTCATTAGGTCTTGGTTAGCTAGCATGGCAGCATACATTTTAGTTTACATGTATGTATTAACCTGAAGCTAAATCACTTATTAGTGAGAAATGAGTTCACTGACTTATTTCATTTCCAGACAAAATAATTTCTTCTTACATGGTGGAATAGGTTCTAGGAGTACTGCAATTAGGAAATGAAAACTTCTGGTTTCATATTGATGGAAATAACTCACCTTTGCTTTTTTGTGTGACATACGATATTTTCCTGTTCACATAAAAGCACTGAAGGACCACAGCAATAGTTGCCTGGATTCATTGACCAAGTTTCTTTCAATCAGTTTACATTCTGTATTCGTAACTTAATTCAATCATTTTAAATCCCATGTGCTACTCATAGTAATGATTAATAATAATTAATTATTTAACGCTTTGGGTTTACAATACCCAGAGGCATACTTTGTGGGTTTTACCAATAAAAAGTCACCATAAATGTTTAAATTATAGTTTAAATCATCTATAAAATTAAAAATTACAATTTTCCAGAAGTCACAGTGAAAATGATTGGCCCAAGTAATGTAGCAGGTCAGATTAGATGACCATAGAAACTTTTGCTTCCTTCAGAGTCTTATGGAAATTAGATTGCATCCTAACAAGTGTTACACAGGTCTTTGAGAGAAGAGTGAAAAGATATGAATAAAATCTGATTACTGCCCAAGACAGACAGGTATCTCTGCAAAAGTTTTTCACCTATCTACAAATACCAAGTTAATAAGATGTATAAATGACGTGCATCAGATGGTATAAGACATAAAAGGAATCCTGAATAATGGAAGAAAGATTAATCTGGTTACACAAAGTTGAGAGAGTTGTTGGTGTGAAGTCAATACTACCGCAAAGGAAATTGTGGGAAAAGTTTAATTAATGACCTTTCTATTTATGCATGTAAAGAGAAATAGTTGTCTGAAGCTGCTGAAGTAAACTGCCAATATTTAAGATACTTTTATATGAAATTTATGATTTTTTGAGATTATTGGATGTGAATGTCATGAAGGGTCTTCAGCTGTAGCTGAAAACCTTTGAAGTCAAAGTCTATAAGCCTTTTTTTTTTTAATGATCACAGTATAATCAGTATGTGCTTCTTCTACACTGTCTCTCAAAGTATCGCACTCTCAACTGAAAACAGGATTCAAAAGAAAGTTTAAGTGACACTTATCATTGAAGATAACACTATCCTTGTGCACCACTAGACAGCAGGAAGAACATTTTGGTGTTAAGGCAATGCGTAGACTTCTTTTTTCCTACAATCTATTTGGTTACCTTCATAAAGGTTACATTATTAAAGGTACCTTCTAAATTGTATCAGCATTTTTTAAGCCATTCCACAAATGAGCAAAGTAAGAAGATGAGCACTGCTGTCTGTCAGAAGATAAGGCTGTCCAAAAGAGGGAACCTGTAGCCTGAAGTCTCCAAGAGGGAGAAGCATGAAGCCTCTCAGGATTTGTGTTTTAAATTAAAGGTTTGAGAAGACCTCTTAATTGCGTGGAAACAACAAATCCCTCCAGTCCAAGTCCATCCACACCGTTTTAATGCTTATCCCATATTCCACAGGTGGATGGGTTTAAGATGGTTCTGTTATCTTTCATATCACTCAAGTACTATTAGGATTATCAATCCTGTGTGGAGTGTTGGGTAGGTAGGTTTGTCATATGTAGCCTCCAAAGTCCAACTGACAGAGAGACTAAAGGGTCTGTACAGACTCTGTTAGTTATGGAAAATTTATTTTGGTGTTTGAATGTGGGACAATCAAAGGGTTTAGTATTGTTCAGTTTGCCTTTTATTCTATCTGTGTCCAATTCCTTGCATACCTATTTGCTGGTCATACAACAATTACTTTACAACTGCTGGGAGGAAATAATTAGACCTTTTCAGAGAAAGGACAGAATTAGCCAGTTTTGTATAACCAACTGGTCTGGGTGGGAAAAGCATCAATCAGTGGGTACTGTTAAGCTTTCTTGAAGTATCAATGTTTCCTATAGTTTTTTATTAAAATCATTACTTGTCATGAGAGAAACTATTGCTGTTAGCCAAAAGGTACTGGCTTCGTATGGGTAACACAATAGTGTTTAAAAGTTTATTATCAAGAACAGTGCATGCTATAATAAAAATGATTTATACTCAATAGCCTATTCAGAACGTAGAAGGGTGTTGAAATGCCAAGATGTGAGTTTGTCAAACAACATAAAAGGCAGCTTTTCTTCTGATGAAATATGTGCCTGTTGTTGAAATCACTTTTTTCCTTCTCTTGTACAAACATAATCAGTCTTAACTGAAATGACTTACAATAATATTCAGCTCAATTATATTTTGCATGTAATCAGCTCAAAACTCCTTGTAGGTGCACAGAGGTGTGGAAATCAGCAACAGATCACAAAGGAGAACAGAGGGTAACTTTGCTCAAAAGACACATGAATAAAAGATGGGAAGAATATGACGTTGGGAACGATGTCAGTGCCAGGCAGACAAAGAGAAACTAAAGAGAGATGTCCACAAAAACAGTCTTCGAAGATCTCAATGAAACATCAAGTCTACAGTTGTCTCCATTTGTTATTTCTTGAAACTAGTGCTTAGCAGCACTAGCAGAAATACTGGTAGCTAAGACTTATAGGGGAAAAAAAGATAAAAACATAGAAGAAATTTCCAGTGTTCCACCTTTGGATCTGGAACTTTCCTTATTAAATGAAGAAGAACCTGTGTTCACCCTCTTTAAGACACATTTTAAGATACATTGTTTTATATTACAATCAATTCTAACGCTTTCATCCTTCACGAAACCTTAGAAAATCAGGGCTCGCTGAAGATTAAGAAGAAAGGGTTCACTTCTGATATTTCTGGCTGATAGACCAGGCAGATATAAGCAGTAAACTTAAGTGCATTCAGTCAGAGATTAAATGGAAAAGGAGTCTCCTGCATCCGGTAGGAACTGCAGATATATCTAGCCTGCCTAAGTGTCATAAGAATGGAAGGAGAACTACTGGTGGAAAAAATGAGGTAAAAGTTGTTAAGCAGTGTATTACCCTCTGGCACTTCATGGTATAAAAAAGAATGGAGTGAAAATCACCATAATAACAAAGCATAAAGATAACCAAAGATCCCAAACCCCAGGGAAGCTCTGAACTTGCTATAACTGCTTGGGTCAATCTCCGAGTCTGTGATGAAACCCGAGATATTAAGGAACAGGTCTGATTGAACAGGTTTACCCTCATCCCTACTGAAATTATAGCCTTAGTTTCTTTCCCAGAAGAGTGTATTCTTGTCACTTATATGAAAAGAAATTGATTTAAAAAAGGTATTGAGACAGAAGCAAAATAAAATGTGATTTATGTATAATTTTACAGAAGTGGGGCACATGAAAGCTTATTCAGCTGCTGTTTTTAGAAACCAGGATTTCTGAGCTTCCTGCACACAATAGGAACTCCCCAGATAGTTCTCTAGTTTGTACAGTAATTGCAAATTGTGCAAGATGCATTCATAAGCAACTAGATGTAATTGCCAGCATTAGTGACTACAGAGAATACATCTGTGTTGTTCAAGATTTTGAAAATTTCATGATAAACAGCATTTCAGCAGAGCTGAGGCATTTTTAGATCAATGTCTTCATGTGTGGGGTTTTTTTGGCTTATGAATGTTTTGATGCTCAACTTACCTTTTCCCACTATGCTGACTCTCCTGTAGAAAATAACATAATTTCATTGATTGAACTTTTTCCTGGCTAATATCTCTAAAATGTTTATCACCTTACTTAATAAGCACCTTTATTCCAGAATATTCACTACCTAGATTTTTCTTCTTGTACTGTAAGATTGCTAAAACATATGTCTGAATATCCATTTCTACTGCAGCTTCTCTATCCAATCTTCTTTGGATAAAGGTTAGACCAGTCAATTAGAAGTCAGATCTTCTGCTTTCATTTTCTACTGTGCAATTACAGACACTGTCAGTGGTACCTGTCTTTTGGAGAAGCAAAATAGTTTAAGGTCCAGGTGCTAGACGTACCCATACAGGTTTAAACTTCTTGACAGTCTTTGAAGTTCTTACATGAACTTGAATATTTATTTATCCTCTTTGTACCTCAGCTCCATTAATTTGTTTAGATACTACAGAAGTGAAATCATTGAAGACACATAACTTCTGAGATTACTATGCCTGTAAAGTAGCGTACTTACTTTTTTCCCTGTCTTTCATGTATTGCTTGCTTTAATTCACAATGCAGGTTAGGTACCTGTAATTCATTTTAGAGAATTAAAACCGTAATTTTCAAATATTTGTGAAACCTTACATAGTTTGATGACCATAACATGAAAATCAATAATGAATAACAACAGAAGTCCAAGTATTCTAAAACCACATAATGCAAAGTCTTAAATATTAATAAATAGCTATTTAATCAACCCAAATAACCATTATCCTTTTATATGTTTTCTACTTTTAAATATAAAGCTCATTTTTCTGATTTGTTTAAACTTTTGACTGCATTGGATCATCTGGAACAGCTGGTTAAGGTCACATGTGACTATCCTATGCTGCTATGCAAACATAAGTAGATTATGCTACCTCCATATCTCCAGAGTTGTATGGAAGGTCTTCTTGGATTAACCTCCATTTTATTTCCCAATTAAATAATGTATAAATAATAGCTCTAAAATCAGTTTGAGAATAATACCTTTAAAAACCTCCCAACCATACAAACAAACAAGCTGATTCTTATTTCTCTTTAGTATTTCACTACTTACAGTATATTCATTTGATGGCAGCACCTGATCTGTTTTTGGACTTTGCTGCCTTTGTAGCTAAATTCAGGATATACAATTTATTAAGGATTAGCCACATTAGGCTGCAGTATTGTAAACTTACTCATTATTCTTTACACACACTTCTTCAGCACCACTCTGAAGAAAAGGAAGAGACAAAGCCATGAAAATCTGGTAAAAGTTTCTGTCAAGAAGAGAAACTTGTACCTCCACTGTCAATAGACTTCTTCACAGGAAGCATAGGGAACTATAGGCCTCAATAGTTGCTGATGGGGATATTACAGACCAAAAAAAGAAATGTTTAACTAGAGAAGATGTGTGAAGAAAAACCTGATAGTTACAGACATTTTATGTGACATTGCACAGTTGTAAATGATTATTTCATAAGCTGAAAAACACTTCCTGCTTTTAGAGATCTTAAATTATCTGAGAATGTTACATCCTCAATCCCATCAAAATGTCTGTGGCTAATTATTCTAGCTTCCTTAAAAATCCTGTTTAGTAACAAGGAGTAGAAATAGTATAAGAACTGTCAAGGTATTCAGTCCCAGCGATGATGGCAGGATTGGAATGTTTCACTAAGGCAACGTAAAAAGAAGTTATACTGCTTCACTTCTACTGTATTGCATTTGAAATAGGTGTAATATTTTATGCTCCATCACAGAAAACAGAATCCTGTCTTTGAGCACTGATTTCATGTATGCATATGCATATGCATATGTACAATCATTCACACTTAATGAATAATAAAAGGAAAGAAGATGAAAGAATGTGTTAAGGTTTCCCATGTCTTGGATGAATAGTTGCTAACAACTTTTTGGTGGAAAAGTCTGTTGGCTTACCCCTATGGTCTCCTAGCTTTTCACTTTGCTGTCTTTGCTAACTCTTTTCTCACTGAGACTTTCATTTAAACTTTCTCCAGTTTGGAGGCAAACAACTCCATGCTGATGGTCTGTACTTCAGGACTCTTAACCATCTTTTCAATAATGGTGTTTAGGCCTTGATGTACAGTGCTGTCTTCAGAGACTATTTTACTCTGCTGTGTTATGGTTTATGTATCCCATCTGCCTTTCTGTTTAGAAGTCTATCAACTCTATGGTATTAGGAAACATGTTAAAAGGTGTTTTTCTTTTTGTTTTGCTTGCTTTTTCATTATAAGGCTGACCGCTGCAGGAGATCAGATGTAAGACCTAGATCATGAGATATATATATGTCGGTGTAGGCCTGGAACAGGTGCAAATAGCTGCCCTGACAGGCTGAAATTAATTATGAGTCCCAAATCAGATTCTAATGACCTAAGATTATGAATGAAATCTTGTTGGTGCGTTGTAATATATTTCTGTATACCTGCAGAGCTCAAGGCACAATACTGAAGTATGGACTGCAATGCTGTAATAATAAGTTAACCCACCAAAAAAGGTACTGACAGCAATGGCAGTAGCTGGCAGAAGTCAGCTGTCCCCTGCATTATAATCAGTAAGCCATAATCCATACACACGTTTATACACAAAGATATAAGGGACAGCAGTATCGTCAGCTGCCCACACTGCCTTTTGAATAGCTAGACTGAATGCTTCAACTCCCTCTTGTCACACCACCAATCAACTGTCTTGTTAAAAACTAACAAAGTCCACCTATAGAGGACTCTAGTTGCGAACTGATTTGCTTCAGCTTATTTGAGATTCCCCCTGCCACTTCATCTGGCTACGGCAGCTTTGACAAAAGGTCATGTACAAGTATTATTTATGCTTACAAAGTAGTGGTAAATTACTGCTTTCTTCCACACTAGTGGAAATGTAAATAAAGTCATTCTTACTGCTATTTATTGTAATTATTATTTGTTCAGTTTATGACAAACAAAATTATGCTAGGATAAGGCTTTACAAAATAAAACTAGTAATTCCTCCCTCAAAGAGACTGGAGCCCATGCTCAGAGGGAGGAGAGATAACTCTTACTTTACATATATATAGTTCTGGGAGAAAATAAAAGTTACAACACAGAAAAGAGAGAGACGGAATGAGAGAGAAAGAGAGAGAGAGAGAAAAGTATCATGGCAGAAAGCAAATCTTTTAAATTGCATTAGGTACAATACTGTCCCTAGCTCTAGTTCAGTCACCGTCCTCTAGGTGACTTTAAATCAATCACTTAATATATCTAGGCCTCTATTTCTTGATTTATCATTTATATATGTCATAACTATTGCATATTCTATAAGGAAAGATACTGCTAGGACAGTGATGTGGAATGTGATGAGACTGGAAAGCAGTTCAGTACTGCTGAAAGGGTCAAGGGGCAGCTGAAGGGAAAGACGAGAATGAGATAGTCCTCTTGAAGCAGAAATTAATTCTCTAGTTGCTTACCAGCCTAACTCTGGTCAGTGCAAAAAAAGGGATGTTAAGAGTTGTGCAAGAGTTGTCGCTGTCTGACAAAGGATCTTCTCTTCATAGTGACTGATAATGAGGTATTGGAGCAGGAGGGGTATAGGAATATTTCATGGAACAGTTCTGAAGAAATTAACTCTAAACATGCAAGGAGGGAAATAGAAACAACTTCCAGGACTTATAATTTATATGATGTGCAGCAGAATCACCTAATCACAAATAAAGTGCTGTAGTCATTGACATAAATTGTAAAGGAAAACTTTATCTTTTCTATTTAAATTGAATAAACAAATCAAAACTCTGTAAGGTCTTCGAAATAATCTGAAATATTCCACAACAGTAAGAACGACAAAAATAATAATGGAATGCAGTTTGATTTCAACTAATTTGTGACCCTCTTGTCCTTTGTAAGTTCAGGCTTTTACAACAATTTGAAGGAACTAGTTTAATAACAATGCTATTTGGTAGTTCATTGTACATTACAGTTCACAACTGTTCTCGTAAGGGTACTGCGAAATCTTTCTGTTCTATGTTCCATGCTTTCTCATGGCTTTTGTTTCACTTTTCTTTTGTACCTGACCTTTTTATTTCATGGGCTTTTTTTTAATATATATATTTATTTTACAAAGCCATTCTTGTCACCATTGACTTCATAAATGTTTTATCTTCCAAAAAAGTACGTATCCTTTTTGTCAGATCATCCGTGAAAAGTTAGACAAAGAGAAGGAACAAAAATGAAGCCTGTTATGAAGAAGCATGGATCTGATCTGGGTTTCCTTAGAGACATTGTGTACCACGTTAGACAGTGTAAAAGGGGTAGACTCTCTCACTATATTGCCAGTACTCCCATATAGCAAATGCCAATCTTTTATTGTCTCTGCACTCTGATTCCACAGAGGCCCCATGTGCCAAAACAATTCAAATAAACACTAGCATAAGTTGGAAATACAGTTAAAGGATGAGACATTGATATAAAAGAGCATGTGATAGATTCATGAATTAATTGATCTGATGTGAACTAGTATGCTACCATATGAGTATGTTCTTTGCTTCCCTTCTGACAGCAGAATGTTTACGGAGAGCTGTCATCCTTAGCAATTTTAAAACATAGCGTACAGAAAACAAAGGAAATATCATAGCTTTATGGACAGCCCTAGCAAATGTGGCTTACGAGGTGAAAATGAACTCGCTATTGGAGGATGTGGTCTGACACCAGAGTCACGTTTTGCCCGTAAGATTTAATGACTTTCCTCTTAATATCCCAAGCTAAACAAAAACGTCTGCAGAATGTATGCACATTTAGAAAACTGCATACCCTCTCCACTGTGCAGCACAAAAATGATGAGAGCACTGAGAAATCCACCCTCATAAGGCAGAGCTGTCAGAGGAAGCAATGCAGAGCTGCACACTGCATCTTAACAAAGCACTCTGCAGGAACCTGCACATAGTATGCTGTAACTTCAGGACAAAGTGCAAAGGAAGGGAGATGGAAAGTCAATGATCAGCTACACCATGCACTCTGACTGGAGAATCTTGACAGCTCAGCACACTCATCCTTAAAAACCTTTGGAAAATTAACACTTGTTGAACTCTGTCACTCCTTAGGGGAAAAAAACTCACAGGAAGGCATGATGAATTATAAAAGGGAAATGCAAGACAACATAGGGATGTGTATAAATCTGTCATGGCTGTGCTGGCCAATAAACTGACAACAGACAGTGGCGTTAGAAGAAATTTAACTGAAAAGTAAAATTACTGAAAAGAAAGTTGATTCTGTTCTACCTCAAACCAGGACATTAGTAAACAGGCTTTCATGATACTTGAGTATGAAAAGTGATTATGCAATGTTCAGATCTGGAAACACATCCTTTCCCTTCCTAGTAACATAACATTATGATGAGAGAGTTTTCCACCTTCCTCTGCTGTATCATAAAAAGGAACTCTGAATGCAACACACGTGAGAGACATGAATGATGGGTCCTTAGTACAAAGCAATTACCATAGAATCATAGAATGGTTTGGGTTGGAAGGGACCTTAAAGATCATCTGGTTCCAACGCCCGTGCCATGAGCAAGGACACCTCCCACTAGACCAGATTGCTCAAAGCCCCATCCAACCTGGCCTTGAACACTTCAAGGGATGTGGCCTCCAGAGCTTCCCTGGGCAACCTGTTCCAGTGCCTCCCCACCCTCATGGAGAAATTTTTCTTCCTAATATCTGTTCTAAATCTACCCTCTTTGAGTTTAGAAGCATTCCCCCTTGTCCTATCACTACATGTCCCTGTAAAAAGTCCCTCTCCAGCTTTCTTGTAGGCCCCCTTCCGATCCCAGAAGGCTGCTATCAGGTCTTCCTGGAGCCTTCTCTTCTCCAGGCTGAACAACGGCAACTCTCTCAGCCTGCCTTCATGGGAGAGGTGCCCTAACCTTCTCATCATCTTTGTGGCCCTCCTCTGGACCCGTTCCAACAGGTCCACATCCTTCTCATGTTGGGAGCTCCAGAGCAGGATGCAGTGCTCCAGATGGGGTCTACCAGAGTGGAGTAGAGGGGCAGAATCCCCTCCCTTGACCTGCTGGTCATCCTTCTTTTGATTAAAACCCCTTCACTGAAGGAGAAAAGTACTGAATTTACCAGCATGTTCTAGCTACTACTTTCAGAATTAATGGAAAAAAGGTTTTCCTCTATGACTTCTGTGCTACACTTGGTTCAAACTGGATTTGATAGAAGATTCAGAAACTACTGTTTAACTTCTTGACACTAATTTCACATACTTTTGAAATTAGGTATTTATAAGTCTGTAAATATTTTTTTATATCTGATGATTTATACAAATATATACAGGCATATCTGCTTATATATTTACTTAATGTAGATATACTGTTCATATAAATCTTACTTTAAAGGGATAGCATTTAATAAACTTGGCCTATGTCTCTGTGAAGCAGCATGTTAATCTCACAGTGAGGGTAGTGGGGAAAGACAAAGCACAGTGACTTCAAATTGGTCCCAAATCCAAGGATCTGTCGTCCATTGATTCAGCAAATTTAAAGAAAATGGGAGCGATTGCCTAGATCTTTTTAAAATATGGAATTTAGTGTGAGATTACGTAATTGTTTTAAAGTAATCTGTGCCTAATCTGTACTAGTAGATTTAGCACACCTGAGACCATTCATTGACTGTGAGACCAGCCATGACCAATGTTCCACATCTGTGCTATCAAACTTCCCTAGTCCAGGGTGCCTTAATCTGCTTTGCCTACTGGCAATGCTCACTGCCCTGTAGTAAATCCTTATTTGTACCAGGACAGTGTTTGGGAGTGTTATACACAAAATGTGCTTACAACTATTCTGATAATACACGATGATAGTGTCTGGAAGTATTCCCTCCTGTTGATTAATTTAATAGCATAAACCTACACGGACACCCTCAAGGGCTTTCCTAAAATTTCTTTGTCTCTGACCACCTCTATTCTGGAGGGGCCTATTGCCCCCTCAGTGCTGGTAGAGGAGCTCGAGCACCTTCCTTCTGGGCTTCTTTACACTCTGTCGTTAAACTCAGGATCCTTGAATACAGCTGCATCAGTAGACATCTAGCTGTTCCTTTCTTGTGGGACTTAAACTTGTGTTGTAATAGAGATATAAAAGTTGTCTCTGAGGCTGTTCAGGTAACTTCTCAGTGCCACAGCCCTCAGTACAGACGATGTCTTTCAAATAACACCCGCAGTGGAACTAGGAAAGTTTAGAAAGCTAGGCTGTTGTCTTGAGGCACTGCTGTGGATAATTTTTATGGAAGTTAAACTGAAGTCTGCACTTTAGATTTGTGATATTAAACAATGTTTTGAGTCATTTATCAAACTTCATTTAAGCCCTAAATTCACCAGTGTCCTGTTTATTTTTTTCATACTCCTTTGTAAGTAGATCAGAATAATTACTGTTGTGATTTTACAGTATTTATGCTCCATTTTGAGGGGTTCATTAAAAATAAACACTTCAGGGAAAGGCAATTATCATTAACAAACATCAACACAAAAACACAAATAAAAGACCATTAAAAATTGAAAAATAATTGTTCTCCCTGCCTCTTCATCAGCTAAATGCGTTGATACTGGCTGATTTAATTTTAGTTACCACCCTTTGTCAGAATCCCTTCTCCCATTAAAAGTTTAAGTTCTTTATCAGTAACACTGGAGAGGTATTGGAGGCTTCAAACACATTTTTATAAATACTGCCAAAGTCTCAAGACCTTCTCACCAAAATGGTAGTTTAATTTGTCTTTCTTCAAGGTTTTTACACTATCTAAGAGCACCTACAGAGCTCCAAGAGAATATAAATGGATCTGTTTCTGAGAGGAAGAAGAATGTTAATCCCCTGTTGCACAAATATTTGGCTTTATAAACAACGATATCATATTCCCCACTACCACCTCCTCCCTTGCCTAGAAAAAGTAAGAAGAAAGATTAGAAAATGAACTCTTCTTTTCAATAAATGTCTGGCAAGGGCTTTTCAAACTGGCAATTAAATTGCATTTGCTTTTATTTCTGTCTCAACTGGTAAGAGCCAACTGCTGCTTTCAGCTACATTGGGATAAATCTGGGCTAACAAAGGAAAGTCAGAGAAAATTAAGTGTAAAGAACATCAAAGTAAATGAGAACAGAGTTTCCCCTGAAGACCTTACAGTTGCTATTTATCTGCAACTGAAAGAAAAAACAAATCCCAGACTATGATCGTTTGTATCAATCAAAAAATGCCATGAATGCTTAGATAAGCATTCTCTTTCTTTCCCAGTCATCAAAGCACTTAAGTACAGGCTTAAGTCTAGGCCCATTAATTGAACTTAAATAAGAACAAAATATACACTTTGCAGTGGGCTCCGCTAATTAGGGGCAGACATTAGACAAGGGTTTAAAATTCAAACCTTATTCTAAATGCGTAACCTCTGTGGTGGCAGCAGTGATGAGGCAATACTTTCACTGATGAAGTTGAAGAGTAGGAGGAAGATCTGGGCCTTATAGTTTTTTCTCCATGTTTAACAAGACTGTGTCAAAACAAATCCTGATGACAAAGCTATAATCAGAACAGCTTACTTTATTTTAGAGACTAACGGAAGTTTACTGATTTTGGTACCTTGCTCTGGAACAAGTACTTAAGTTTTGGATGCTCAGTTGAAATGGATGACCCACTCCATCATGTGAAATGTTCTGTATTTGCAACCTGAAGTCAGAAAAGGCTATTATCGCTTAGAAGTTCCAAAGAGCTTTTGTCTCCATGCCATGCTACTTCTTTTTATAGCTAATGAATCAGGTACTCATAGCATTTTCTTGCTGTACTGCCAGCACCTGCATAGCATTCTGCCATCCGAGATGTGGAAGTAATGAGATTTACAATTACAAAATAATAGAAAAAAAATAAGGGAAGCCTGGGGAAGGAAGTGGCAATTTGGAGTTGGGTTCTTATTTTCTCATTAGTGCCAGTAAAAATTAAGCCTTACCAACCTAATCAATGGAATTACAACATTTAATGGAATTCCAAGATTTTCTGTGATGAAAACATGTTCTCATCAAAAACTGCCAGCTGATGTTCTCCAGGATGGTTTTGTATTGGGTTTATGTGTCAAGGTGTTGGTAGCAGTGGGCTGCAGGGGTGACGCCTGTGAGAAGAGGCCAGGGGCTGCCCTGTGCCAGACACAAATGGTTCCAGCTGGCTCCAGTGGACCCACCACAGGGCACAGCTGAGCCTATCAGCTGAGCTGGTGGTGCCACTGTGAAAATGTAGTCAAGCAAGGGTAGAAAAAAATGTGTAGCAGTTGTGAGAGAGAGGAGTGGCAAACAGTGTGAGAAAAACAACCTTGCAGGAACCCAGATCAGAAGGGAAGGGAGGAGGTGTTCCAGATGCTGGAACAGAAATTCCCCAGCAACCCATGGAGAAGACCATGGTGACACAGGTTGTCCCCTTACAGTCTTTAGAGTGTCCACACAGGAGCCGACTTTCTGGCAGGAATTGTTGCCCATGAAGAGAAGCCCATGCAGAAGCAGTCTGTTCTTGAAGGACTGTACCCCATGGAAAGGACCCATGCTGGAGCAGGGAAACGGTGTGAAGACAAAGGAGCAGCAGAGACTGTGCTATGAACTAACTGCAAGCTACCATTCCCATCCCTCTGTGGCACTTGGAGGGAAAGAGGTAGAAGAGCCAGGAATGAAAGAGTGAAGTTGAGCCTGAGAAGAAGCCGGCATGCCAGGGAAATGTTATTCGTTTTGTCTTTGTTTCTCACCATTCTAATCTATTTTCACCCTTGTTTTTCTCCCCCTGTCCTGTTAAGGAAGGGGAGCGACAGAACAGCTGAGTGAGGGTCTAGCAGCCACTTAAGGTTAACCCACCACAGGTTCCACAAAACCACTGAAAGAATGGGGTTCTGCTGATTTATACTAGCTCCAGTATTGGTATCTTCTTTTCTAGTAATATAAAATGAAAATACTTGTATGTATAAAATAAACAAGTACCATTCAATTCTGAATGTTGCCATAAACAAGCACATTTACTTGGCAAGAAAAAGGGACAGGGGCAAGAAAACCCCGCTATCAACATTAGTCCTTAGCCAGACATTTGGGAAACTGTTGCTGTATTTAGAGGCAAAGATCTCAATAAGTTTTACGTTAGGGGAATTCTATGTTCTTGTCTGATTACTGCTCCATATAGCATAGACCTCTTGATGTTGAGAAGCAATCCTCTTGGGTCTACAAAACTAGACCCACTGAAGAGTGTTAACAGCTTTTCCACTACACGAATTTTGGTACTGTAGTTTATCTTGGGATGAACCATATGGCACTTTCATTTAGAATCAAGAAACACATCCTCCAGATGAACAAATAGTTATTTGTTTAGAAAATAGTATTTTAAACTCCATCAGATGTTCAGGTTCAATTTGTCCTGAAACTTGAATGCAAGTTTAAAATTTCTATCCCAAATGACTGGCAAATATTTAACTCTTAACAAGAATAATTTTTTCTGTCTACCAAATTAGATGATGCTCCTGATGCTAAAGAAGATGATACTACTGATTGTACCATTAAATGACTCTCTTTCAAATCAATAGTATATAAATAAATACAGTCTTTTTTGAGAATAAACTTCTAGCTCATAGAAATCTCTATTTTTGAAAGAGGAAGTCTGAGCTGACAAACCAGCAAGTTACAGCTTCAGTTAAATCAGTGTGTGGACAAGAAACAATGCTCTGGAATCATTTCAAGGAAGGATAAAATATATCCTTTCACCTGAAAGAAAGGAGAGGAGAGGTTTGTATTTCTAGTTTCTGGAGGACTTGACAAATTCAAAATGGGCATTCACACTGAATATGAACATTTTCTATCCATCTATTCACATCATTATTTTGGTTCATCTCAATCTTCTGTACAAGAAAAACAAAAAGATAACAAGGTGCTCCCTGGGCATACTGAAGTGTTACATCCATCTTTGACTGTATAGCACTGAAAAAACTAGATTTTTGGTGGAATTAGTATTAATACAAAACCTTCCTTACTATGTTATTATTAAAGGACAATATTGTTTTGTCTCCAGAAACACTGCTGGAGCAAAGATACATTTCAAGTAATAAGCAAGCAGAGAGACCCAAAGGAACATATAACACTACAGCTCCTTTCAAACTTTCATAATTTTTTGTTGAAGATCTTTGCAAATAACACAAAAATAATTAAACTGGAAAAAATACGTTTATTATCAGATAATTTATGAGAATGGAAAAAATCACTTGCTGAATCAATGTGGAAATGTTTGTTCCATTTGATAAAACTATGAATTTCTGTTCCTGAGCAGAAGCTTATCTGAGTTAATTTCTTAACTCAGAAAGTTAGGCATTGCTTTACTTAGGCATTGCTTTCGTGACTGTAAACAAGTAACAATTAGTATCTTTTGAAGACTATCACACCTAGTACCTTACTGGAACTGTTTTCAAATTTCCTGCCTTGTGCTGTAAACTATACAACATCATTGTATCAAGCTATATAGAAAAGATCAACTCATATATCGATTATGTAATTAATTTTCAAGGTTAGAAGAGGTTTCATCCACACAGTTCTTTGTCCTAATGTGGATTTTATAGTGATTTTTGAAGAAAACAAAAAGTGCATATGTCAAAGCTTTTATCATTGCATGAGTCTCAGAGGTTCTTTTATATTTTTTGTTAGTCTTTTTAATAGACTTTCAAAACTTAAATGAGGCTTGTTCATGTTAGTTAACTTCTATTAATTTGATTTTTTAAAATTTAACTCCCATTGAAGCATGGTCTGATTTAACTGTTGCTAAGCTCTAAAACAATAACTTATTATCCTCTCTCAAATTTTCTCATGAATCACTAATACAACTGATACAACTTAAAGATCAGAAATTTTCTAGATGTATTATTTTATCTGGTTTTACAAATCCGCTGTTGAAAGCTTACAGTTGTCTGTAGGCTACGAGTTCTCCATAAATTCGACTTTGGAGATCACTAGTATAATAAACAATCTGCTTACTATAGAGAATACTTTAAGTCCACACTTTCTCTCAAAAAAACCCAAGCAAACAACAACACCAAAGCCCACAACAAATTCCCAGCATCTTGTGGTGGTGCTCAAGCATCCGTCCAGCTCCGCTTAAGAAGCCTTCTTCATTGTTCCTGTAGAAAAATAAAAAAAAGTCAGTTGCTCTCTCTTTTTTTTTTTTTTTTTTTTTTTTTTTTT